>CM061138.1:153637068-153670809 GCA_030789695.1 Scilla litardierei | reverse complement strand
ATTGTAGTTTTTAAATTAAGTATTCCCTCCATTTTAATTATAGTCCTTTATTTTATTTATTTATCATAAATGGTCAAAATATTGGATGGAACATATAGTTGACAAATACAAATTAGTTGACCAATGTACTCGTAGTTTGGGAATATCTTAAAAAGAAAAGTAATTAAACAATGAATATATTTTACCCACTATGTAATTATGTTGTAATACATTGTAGGTCAATTCAAGATGTTCTGGCACGAGTAATTTAATGAGACACTATAACAAAAATCGCAATGATGCTTTGTCTAGTTCTTGTGCTACACATAGGGGTGGCAAAATCTACCTCATCCGACCCGAACTCGATCTTGTGGGCCGGGTATGTGTAGGGGCCAATCCGGATCGGGGAGGTTCCGGATCGACCCGACCTGACCCGAATAAAATTCAGGTCGGATACGAGTTTGACCCTCAATCCGGATTCACCCAAATTCTACCTGGTTTATAATAAATAAATATATAATATTTATCATTTACATTGATCTCCGACTTTGACAGGTTGGTTAGCGAGTGCCTCGGCTCCCTCTCCAAGTAGGTGGGGTTCGAACCCCGCTTTCTTCATTCGAATTTTTTATTTTGGAATATGTGGTTGGCATTTAGTTAAATATAAACAATGAGACACAAGCCTCACATCCCTTGGCATCTTAGTTGGTTTGTTGGTGCCACTATCTCTTGGGGGGACGCAAGTTCGGGGTCGGGTCTTGGGTTCTTGACCCGGATTATAGCCGGGTCTGGTTCGGGTCCATCCCAAACCGTTTTGGGATGGACCCGATCCGAATGCGACCCATTTGCCACCTCTATTTGTAAACTTTTCCTTGTCCTTTTCAATGGTAGTAGCATCTTGAGCTTGAGTGGATGACTTTTGGCTCACATTGCTAGAAACCAGCACCATGACAGTGTCGGTAGTCTTTCCTACTCTTGTGGTAACTGTGACCACTGCATTTACTTGGGCCCTAGGATTGGGCTCCGGCTGAGAAGGCAATCTCCCTTGCATCTTCATAAATTGGGGCATTTGGCCTTTGAGCTCATCAATGGAGTCATTGATAGACTTGAAACGAGTGGAAGTATCTGCATTTACCTTGGCTTGTCCACTCATGAAAGTGTCCAATGTTGTCTCGAGACTGGGTTTTGAGTCCAATGGTGCATATTGTTGTTGTTGGCAGTTATTGTACCCGGCGGTCTGGAAGGCCCAGATGGCCTAAACCCATATTGTTGCAGAGGCGGCCCTTGTTGTTGATTAGGAGGTGGTGGTGGCCTTTGTTGTTGCGGAGGTTGTAATCCTCCGTTGGGGTTACCATAAGATAATCCGGGGTGATTTCTCTCTGCCGGATGTTGCCATTGATTTCTTCTCTCTCCAGCTACAAAGTGTACCTACTCAGCTTGCATGTATGCTCCATCATAGGGTCCTACATTAGGAGCATAACCTTGCTCCGCATAGTCTTCATGTGTTGGATAAGCTGGAGCTCTAGAAGTGGCTGGAATAGCGTTCAACCTCTGCTCAATACTCTCTACCTGTTTGCAAAGAGTCTCAATATGACTGTCAAGATGGGTAGTGATTTTTACCTCGGGGCCTCTAGTAGATGAGCGTTCGTCGTCCTACTGATGAGTATGTCACGACCCGCTTCCCTGAAATGGAGGCGAGACGTGAAAAGGTCCACACGGGAGTGGAGCTGTGAAGCCCCAAACCCGATAAGCGTCCACAATACATAAGCAGGTCCCTGTAACCACAACAGAATAGCAATAATAACACAAGGCGAGACTGAAATAAAATTCCACATCTCACAAATTGTCCAACATCAACAAAAGTCCAACATCTAGAAAAGCCACCAGGCTAAAAGAAAAGAGTCTAAAGGCCCAGAACAAGGCCAACAAAAACTGCAACAACAACAAGTATGGGTGCTACGCACCGATAACAAAACAACGGTCTAATAAAAGTAAAACACAACGAGGACACTAGGACTGGTCCCCAGTGTCCACGTACTCCCCGTCAAACACAAGCACGGGCTCGGCGTCAGCAAACACCTCGTCCTCAACTAGTAACTCAGGCTCGGGCTCTAACATGTGTCACCCAAAAGAGAAAATGGGCACATGTCAGCAAGTCGAAAGACTTGTGCAAGGAAACGAGAATAATGGTAAACTAGCAACCTAACAATTAAATCATGGTGCATGTCGAGTAAAGTACGGTGGTAACAAGTGAGGTAAAGGAGAGTACACGTGGCAAGTATCAAGTAGTAGGGGTGACATGTAATGTCAAGTAACAAGTAAGGTAAAGTATAGTACAAGTGGCAAGGGGTTGTTGTGACATGTAATGTCAAGTAACAAGTACAAGTACAAGGGATCACTCAACGAGTGCCCTATTGCCCGCAGGCTGTGTTCAAGTATCAAGTACAAGGGATCACTCAACGAGTGCCCTATTGCCCGCAGGCTGTGATGAGCTCGTCTTCTGGAACACGAGCCAGAAAGTGTATTCGATGAGTATGGCGTAGGGGTGCACCTAGCCGGAACAAGTAACACCAGTATGTAGCGATGCTACGCAATCACGATGAGTATTCAAGCATGCAATGACATGAGCAGATATTCGCGTACCGTTAATTGTATTTAAACGTGACAGGCAAAATGCAATGCCATGAACATATTCGCGTACCGTTAATTGAAATTAAACATGGCAGTTATAATGCAATAACAGTTAAGGATGCATGGATGACATGAACAGTTAATACGCGTACCGTTTAGGGAAAGTAAACGTGACATACAAGCATGATGAGGGTGACGGACCAAGCTTCGTTGTCAAGCTAGGTCAATGGCGTCTAGACGGCTATCCTTTCACCGTCTAGTCTCTTTTACGCTAAAGCAAGGTAAATGGCCTAAGACATGGCCTAAATCAAGAGATGCAAGTTTCACTTGCCTAGCACCGGGGATGGCGACTACTCCGTCACACGGACGCCAATCTATGGGGAAATCACTGTTATGGGGGAAACAAGCACCAAACACTTGAAATTAATTAGGGTTTCATAAAAATACCAATAGACTATGAAAACATAGAGGAATCGATTTCTTACCAAGAGGAGACGGAAGGAACACTCCGGGGAACCCTAGGATCAGATCTGGAAAAGATTGGAGAAGTTTGGGGAAACTAGGGTTTTGGGGGATTTGGGGATTTTGATGGGTTTTGATGGAGATTTGGGGAAGATGAGAGGTGGATGGAGTGAATGGATGGTTTGGATGATGGATTTAGGGCTTGGAATGAAGAAATGGAGCTTGGAGGAAGATGTGGGCTGAAGGGGGAAGTTTTTAGGGTTTTGGGTCGTGTTGGAGAAGAAGAAGTCGAATGGGTTGGGTTTAAATAGGCTAGGCTGGCGGCTGCCCAGAAATTAGGGTTTTAACACTGGTTAGTCGGTCAAAGAGCAACCACTGACCGACTAGTTTGGCAACTAGTCGGTCGGTCGACCAACACAGACCGACTAAGTGCAAATAGTAACTCCTGAACGAAAATAGGATTCTAGAGTTAGTCGGTCCATGAACAAATACTGACCGACTAGTTTGGCATCTAGTCGGTCGATGAACGTTCTTAGACCGACTAAGAGTAAACAGTAACTGATACAAAAATAATTTGATGAGTTAGTCGGTTCAAGAAGCATTGCTGACCGACTAGTTTGCAACCTAGTCGGTCAACCAACGTTCTTAGACCGACTAACGATAAACAGTAACTCCTGAGAAATTTAGAAAGCTAACTAGTCGGTCCAAGAAGGATTGCCGACCGACTGGATCGTCATCTAGTCGGTCGGTGGCCCTCTTACACCGGCTAATGAGCACAGAAAAGTACCGATACGGAGCGCGGGGCCCCGGGATCGATTCCTAAGACTCCTAGGCTTGATCTAACAGTTAGATACGACCGTTATGAAGTCTGTCACGAGTGACATACTTCGAAATCGACAATCCTAAGGAAGAAGTGAGAAAATACGACGAATCGATCGAAAATGGAATCTACGGAGACAAAAACCACACAAGAGGAGAAAATCCATCAAACATATATTATATTATATTAAATCCAGATTCATGAAAAGCAGTCGTTACAGAGTATTTGCGGCTATTTGTTCCAGCAAAGATAGAGCTTCATCGGATGGCTTGTACAAGAGAGCGCCTTGAGTGGAGGCGTCAATAATCATCTTTGTACTTGGTTGGAGCCCATTATAGAAGCTCTGAACAAGATCCCACTCCAGGACTCCATGGTGCAGGCATTGATGCTGTAGGTTTTCAAATCTTTCCCAAGCCTCATACAACGACTCATGGGGAAGTTGCTTAAAATTTGAGATCGCTCCTCGAATCTTCATCGTTTTGGACGGTGGATAGAACTTGTTCGCAAAGGCTGTAGCCAACTGCTCCCAAGTCGTGAAGGTATTAGAAGGATGTGCTCACAACCAATAAGAGGCCTTGTCCCTCAGAGTGAATGAGAATAGTCTGAGCTTGATAGCATCTTCACTCACATATTTGGCATAGAATGTATCACATGTCTATTTGGTGGTTTGGGTTTTTATAAGGATGTCCGTGAAAGGGGTCCTGCTGCATCAGATTTATCAACCCAATTTTCAGCTCAAAGTTCCAGCCGCCAGCTGCGACCTTAAGATAGAAGAAGCACCAGTAAAATTTGGCTTTATATGGTTCAGAATGGACCATCTACGTAGAGGAGTAGTATTACCCTCTGCCATTGGATCTATAATAGTCTGACTCCTCTTTTCTGCTCCGAGTCTTCTTGCGATCGTTTCGCTCTCGGGGTCAAATAATAATTCTTTGTCAAGGCCCCCAAGGCGAGTGTTAATGCACACCAAGAACTCAGAAAAATACCGTCAGTAGCAAAGTAATAAAATAATAAAAAGGCAGAAAGATAAGAAATGGTAAGATTTTCTAACAAATTTGTCAATAGAAAAATAACCCAAGTAACACTGTTACCATCCCCGACAACGGCGCCAAAAACTTGGTACTCTCGAAACTTACACCTAGAAGCCACCTAGCAATGGCACGAATGCCAAGGCTAGATGTATCCCAAATGCAAATTCCCGGCACTTTACGCAAGCGTGTAGTGTCAAGTAATAGTATAAAAGATTATCGATCCCACATGGAGGGTAGAGATGTTATTGTCTCAGGCTATTTCCAAATCTAGGAATTTAGGCAGCAATCGGTTTCAACAGATTGTTTGTTTGGAATTGTGATCAATTAATAAAGACTAGGGCTTTAGGACTCACCTCTAGGATCATCGGATGTCGATGCTAGGTTAAGACTCTTACGTTGCATTGGCTTTATTAGGGATTGTCACATCTAAGATGTGGAATTCATGGCTCTAAGCGCCATCAATCTAACGTATCGCATTAACCCCACTCTCGTGACAGGCGCACAGGATCCGTGTATTAAGAATCGACAATATTTATGCCACTCTCGTGGTCAAAATGATCTCAACTCATGCCACTCTCGTGGGTTAGAGTTTCGATGTATTTTGGTGGATCTTATTGACGCAATGACGGTAGCCGTCAATTAGTAATATAGTTCGTCGGTGGATTCCATCAAGACAGGAGCCGGACATGGTCACAAGCCCTTATTGAATCCACTAACTCCCTAATTAAGTTTATAAGATACTCCTTAAGCCAATCGATTCCACCGACGGTGGGTACGATCTCAGTACAATCTCTAACAAACTTTGCCAGATCGACCAAAATATGTTTCTTTTATACCAACGCAACCTAAAAATCCTAACATTACATCTAAATCCTAAGATCCTAGCCCTAGGTAGAACTACTCATGCATCATAGCAATAGCAAAGAAAGATTTAATAGATGCAAAGGAATTCATCATGGCAATAGAAGACATCAAAATTAATAGAAAGTTTAGAGAATTGTTACCAACGCGTCGTGGAGCAATAGTCACTACTAGAAAACTGAGTATCAGCCACGGATCATCTACCACGGACTGAATCTGTGGCAAATGTGGAAAATATTTGCCACAGACAGGCCGTGGCAAATTATCCGTGACTAATTACTTATTAGCCACGGAAATTCCGTGGCAGAAATCTATTAGTCACCACACTTTGTCGGGCGTAACGAAAAGGTATATGTCAGGAAATTTCTGTGACAGATATTGCTAAACTACCAGGGAATTTCTGTGGTAATTATATAATAGCCACGGACCCATTTATCTTGTAAAAATGAGCGGGATTTTTCGCGCCTCGTTTTTCATCAGGTTAAGGGTTTCATCGGGGCGAAATAGGGGTTATCACAGATAGACTTCTTTATTTCCTCATGCGTCTTTGTGATCTCCTCCATTTTAGCGGCTAGCTTCGGCGAACGGCGAATTAGGGTTTAGCATCGGCGAACGGAGAACGTCGATCGGCGATTAATTGAACAAAAGGTATCCCCCCTCTCTCCCCTCCATTTTAGGGTTTGCTCCCTCCCTCCCTCTCTCCTCCATTTTAGGGTTTGCTCCCTCCCTCCCTCTCTCCTCCTCCATTTTAGGGTTTGCGTGAGACGGTGGTGTTTTTAAGTGTTGCGAAGAATTCTTATCAAGAACAAAACAATTGATCTTTTGCTGATTAAGAGATCACATGCAAAAACACCAGTGGTGTTTTTAATTTGTTTTAATTTGTTTCCATGACAGAAAACTCTGGCTCAAAGAATTCTTATCTGGAACAAAACTATTGATCACTCAATTTAATGAAGAAATTGGATTTTTAGTGCAAAATTGCTGCCAAACACCTTGGTTTTGGTGTTTGTGGGACTAACTCTTGATTGAATTGCAGAGGCACGGAGGCTTGTCTTATTTTGCCGGAGCAGATAAGAAGGACGAGCATGTTCTGGTGTCTGACCTGGGTTCTTTGACCAGCGTTCATGATAGGTAAGCTTAGAGAATCGAGAGTTCTCTTTCAGATTGTATCAAAGAATCAATCAAAATTTATCCGCTTGTTTGTTTGAACAGAGTGCATGAGTTCCATTATTTGAAAGGGGGGGAAGGTTGACTACAGAGAGAAGCACACAACAGGATCAACGGTGGTGATAAATAAGGTGGAGAGCTGAAAAACTTTTGATTTTTCAATTGCACAACTGTTAACTGTAGGTTTGATTTGAATCAGATTGGAGATTTTATTTCTTTAAATTCTTTGCTTTGTTCATTTAACAACAGAGTAAGATCTAATTGTAGGTTTGGTTTGGTTTGGAAACTCATTGGTAAGATTTAATTGAAAAATTCATTTCCTTTGTATTCAAACTTCACTTCCTTTAAGATTTGTTGCAATCGTAACTGATCACATCTCTTATTGTTTTGATTCGATCATATTTGATACTGGGTTGTTCTTTTCTCTGTTATCCAGAATCTAATCACCTTGTACGTAAAAAAGAGAATCTCTTATTACAACTGAATATATGGTCTTTGTGTGGGTTGTTTGGTTGCTCCGTTGATGGGAAAATTCTGACAAGTGTGTTATTAATGGTCTCATATGCATGTTTAAACTTAGCCTATTTTTTTGCCTGGTTACCAAGAGCTTTTATGTAAATGAATTCTCTTTTGGTGAATGAGCCTGTCATTTGATTTATATGAGAACGAAAAGGCTAGCTACTCACGGCTGTCATGCATGTCTTGCTTCTGGATTTAAAAGCCCTCTTGCTCACTGACTTCTTCAGGGTCTTTGCTGCTTTCTTTGCGTCGCATTTCCATGGACTAGTCCATTTCACTTCTCCGTTCATTAGCTTCCAGCAGGAAAGAAGCAGCAGGGGGCCCTTGCCTTTATTGGTCTAGTTTTGTACTTCATGAAGTAGTCAACTTATGCTTGATCGACTGAAATCATGCTTAATCAAGCTCAACAATGCATGTCTTCTGAACTAATTTCGTATTTCTAACGATGGAGCTTAGGATAGTGTTAGAAATCATGACTGTGTTTTGTGCCTATGTATATTGGCAACTGTTATATATATGTATGATTGTTATAAAATTAAATATAGCGGATCATTGTGTCTGCCAAATGAGGTGTAAAAATTATCTTAAGAGAATCTCAAAAACACACTATCCTCAAGTGATGAGTCTAAACTAACAAGCTATTTTAAGCATTCTGTCATCGATTGATGAGAATTATAGGGATGAAAACAATTGTGGGGGATGTTTCATGTATGGGGGAATCTTGTACCGAGCTTTCTCCCCATGAAAACAAAGTATCTAACCCTACAGAGCCTAAAAAGGCAGGTTCTTGCTCATGTGGTCCATTCTGTCCTGCATTTGAACTGTATTATCATCTTTTCTCATTTGTATGGTGCATTTGCATTTGAATTTTGGATGTAGAAGAAATATTGGGATATGAGTAGAACTATTAGGAGACTGGTCTGATTGGTTGGGGGAATTTTGATTTTCTGATACCCATCAAGACAGAGGGATATGATAGTCATTTGGAATAATCTTTTTGGCATGTAAAAAATATAAAAATCTGAACAAAACCTGATTCTGCGATTATTATTAGACAGATATTAATCTCCAATATCTGTCTGTTAAATTATGAATATGTTCAAAATAGCATGTCTGTTAACTTAGCTTGACATGTTTTGTTTGCTGAAAAGTCAACAAGTTCACTTATAACTTTACTACTACCAAATTTCAAGTGTCTTTTATATACTAAGGCATTTCTTGTTTTGCTTAAATATGCTTTTTCTTCTAAAAATAATCAACAATCTCATGCTTAAATAATGTCAATCAGGCAACATCCACAGAACTCTGCAAGATGATCAGTTAATGGATGATAAATTGATACAAGGATACTTCTGGGTGTCTATAACAAGATGGCTCATATGTTACAGTTCATCAAGATTTCATGCCTTCAAAATTTGTATATATTCACCTTTATAGTGAACTTCAAGATCCAGATGCATGTTGTAAGCTTGTTTAAGTTCTCTTCTTTAAATATCTTGATCATCCAGTTGAATATAATCGTAATTATGATGTGTGTTATACACAGTGTATCCGGTACCATGGTTAAACATACATAAATAGAGATCCTTCATAAGCGGGATATTTTTTTCCTATGACGTAATCAACGTGAAAATGTGTAAGAGATATTTAGTATTTTATTCTTTAGCGTAGATCTAATACATTCGGGTTGAATGATCTGGCACTTTGATATTTTAAGTCTTTTTGCACATATGCTTTACTGTATTTTGGTGTTTAGCATATCTGTGCTGATTTATGAGGGTTTCTTTTACTGGCTAAACTTAGTGTTGGTGATGTTGTGAAATGTTGCATCAAGAAAATTACATAATTTGGAATATTTGTTGAGGTAACACCATTCTTTTTCTTCTGTAGCATACTGGCATTTCGAGACTGCTTTCCAAACTAAACTAATTATTTACAGGTAGAAGGAGTACCTGCATTGGTTCACCAATCAGAAGTCTCATGGGATGCTAATTTGGACCCATCATCTTATTACAAAATTGGTCAGGTATAAATGGAACTTTACTTTTTACTTTGATTGGCAAGTATGCATGTCAGCATAATAGGCCATTTGTATCATCCTTACAAGGGACTTGATTATAATTGGATGCTAACAATGTTTTACTAGTTGAACTGGCTTAGCATATTGCATGTTCATTTTTACATGGTTATTGCGTATCCATGTGGAAGTTTTTCAAGGACATGTAATTATGACCAACACTTGGACGGAACCACTTACTTGGTTGGGAAGGTATGTTTCTAAGGAGAAAGGAAATTCAAATATTATGTTAAAAATCCGACCTTGGGAAAACAATAGCAATGGTGGTATTTTCTGACATTCACATGATGTATTTGCATCCTATGATGTTATTCTGTGAACAAGAATAGACACTAAAACAGGGCATGTGAATTCTTGTGCATATATTTTTTATGATGAATTGTTTCGTAATAACATATCGATTGCTATGAAGATGTCATGATTTGCCAACCAGTATGTGCTTTGGGGATGGGGCAAGATGATGATGGGCGTCATGCTTATAGTGTCCTCAGTTCCAGTAACCTTATAAAATCTTGTCTGATGGTTTGTGTGAGTCCATGAATCTGTAGTGTAGGGTAACCCAGTTTACTAACATTTTAACAGCTAGGCGATATTTCACGGTCTGAACGGGCTGTTAGCACTAATTGTTAGACTTTTTACTCTTCTTCGTCTATTTAGTGTGAGTCCTGAGACTTATTTGTCAAAATACTATCACTCTTGTAATTTTCACTGATTTAGATAAAATGGAGAATGTGATGCTATATCAGTATAAACTGTGATTTTTTCCATTTTCAGACCTTAAATAGGCTGTTAAATTTGAGCTTTGTAGGGTTCATCATCATCTATTTACAAACAAAAATCTTTTTATGCAGTGGTAGCCTCCATTTATTTAACGAAAAAGTTCACATGCCTCGGGTGTAAACTCTCTTTTTTCTCAGGTTCTTTTGGTTTTAGCGGTTGAAACTGTTGTCCAATTAGTTTTTTTCTGGCATATGACTAGTTTGTTACATATTGCACTTAAAGTTTGTAAAATTATATAAAATTATGTTTCTTGTAGTAGATAATGAGAAATATCTTATATTGTTTCACTTTTCTTGGTCATTTTGCTTCCCTAGATTCTTAATTTCTTTGCATTGTTCCCCTATGACTTCACAGGCACTAGACTTAAAGCCAAATTATGTGCGAGCATGGGCAAATATGGGTATCAGTTATGCCAATCAGGTTTGCCCTTTCAAAACAACTCGATCCCTTTATTCATATGTACCATTGGGAACATGGACTGCATTTATTCATACAATTTCTGATGATTCCAGTAAATTCAAAATAGCATTAGGCTGATAAATTAACAGCCCATGGTATTAATTAAGTACACCCAGTTTGATTCTTGGTCTCTGATCATGAGCCTATGTAAGCTGACTTGTCGGGTATGGTATATTATCTTCTTCTGAATTGGCGGTTAAGAAGGTGTTTTCCGCATATGGCAGTGATTTCAAATTCCATTCTTGCTTAGTCTAAACATGCTCAACGGTAGAATCTGTTTGGTGATTCAAGGATATTATTGGTTCCAAAGTTACATTTTAAGAAGCAGTTTAAAAATCAAACGCCACCAATCTCAAGAACTATTAATTTAACATAACAAGAAGATAATCCAAATCATGACAAGTAAATTACGTTAGCTGGCAGCCGAATACTCAATGAGAAAGGTCAATGGATTCCCCTGATGCATTGTTTTTATGGCAAATCATGACACATTGATCATTAACAATCAAATACGGCCTCAAAACTTTGACACCTAAAATTAGATTTCTTATCACTCTCCTCACATATTACTGGTTTCCACAAAGGAAGAGAAAAGGAAGAAGTAATAAGCTTCATGGATGTTTATACTTCAAATTGGACTACATAACTTCATATTTGCATTTGGTGTTTAATATTTCATATTCCAAAATTTCTCTGATACTTGGGTTTATGCGTGCATCTGGTGATATCATGGGGTTAATCACATAGTTATCTCTACTAAGGCCTTTCAAGATATATCTACCAACAAGGACTCCAAATAAAGCGATTAGCAAACTTCCTTGCCTCTTATTGCACAACCAAAACTATCCTGGATGCCTTCTCAGACACTGCCTAAACCACAAAACATCAGGAACCTATCACATCTGCAACCAACTGTCTTGATGCACTTGGCTATGTGCATCCAGTTACGTGACCAATGACATTTGTGGCGAAATAAACCGTACACACAAGATATGGCTTATTATTGCTGCACAAGTATAATGAGGGGAGGCTTGGGATGGTTTTTGAAACCACGAGGGTTAAACTGTTTAAGTTAATGCATTCCCCACTTAATACAAATCTCTCTTCCCCTCTTTTAGTTTATTTTTCTAAAGTTGTCTTTTCCTCTCCTATGTGTTTCATCGCCCCCTTCCTCTCCTATGTGTTGTTTGTTCACTAATTAATTTTAGTATTAATTATCCTATATCAGATGATACTTAGCATGGTGTCAATTAATTCTTTATCAGATGATACCTGCATATGCATTTGTTTTCATTTTTATCGTTAGGAAACTCACTACTTTCAAATGATTAGATTTTGCAACATACTGCAAATAAGGCTTTACTAGGGTTGTTCCCCTCACTGTTTGAGCACAATGAGTCTTTCTTTATAAAGGAGAAGGTCCATTTCAGGGAAGTACGCTTCATTTAGCTATCTATTCACCCTTCATTGTTTTGGTTTAGCTATCTATTCACCCTTCATTGTTTTGGTTGTTCCCTTCGATGTCTTTCTAAAGCTGCTTGGGGACACTACCCGATGGTGGTATTCATGGGGTGCTTCCCCCTTCCTTTTCACTGATGTGAGTTTTAGTGGCACAAACGGTATCAATTCCTGGAGCGGGATTTGTTGTTGGGTTGCAAAATGTTGCCCTTGTGGCTATTAGGCTTGGGTGTTTACGGCAGTGTTTGATTGATGTACATGTAGGACCAATAGCGTCAGATTCTTTAGCCATAAGTTGATGGCAGGGGGATCAGATGCTAGATTGATTGAGAATTCTTATTGATTGCATTGGCAACAATTTTTAGACAGAATTTATGTGATCTGAGATCTTTAACTAACTAGAACTAAGTACTTGCCACCGAACCATAAAGGTTTGGATGTAGATCTTCTCACTCACTTGTAAACATAAAGATGTAGTTAGAGGAGGTTGGGATGGCTTCCGATTTAGAACAATTAGACGTAAAAGGCAAGCTGCAAAACAAATAGAGAGTAGTAACTATGACAATCATAGTGTAAATGTGCATACTTCCATGTGCAGATTGATGATGTAGATTGTCTGGTGGTATCATGCTGCTGTTGTCTGTCTGTCAAGTCTTATTTTGAGCATCATGCTTATAGCCTGCTGCAATTCATGAGAGCTAAAATCTGCTCTGATTTGGCTCGACCTTGCATGCCCTCATAAGTCAAGACCAAGTCCAAGATTTATCTGCTGCAAGACTTTAAACATGGAAGTACAAACAAAAAGTAGTCATTTTAATTATACATCCAGTAGCTAACTTGGCAGTGTTCACGACCAACAAGCAAGAAGTTTTAAAGCAAATGTGGGAAGTGTGAGCAAATGTGAAGTTAGCTCAGTGTCCATTTGGAATTCAATATTGATGCTAAAAGTTTGCAGGAATGTTGTATGAATCTTTGGAGAGCTAATTAAGGTTTGCAAGTTCAAGTTTGTTTGACTGGAGCTGTATAAAACTCTCCCAACATTTTTGTTTCAATTTTTGTTCCAGGACTCACGTACGCAAGGCGGAGAACGGGGTGGAGGCCCGGAGGGTGGAGATCTACAGTGAGTGAGAGTTTAATTGTTTTTTTACTTGGTAGTGAGTGAGAGTTTAATTGTTTTTTTACTTGGTGCTGCATATATTGAGATTGGGGGAGTGAATATGATGATGTATGTGGATACTTTTCAGAAACTTGGTGTTGTATATACTTGGTGTTATGTGATTGATGTTATATGTGTGGAAACTTTTTCTTGGAATGTGATGATGATACTGATGTTATATGTGAATTTGATTGCATAGAGATGTTTCTTATTTTCAGTAAATTTTGATTGTAATATTGAAGATTTTCTAATTTTTTTTAAAATATAAACACAATTTAACCACGGATTTTCCGTGGCTAATACTTACTAGCCACGCGAATACCATAGAAATTACCTTGGCAACCATCCGTCACTACGTCAATATAGCCACAGAAATTCTGTAGCGAATAAAAACATTAGCCACGACAATTCTGTGGTTAATACGGTTTAGTCACAGTCCAAAATTCTGTGGTTAACGTAGTTTAGCCACGTATTGCCGTGGCAAATGTTTTTATTCGCCACGGATATTCTGTGGCAAATACTGATATGCCATGGATAACGATTCCGTGGCCGATATATAATAGCCACGGTTGTTGCGTGGGAAATTTTTTTTATTCGCCACGGAATTCCGTGACTAATAGTAATTAGCGACGGAATAATTGCCACGGAAGTCCGTGGCAAAAAGTCCGTGGCTAATGTCCATTAGCCACGTAAATTCTTCTATTAGCGACGGAATTTTTCGCATTTAACACGCCACTTTTGGCCACGGACTATTAGCCACGGAATTTCTAAAAATCCGTGGCTAATACGTTTTAGCCACGGATTTCGTAGTATTAGCCACGGATTTGGCCGTGGCTAATGCTCTATTTTCCAGTAGTGAGTAACCCAAAGAGAATTAAGAAAATAGAGTTTCCTTATGCAAAAGAACAATAAAAATCCAAGCTTTGTCTTCACAAAATTAGAGACGGCACAAAACTCTCTAGATCTAAAACACTAATTAAAGCTAAAGATAGGCTAAAATTCTAGATCCCCTGAAAATAGGGTAAACTGTGCTTATATACAATGGGTAGGGTCCCCACAAAAAATATCACAAAATTTGGGCACTTGGGCCTGCAACTTGCTGGGCGCGTCGCGCTACTCGAACGAGCAACATCGCCTGCTCGGTCGAGTCGACTTCAGGCTCCGCTTGCTGTTGCTCTGCCTCTGGCTGATACAGGCTACTCAGTCGAGTAGCCCCTCTACTCGGTTGAGCTATAGTAGATCATAACTTCCTCCAAAATGCTGCTCTGTTGGATGACGGCTCGGGTCGAGTAGGTGAACTGCTCTGTCGAGTTGATTTACTGCTCGGTCGAGCTACAGTGCCTTGGAGAAAAGCTCAAAATCGTCACTCTGTTTGATGCAACTCGGATCGAGTTGGCTGTCTTCTCGATCGAGTAGGTTGAGGCCGTTTTGTGTGATTTCTGGGTGTCAGCTCGACCGAGTAGCTGATGCTACTTGATTCTGAGAGAATATTACATTTTAACCCCTCATTTAGACCGTATTTTGCGTATATGTATATATATTTCATCTCTAATATGTGTAATTTTGTAATATCATTTAATAATAGAATAAATCACTTGTTTATACACAAAATACACCTTTATGGCCTAATTTTATCTCAATTTTATTTTTAGGGGAAGCTCGCAATTTTTCGAATCCAACGGATATTTTTCCACATTTTTCGGAGATCAGGGCAAATTTCTGTGAATTAAAAGGCCCAATAAAGGCATTTATAAAGAGAAAAGAAAAAAATATAATTACACAGTACTGCTGACACCATCCTGGCATCAGCAATCTGCTGACGCCAGGAGGTGTTAGCGGGCCGCCCGCTTGCGGGCGGTTCAGATCCCGCCCGCAAGCGGGTGGGTCGCCCGCTGTCATCTTGCGAGCATGTGCCCGCGTCGACAGAGAGGCGGGCGCCCGCCCGCTTTGATAACGCGGGCGGCGCCCGCCAGGGCTGACATTTGACTCGCCCTGCTTTGACCACGCGGACGGCGCCCGCCTCTGCTGAAGAAGACCCAACAACCCCCATTTGACTGGCGGGTTGCGGGTCTGCAACCCACAAGCCCGATAAGCCATTTTCCTATAAAAGGGGGTATTTGGAGCATAACTTCATCATCTTAGCTCTGAATTGAGTGATTCTTAAGCCAAAAGTTTCTCCATCAAATTCCAGATAAGATTTTGCAGCTTTGGGAGAAATTTGGGCTCATTTGGGCATCAAAAGTGGTAAAAAAACTCCTTGTTTTCTCTTGTTTTTATTAAATTTGTATTAGGTTTGTATTAAGCTTTGTATTAAAATCATGTTTCTATTAATGAAACTTGCGGTTTTTGTTACCATGCTTGGCTAAAGTATTGTGGGTGTGTTATGTGGAAGTTAGTGTTGCCAGGATTTTGCTTTCATAACTCCATATTTCGTGCAATTATCGAAACCGTTAAAAATACGCCGATTTCTTCATTTTTTGAAATACGTACAATCCATAGAGGAATCCGCTTAGGATGACATGCTGTGAGGCATCGTCTAAGTGCATAAATCCGTAGAGAAGCCCAAGGAGGGTGATGAACCGCGAGGTTCATCTTTTATATTTTATTATTCGAAGAAATCCATGGTTTTTACGATTATCTTTTTAATTTAAAATCACCGTTTTAAAGCTTTATCATTCGATCCCCATACCTTGGCATGTATGCGGGATTGAGAAACTATGGAGAATGAATAGCATAACCTATTGCAACACTAATGGAAACACAACACACACACGCGTTTTTTTATAAATCATATTTTCACATCCACGATATTCTACTTTCGTAAATTCTCAAAACGACTTTTACCTCACGTTAAATCTAAATCAAAAATCGCCTTCAAAGGGTGGTTCACCTCTCATCAAATAACTTTTCTCGCTTAATTTTAAATTGTAAAACTTGCAGGCTTCTTTGTCCCTTAGGAATACGATTCTGGACTCACCAGATTTTACTACTTGACCGACGTCCTATACTTGGGATTATCAGTACATCTTTTTGGACCAGTCAAGTTTTTGGCGCGTTGCCAGGGATAACGGTCTACATATTTTACGGTTTCCAATTAACTTGGAAAATTCGGTGAGATCGTTCCACTCTTTTGTGTATAAAAACTTTGTAAATCCATTTTTTCTGAATTTTTTTGTTTTGTTTTATTTGTTTGCTTTAATTTCGCATTAATATTTTCAAAACCCATAAAAAATTAGCTTGATATAAAATAAAAACAACAAAAAATTATCTTTTGTGTTCTTATTTGTTTATGTGGTTTAGAACCCCTAAGACACAGATTAGTTCGACACGTGAATATGACGCAAAACACAAATGAAACCAGTGGAAATGACAATGACAACCACTCTCAAACTTTCGGAGATAGGTCACTTAGAGATGTGCTCAGACCTACTAGGTCTGCTTCTGGCTCATGCATCGTGCTCACAACTGATGCCAATTCCTTTAGTCTAAAACCCGGAATGGTTCAACTTCTCCCTACCTGTCACGGTATGGAGAGGGAGAATCCATATTTATATAAAGGAATTTAAGGATGTTTGCTTAACCAGTGCGGATGGAAAAACGAGCAATGAAACTATATATCTTAAACTCTTTCCATTTTCGCTTAATGATAAGGCGAAGAATTGGCTCAACACTTTAACTTCACACTCATTACTTCTTGGGCAAATTTACAAGCAAAGTTTCTTAAAAAGGGTTTTCCTTTGCACATGACTCAGGGGCTGAAGAAACAGATTATGAACTTCTCGTAGAAAGGAAATGAATCATTTGATGCTGCTTAGGAGACTTACTACTTGCATGCCCCCACCATGGATTCGATGAGTACTGCCTCAACGGCATCTTCTACGATGGGCTTCTCCCATCCATGAAGCAAATTGTAGAGATGATGTGCAACGGAGAGTTCTTTGACAAAAAGCCAGCTGAGGCATGAGATTACTTGGAGTCCATCGCTGAGAGTGCACAGACTTGGGAAGTGACTCCTGACTATGATCAGACGGACCAGCCTCAATCTTCATCCCGTGGTGGCTCTTTTACATTGAAACCCGAGAAGGCGTTGGAAGCAAAGATGGAGGCCCTCATCACTAGGACGCTCCAAAACCTAGAGATGAAGGGAGTGAAGGTGGTGACTATTGAAGAGAAGTGTGCTCTTTGCGACAGTCAGGAACACAATACATCGGGGTGTCCAACCATTCCAACACTTAAAGATGTGCTCAAGGATCCTAGCCAGGTGACGTGCGTTTATATTTTATATATTCACGCACGTCTTCTTCGTGATTTTCTTTTGTTTTCTGGTGTTTCGTATCCATTCTCTCATGATTTTTAGTTTTCTTTCACTTCTTTGTGTTTTTGTGCCAATTGACGTGCGTTTATATTTTATATATTCACGCACGTTTTCTTTTGTGTTTCTCCGTGTTTTCCGCCGTCTCTTATTCGTTTTCGTATATTTTCCTGTTTTCTTTCACTTTTCTTTGTTTGTCCATGATTGCAGGATTTCGACCACGTAGGGGACCTTTTACGATGATATCCCAAGTCACCGGAGCAACGGGAGAAGTCACGCGTGATCCAAGGGGGTCAAACGGCGAAGTATTCATCTTTCAGCCCCTCACTCGGTCGGTTGGTCATCTCCAACCGATCGGGTGATGCACGCGTGCACCAACCGGTCTCTGCCGCAGCTCACAACGAAGTCACCCGACCGGTTCACAGACCGGTTCAGCGGGGGCTATTCTCTGTTTTCTCGAAGCAAAGCGCCAACCGATCGGGTGACTCTCACCCGATCGGTTCATCTGTAGCTGAGAAAGATGAGCTGAAGACACGGACGTCGAACCGGCCGGTTCACCCGACCGCTCCAAGATCCAACCGGTCGCTCAAGAACTCACCCGATCGGTTCATGTGATCGGGTGAAAACTCGCCGTTTTCTGATATTTATTTGTAACGGATCAACCGATCGGTTGACTTGTCAACCGATCGGTTGATGCGACGGCCTATATATAGAACCCCTAGGGTTCCAGAAACGGGAGTTGCTGTTTTTCTACTGTTTTATTTCCTTGTGACGGCTGTAATTGTTACTCTTTTGTAAGTTTTCAGATCTTTCTAAAATTTTAGTATTGTCTTTATTACTCCTTTACTTCCGCATTGCAATTGTCCGATTATGATTTCAACGGTTAAATTTCATTTAGATTGCTTTTTCATGAATTTTTGTGAGTAGTTCCCAAATCTGGGATTTTGGTGGAAACCCATTCGGGGGCTCTTCCCGATGCGTCCATAGGGTTAGGAAATCGATAGGGAGTAGGAATCTAACGGTTACGGGGGGCGTTTCATTGTCATCGGTGGGAAAAAGACCGCCTTTGACCGTCGGGCCAAGGGGGAATAAACTTGGCGGTTGACTCCCTAGCCATAGCTCACGCCTTTAGCGTAGACGCCAAATCCTAGCACGCGGGAGCGGCAGGATGAGACGTTGGGAGATATCGTTGCGGACTTAGTGCTCCCGGGATCGATCAGTGTTAATGGACACGGGAGTGCCCACTGATCGAATCCGGGAAGTCCGGTGTATCATCCTGGGCACCGACCGGAATATCGGGCCCATGGGACGCCGGTACCACTTTCAGAGGCAACGTCTCACCATTAGACCCTAATCCCGATCGCTGTCCATACCCGTAGGCCGTATCGGCGAGAGCCTCTCTTCGGGTTGGAAACCAAAGTCCTGGGTTTACTTTCTTTTCGTTCTTACGCTTTTATTCCCTTTTGTGACAACCAACCACCGATTCGGGCTAGCTCGCCCCTCGGGGTGATTTAGGTCCTACCTGACCCAAGCACAACCTCGCCTCCCTGAGTTCGATATTCCCGCACCCTACACTAACCGTGAAACTTGCGGTAAACAACACCGCGCCGCCGCGACGCAAGCGGGGCGCCGGTCAAGTTTATGGCACCGTTGCCGGGGAGGCAACGTGCTTGTTATTTTAGGATCTCATGAACCCTCGTGTCTAGCTCACATCCCTACCTCGCGATAATTTTCGCATTCTCCTTTTTCTTTTTATTTTTCTTATTTTTATTTCTTATTTTATCTGTCTCTTTCCCACTTGTCGCTTCACGGGTGTTTGTTGTTTTTCATGCGCAGGAGTTCAAGGAGTCTTGACGACTTGATCCCCCTCGATCCAGAGATTAACGCCACCCTTAGGCGCTTGGCCGCCGAGAAGCGGAGAAGGGAAGATCCCGAATCCATGGAGGAGAACACCCCACCTCAGAAGTCTCTGCTGGAATACTCGATGCCATCCATCGAGTCAACTTCCGCCATCCGATCTCCAGCTATTGCGGCCCAAAGCTTTGAGCTGAAGCCGTCTCTAGTGACATGGATCCAGCAGGATTAGTTTGCGGGTGCACACATGGAGAGCCCGATAGAGCACCTGGACTCCTTCTTGGAGAAGTGTGACACCTTCCGGATTAATGGTGTCACGACAGAGGCTATCCGTCTGAAGCTGTTCCCCTTCTCCTTGCGAGACAAAGCAAAGCAATGGCTAAGGGGAAAGGACCCCAACACTTTCAACACCTGGGAGAAGCTCTCCAACGCTTTTCTGACAAAGTTCTTTCCTCCGGGGAAGACCATGAAGTTGAGGAGTGAAATCTCCTCCTTCTCCCAGGCCAGCCACGAGTCCTTGCATGAAGCTTGGACGAGATATAAAGAGATGCAAAGAAGATGCCCTCACCATGAGCTTCCGAAGTGGCAGATTATTAATCTGTTCTACAATGGGTTGAGGGATGACCTGAAATCTTCTATGGACGCCGCGGCTGGGGGTTCCTTCATGTCTAGAAGCGAGGAAGATGCCGGGAATATTCTGGAAAATATGGCATCCAACAATGAGCGGTGGTGTGACGAGAGAGCCACACCAAGAACTGGGGGTATACACAGAGTCGAGGACGTCGAAAAACTTTCAAGCAAGTTTGACTTGCTTTCGACCCAGATCTCCGCACTGATGGTAGGAGCCGGTGGGGCCGGTACACAGCAAGTTTCTGCGGTAGAGTCCGAAATCCTTGGGGAATTCGACTGTGGTGACATCTCACCACCGTTGGATCAGGCGAGCGCACTATTTTACAACCCCACGGGGAATGCGCCATATCCACCAAGGACAAATTCCAACCCGGCCTACTCTCCCAACAACCGGAACCACCCGAATTTCAGTTACCGGCCACCATTTCAGCCCTCGCCACCTCAGCAGCCGCAGCAACAAATTTATCAGCCGGCTAGACCACCGCAGAATCAGGTTCAGCAGCAACCTCAGCAACAAACTTACGCCCCCAGGAATCAGCAGCCGTTCCAGCAGCAACAGTATGGCCAACAGAGGGCCGTCTCTCCGGTTGAGTCACTCTTGACTCAATATATTACCAACCATGAGAGGATCAACCAAAAGCTGGAAATGGGTCAGCGGACCCTCACGGACCAAGTAACCCAGCCGGGGTTACAAGTGGCGAACCTTGCAAGGTCACAAAACCAATTTCCGCCACAACCGGAGGTGAACCCGAGGGGAGCACCCCAGACATTGGCACTCGTGCACGAGCACGCGAATGTGTCCGCTATCGTTCTGAGAAGCGGGACACAAATTCCTACTAGAGTGCCCCCTAGCAACCCGGAAGCACCATTGGTCGTTGAGAGACCAACTGAAAAATCAAATGACGCCGGTGCTTCGTCATCAAATCCCATGACTCCGGAGGGAGTGCCCGAAGAAGAGAAGAAGAAGGAGGAAGAGAGCCCGAGAGTGTATAAACCCGTTGTGCCATTTCCACAACGGCTGGCTCAGGCAAAAATTGATGAGAAATATGGCAAGTTCTTCGCCATGGTCAAGGACCTAAGCCTGCAAATCCCCTTCTTGGAGGCAATCAAAACAATCGCCTCCTATGCAAAATTCTTAAATGATTTGGTGACCAAAGGGTCAAGAAAAGAGAAAGTGGTGCTGACGGCGGAATGCAGCGCTCTTATTCAGAGGGAAAACCCGCCGAAACTCAAGGACCCGGGGAGCTTCTCTATTCCTTGCACAATCGGGGCTGTGAAGGTTAATCGTGCACTCGTCGATCTAGGAGCGAGTGTTAGCTTGATGCCCTTGTCGATGTACAAGAGAATAGGAATGGGTGATTTGGAGCCCACCGGGATGACCCTGCAACTAGCTGACCGGTCGGTCAAATACCCGGTGGGAATTGTTGATGACCTACCGGTAAATGTGAGAGGGGTGCATGTGCCTGTGGACTTTGTGGTCATGGACATGCCCGAAGACGCACACACCCCCATTATCCTGGGACGGCCTTTCATGGCCACTGCTGGCGTTCTAATAGATGTGAAGAACGGAAAACTATCTTTGAACGTCGGTGGAGAGAAAGTTGAGTTTGATCTGGGACTATCCATGAAGCACCCCGATCCTCCTGATGACCTCCGGTGCAATTTGCTTGAGATAGAAGAAGAAAAAGCTGTAGAGGAGAGCTCATGGGAGATTCTCCTGAGAAACCCCCCCCGATGACTTAGGGAATTCAGAAGATGGGGACGGCCCCGAGAACAAAGAAGCTGCTGGAAAACCGAGTGCAGCAAGAACGACCCCTCCCGGGTTCCCCAAGACTCCTCCTGCGAGGAGAACGGGGAAAGAGCTCACGGACCTCACTAAAGACGAGGTCCGGATCCTGAAGAAGATGGCGGGAAGCGCCAACACCGAGGAAAAGCCCCCGGATCTCAAGAACAAAGGGAGGGTAGTCGAGCAAGTATTTTTCCAGCCGCTAACTACTCCAAGCGCCTTCAGCTCCAACAAGGAAGAGATGCCGAAGTTTGGGCATCACCCGTATCAGCCACCATGAGCATCTCTTGCGGGCGTCGAGCCAACGACGTTAAAAAAGTGCGCTTCATGGGAGGCAACCCATGTTCTAAACTTTTTCCCACTTTTTAGCGTTAATTTTTACTTTATTTTATCTATTTTTATAAATAAAATCAGCCGCGAGAACATCCGTTCGGGGACTTAAGCAAATTTCTTGGTTTTTGCAGGAAACAGGCCCCAACCGATCGGGTGACAACTCACCCGATCGGTTGGGATGTATCAGATACATGCCGAGATCTGTCCCCGAATGAACCGATCGGTTGAGTAATGAAGAGACCGGGTGGCAGACCGGGTGAGCTGGGGAGAACTCTCGGGAAATCTTGGGGAATATCAACCGATCGGTTGAGTTCTAGCACGATCGGTTGACGCGACCGGGTGAGCAGCCCTAAGTTCTCGGGAAATTGAGTGGAGCGGCCAACCGATCGGTTGACAATTCAACCGATCGGTTCGCCTGTAGCATTTCTTCGGCAAGATTTTCGACTTAATAGTCAACCGATCGGGTGACAAGTCACCCGATCGGTTCGACTTAAAACCCTATATAAACCCCCCCGACACCCGCTCGTTTCCGTCTTGCCCGATCGCAAAAACCCCCAAAATCTCGCCGTCGTTTCGCCTTCCCCTCTCTCCCAACAACCGATCTTCCTCCCCCACGGCCTCTACTCCTCCATTCTCCTTCTCCCCACCACCTCCATCAATCCCTCCATCATCTCAACCCTCTCTCTCCTCCCATTCCGAGATTTTGACCTAATTTTCCCCCAAACCACCCCCATTTCGAAAATTATTGCCGAAGGAGTTCGCCGCGGCTCCACGCTACTCTCGCTGAACAGTGTGGGGGCATCAACGAGCAAGCTCCACCATTCCGCTTGGGTAAACTCGCTCCTAAGCTTATATTTATATATTTGCCCTATTTATCGTACTTGCTCGTTTGTTTGTGTTAGTGTGCATCCACGATTTTCGCACTAATTCTTGCTCGCACACACACACACACACATGGCCAAGGATAAGGACAAAGGAAAAGAAATTATGAGGGAAGAGGAGCCGTCTCAAAAGAGACGAAAACAAACACGCCCCCCTTCCCGTACACGAGCACTTACACTTGGCCCTCCTCCACCTATTATCCCCCCTGTGGACCCAATGTTGGGCCCACACGGGTATATTTTTCGGAACCAGGAGCACAAAGATTTTTACCGTCGGCTTGATGCTCGAGGGCATCTATCCACTAAGTTTCCGCACGCACAAACACTTGTCGATCTCGGTGTCTTCACCGAGGTCGAATCTCTTTTCGGTAACTTAGGATGGTTAGCCTTTCTTAATGCACATGCCGTATCCTTCCCGGCACTCACACTCGAATTCCTCTCCACACTTACTTGGGAGTCCGGGTCGATCATTCGATTCCGGGTGCGTAACCGTAGTGTCACCATGAACCTGAACACGATTAACGATATATTTGGTTTCCCCAATCTCGGGGATGATTCCATCCGACACTACGGGTACACGCCCGAGTTTGATGTCGATCAATTCTGGTTCCGCCTCACGCTGATCCGCGACTACCCCCGAGGAAGGGCCAAGGCCTCCTCCATCATTCATCCCGTGTTTAGATTGGCCCACAGAATCATTTCATCTGCATTCTTTCCTAGGGACGAGTCAGGCACTGTGACTATCCCTGACCTTTTTATCCTTTGAGCCATGACTTTTCCTTATGTCCGGGATGATGATGGAGTTAGCTTCAGGGCCCCTACCGTCCCCATCCATGGCGGCGATTGGCTTGTTTACAAGCTACTCGAGATCAGCCGGGCCGGTAAGGGGAAGTTTTGTTGCGGGGGCATCATCACGATCATCTGCTCTCACGCCCAATTCAATATTACCATCCCCGGTAATCTTCCTGCTGCCGCAGGACCCTCACATCTTGATATTGATGTCCTGCGGCACATCCACATGATCAAACCCCGCTCGGATGGCCGCTTCATATTTCATTATGGCCACCCCCCAGCCCCTTACACCATTCTGCCCAACCCCGCTCGCATGACCCTTGCTCTCGTGGGAGATTGGACTTTCCCTCCTGATCCCGATTTCTTAGCTGGGTTGAATCTTCCTTTCTTTCCCGCAGACGCCCGCAGATCACCGTCCCCTGCCGCCCACTTAGGCGAGCAGGATATCCCTGCGTCTGGGGGAGATTTAGGGGCTGGCCCGAGTCGTCCCGTTTCTGCTCCAGGACCGATCACGTCTGAGCACCTCCTTGCGGCCATTTCTGGCCTTGTCTCCTGTGCTGGCATGACCACTGCTGCCAGCACCTCTTCGACCTTACCTGGTGGCACCACCTCTGCCTCGCGTCAGTCTACGTCTTTTGGTCGCCGTCAGGTATCTGCCCGTCTAGGACTTGAGAGGGAGGTCGCTGCCCTTCGTGAGCTCGCCATGTCCTCTGTTTCCTCGGACCCATCGCCATCCTCCTTTCTTACTCACCCACGTTTCCTCGCACTTGAGAGGAACGTGGCGGCCATTCTCTGCCTTCTTACCCATATCCACGGACCACCTCCACCTTCACCACCCCCACCTTCACCACCCAGGCGATCTTCTCCTCCACCCACCCACACTTCTCCACATCCATCACCCCCCTCACCACATTCCTCCCCTCCCTCTTCACATCCCATCCCAGCATCCACTTCACCCCTCCCGACCACTTCCACCGCACCCACGCTACCTCACTCCTCCTCCGTCACTCCATACGTGCGCCGGAGGAAATTGCAGGTGCGCTCCAGATCCCTCCCACCACCTCCCACTACCGTCACCACCGCACCTACTTCCTCCACTTCTATTCCTCTCACCACCGCCTTGATCGCCTTCCTACCACCACCACCCACCACCACCGACACTCGTCCCATTGTTCACACCACCACTGCCCCTACTACTTCGCCTCTTCCCCCACTTCTCAGCACACCCCCAGCCTCCCCCGACCACCCATCCACACCCTCTTCCGAGGAGGACGAGGACTCAGCTCCTCCTGCTTTCTAGATTCACCCCTTTTGTTTTTGACTCCCCCTTGCACATATCTGGATTTCATTAATCATATCGTTTCGCTAGCTCTTTCTGGTCTAGCTTGGGGGACGTCTATTTTGGTGTGCTGTCGTGTTTTGTTTGTTTTTCTCATTTTTGTGTGTGTGTTTGTTTTTCACTTTTTGAGTGTCGTGTCGTGTAATTTTATTTTCTTTTTATTTTTCGTTTTGTTTGATTTTGATTTTGATTTTTCTTTCTTTTTCAGTTTCATCTATGTGTTTTCCTCGTTTTCATTTCTTTTCGTGTCTGTGCGTATCCCCCCCCATTTTCATTGCCCTCCCGTACTCACTCTTATTGCATTGAGGGCAATGCAAGTTTCAGCTTGGGGGAGTCGCACTTCGTGCGTCATTTGCGTTGTTTTTCTACGTTATTTGAGTCGTTTTCCATCGTGTTTTTCTTTTTTCTTTTTCCTTCTTTCTTTAGCTCTTTCTCCTAGAAATGAATCCTATGATGAATCGCCACAAAGTCACACACACCTAGCATTGCATCGATAATCACACTCACTAACCCTAGGATTTCGAGTCCTCTTGCATTTCACGCATCGTGGGTCCACTTAGCTTTTTGTGAGTCGTGTGTCGTGACTAGCATTTGGTGTGCTTCTGCTTTGCGGTTTTACTTTATATACCTGTTCAGGAATGACCCCTAGATTATCATGTTTCGATATTGAATATGCGGTATTTGCTTCTAATGTCTGCTCCTATATGCATGCTATTTATATCGTATACTTCAATTCGCATGCATCGGGATTCCACAACTAAGACTAGGATAACCCATTTAGCCTAAGCTCTATTTAGCAAGAATAGTCTCCTTTGCCCGAGTGTTTAGATTTCGACTTCTTTTTTGTTTTACTTGGTGCAAATCCCCTCGTCGTGTACCGTTCTCCCACTTGGGAGAGTACACATGTGTATAGCCAATATCCCAAAAATTCAAAAAAAAAAGGAGAAAAGAAAAGAAAAACCCAAAAAGAAAAGAAAAGAAAAAGATTGTATAGCCAAAAAGCCAAAAAAAATATGCAAATACCCAAAACCCAAAAAAATTCCCGTGTGAATATTTTCATACTTGCCAAGAATAAAGGGAAGGCGAGAATTTGCACCGAGTGTTCTTCTCCACATCATCTCAACCCCCGTCGTTATCGAAAACACTTGGCTTGGGAACTTTTTAGCTAGTATCTAGGCTATAGTGGCGTGATTTCCTTAACCCTAGTTGTGGAGTCCCCGATGCATGATACGCTTCTATTCTCTCTATTCTTATGCATGCTTGAACTTATATTCGCCGCTTAATTCAATTCGATTCGATATTTGGGTCATATCTTGGATTTGTGTATATCGAGCCTCGTAGCACATCGTAGAAAGCATCACCATTTGCTAGCACACGACCACGCTCACTCGCGCTTCACTGCGTGGACCCACGACACTTATTTGGACTCGCTTTCCTAGGTTTAGTGGTGTGATTTGGCGTTTGCTTGCTAGGTGAGTGGTTTTTGATTTTGTTGGCTCTGAAGGGCGATCTAGGGTCTAGAGTTTTCTTTTTCTTTCTTCCTCTCTATTTTCCCCTTCCGAGCTCCTACTCTCACTCGTCTTCCTCGAGGACGAGGAAGAGTTCATCTTGGGGGATTTTGACGTGCGTTTATATTTTATATATTCACGCACGTTTTCTTTTGTGTTTCTCCGTGTTTTCCGCCGTCTCTTATTCGTTTTCGTATATTTTCCCGTTTTCTTTCACTTTTCTTTGTTTGTCCATGATTGCAGGAGTTCGACCACGTAGGGGACCTTTTACGATGATATCCCAAGTCACCGGAGCAACGGGAGAAGTCACGCGTGATCCAGGGGGGTCAAACGGCGAAGTATTCATCTTTCAGCCCCTCACCCGGTCGGTTGGTCATCTCCAACCGATCGGGTGATGCACGCGTGCACCAACCGGTCTCTGCCGCAGCTCACAACGAAGTCACCCGACCGGTTCACAGACCGGTTCAGCGGGGGCTATTCTCTGTTTTCTCGAAGCAAAGCGCCAACCGATCGGGTGACTCTCACCCGATCGGTTCATCTGTAGCTGAGAAAGATGAGCTGAAGACACGGACGTCGAACCGGCCGGTTCACCCGACCGCTCCAAGATCCAACCGGTCGCTCAAGAACTCACCCGATCGGTTCATGTGATCGGGTGAAAACTCGCCGTTTTCTGATATTTATTTGTAACGGATCAACCGATCGGTTGATGCGACGGCCTATATATAGAACCCCTAGGGTTCCAGAAACGGGAGTTGCTGTTTTTCTACTGTTTTATTTCCTTGTGACGGCTGTAATTGTTACTCTTTTGTAAGTTTTCAGATCTTTCTAAAATTTTAATATTGTCTTTATTACTCCTTTACTTCCGCATTGCAATTGTCCGATTATGATTTCAACGGTTAAATTTCATTTAGATTGCTTTTTCATGAATTTTTGTGAGTAGTTCCCAAATCTGGGATTTTGGTGGAAACCCCTTCGGGGGCTCTTCCCGATGTGTCCATAGGGTTAGGAAATCGATAGGGAGTAGGAATCTAACGGTTACGCGGGGCGTTTCATTGTCATCGGTGGGAAAAAGACCGCCTTTGACCGTCGGGCCAAGGGGGAATAAACTTGGCGGTTGACTCCCTAGCCATAGCTCACGCCTTTAGCGTAGACGCCAAATCCTAGCACGCGGGAGCGGCAGGATGAGACGTTGGGAGATATCGTTGCGGACTTAGTGCTCCCGGGATCGATCAGTGTTAATGGACACGGGAGTGCCCACTGATCGAATCCGGGAAGTCCGGTGTATCATCCTGGGCACCGACCGGAATATCGGGCCCATGGGACGCCGGTACCACTTTCAGAGGCAACGTCTCACCATTAGACCCTAATCCCGATCGCTGTCCATACCCGTAGGCCGTATCGGCGAGAGCCTCTCGTCGGGTTGGAAACCAAAGTCCTGGGTTTACTTTCTTTTCGTTCTTACGCTTTTATTCCCTTTTGTGACAACCAACCACCGATTCGGGCTAGCTCGCCCCTCGGGGTGATTTAGGTCCTACCTGACCCAAGCACAACCTCGCCTCCCTGAGTTCGATATTCCCGCACCCTACACTAACCGTGAAACTTGCGGTAAACGACACCGCGCCGCCGCGACGCAAGCGGGGCGCCGGTCACCAATGCAGGAGATTGCTAGCGTTGGGGACATATAAAGCAGATATCATGAGCCCCCGGAGCAATGGGAGGTGTCACACGCGATCCTGGGGGCCAAACATCGAAGAATTCCTTATATCAGCCCTCAACCGATCGGTTGGACAGAGCCAACTGATCGATTGGTGCACGCGTATCCGACCTGGACATGATCCAAAGTGAAGAGCAGCTCACCCGATCAGTTCAGCGATCGGGTGAATCCGTCAGTGTTCTCTGTCTTTTTGGAGCTGAATTCCAACCGATCGGGTGACATCTCACCCGATCGGTTCATCTGTAGCTAAAATTTCCAAGCTAACGACCCGACAACATCAACCGATCGGGTCAGCGACCGGTTGATATATCTCCGGAGCGAAAGATCAGATCGACTGTCAGCTCACCCGATCGGTTGATGCTTCAATCGATCGGGTGGCCGTATTTTCTATATATAGTGACCTAGGTTTTTCTCAGACGAGAGGCCCATTGTATTTTCTGTCTTTTTGGGATTTTTTGACGGCTCGGAATTTATTCCGTCTTGTAAGTTTTCTGATTATTTTGGAACTTTAATATTGCATTAATACTATTGTTAGCTTCTACTTTCTATTGATTGATTTTGATTTCAATGGTTGAATTTTGTTGTGATGCTATTTTTGCCATGAATTGTGAGTAGTTCCCAAATCTGGGATTTTGGTGGAAGCCCCTCCGTGGGTTCTCCCTAGAACGACCATAGGATTAGTGTTTTGATAGGATTTAGGAATTTAGATGGTTACACGGGGCGTTTTATTGTCATTGGCGGAAGAAAGACCGCCTCTGATCGTCGTGCCAAGGGGAAATAAAACTGCGTTTGATCCACTAACCACAGCTCACACCCATAGCGTAGACATTGAATCCTAGCACGTGGGAACGGCAGGATGAAATGTTGGGAGTAATCGTCGCGAGCTTAGTGCTCCCGGAATCGGTCGGTGTTAATGGATATGAGAATGCCCACCGACCGAACCTGGGTAGTCATAGCGTATCATCCTGGGCATCTACCGGAATATCGGGCCCATGGGATGCTAGGTATCACTCTTAAAGGCAACGTCTCACCACTAAACCCTAAAATCCAATCGTATCCCTATCCGTCGGTCGTAATAGAGAGGTCACATGATAGGGTGGAAACCAAAGTCCTGTGTTTCCTTTTATATCTTACATCCTTCGTATTTCTATTTTGTGACAACCAACCGACTGATTGGGCTAGCTCACCCATCGGGTGTTCCGGTTCCTTCTTGACAACAAGCACAACACACGCCCACCTGAGTTTGACCCCCAAGCTATACTACAACACCGTGCGCTTGCGATTACAAATATTTAAATCTGGCATCCTCGATCCCACTGCATATATTGCTAAATCTAGGGGACATCAAGCTTTATGGCGCCGTTACCGGGAGGCAACGTGCTTGTTTCTCTTAGGACCATGTGAACCCTAGAGACTAGTTCACATCGTCACCACACGATAATTTTCGCATTCTACATTTTATTTTTTATTTTCTATTCTTTATTTTCTGTTTTTTATCTGAAGTTATACCATACGTGCTTCATGGGTGTTTCTTGATTTTTCATACGCAGGAACACATGAAGTCTTGACGACTTGATTCCTCTAGATCCAGAGATAAATGCCACCGTGAGGCGTCTGAATGCCGAGAGAAGAAGAAGGGAAGAAGCTGAAACCATGGGAGAAAATACCCCACCCCAGAAATCCTTGCTTGAGTACTCGATGCCGTCCATCGAGTCCATGTCTAGCATCCAACCTCTGGCCATTACGGCCGGAAATTTTGAGCTGAAGCCGTCGTTGGTGACATGGATCCAACATGATCAATTTTCAGGAGCTCCTATGGAGAGCCCAATCGAGCACTTGGATTCGTTTCTGGAGAAGTGCGACACCTTCAGAATCAACGGTGTGTCAGCCGACGCCATCCGGCTTAGATTGTTCCCTTTCTCTCTGCGGGACAAAGCCAAACAATGGCTGAAGGGGAAGGACCCTAATACTTTTACAACTTGGGAGAAGCTGTCCAATGCCTTCCTGAACAAGTTCTTTTCCCGGGGAAGACTATGAAGCTGAGGAGCGAGATCTCCTCATTCTCCCAAGCCAGCCACAAATCCTTGCATGAGGCATGGATGAGATATAAAATGATGCAACGGAGATGCCCTCACCATGAGCTCCCCAAATGGAAAATCATCAATTTTTTCTACAATGGGTTGAGGGATGATCTAAAATCCTCAATGGATGCCGCGGTTGGAGGGTCCTTCATGTCCAGGAACGAAGAAGATGCCGGTAACATTCTGGTGAACATGTCATCTAATAATGAAAGATGGTGCGATGAATGTGCCACGCCTAGATCTGGAGGGATGCCCCGAGTGGAATAAGTCGACAAATTATCTAGCAAATTTGATTTGCTATCTACCCAGATCTCGACATTTATGGTAGGAGCTGGAGGTGCCAACACCCAGCAAGTAGCAGCAGTGGAAGCTGAAGTCCTGGGAGACTTTGATGGTGGTGATATCTCACCACCAGTGGATCAGGCGAGTGCTCTTTTCTATAACCCAACAGGTAATGTGCCATATCCACCGAGGACAAGCTCATATCCGGCGTACTCTCCCAATAACCGGAACCACCCGAACCTGAGCTATAGGGCACCATACCAGCAGCCCCAGCAACAGCAGCAGCAATTGTATCAGCTACCTCGGCAGCAACAACAGTTGTATCAGCAGCAACAACAACCCTAGCAGATGTTTCAACAGTACCCCCAGAAATCAGCAGCCCCCGCCACAACAGCAACCATATAACCAACAACGGGTAATCTCTCCGGCCGAGACTCTCTTGACCCAATACATATCGAACCAGGAGAAGATTAACCTGCAGCTACAGATGGGACAAAAAACCTTGGCCGACCAAGTGACCCAGCTGGGGTTGCAGGTGGAAAATCTTTAGAGGGCATAGACCACTTGTCGGGTCAGCCGGAGGTCAATCCTAGGGGGCCCAACCAAACATTGGCCTTGACACATGATCATGCAAATGTGTCTGCGATAGTCTTGAGAAGCGACACACAGATTCTGACTAGGGAGGCCGCCAGAGAACCCGAAGCTCCATTGGTCGATGGGCGACCAAATGTAAAAGCAAGTGACGATGGAGCTTTGTCATCAAAGACCATGACTCCGGAGGGAGTTTCTGAGGAAGAATAGAAGAAGAACGAAGGGGGAAACTTAAGGGTGTTCAAACCTGTGGTGCCATTTCCCCAAAGACTTGCCATGACAAAAATAGATGAGAAATACGGCAAGTTTTTTGATAGGGTGAAAGACTTAAGTTTGCAGATCCCCTTCCTAGAGTCTATAGAGACCATTCATTTCTATGCAAAATTTCTGAAGGATTTGGTGACGAAGGGTACAAGAAAAGAGAAAGTCGTCTTGACAGCAGAGTGCATCGCTCTGATTCAACGAGCAAATCCGCCAAAGCTCAAGGACCCAGGGAGCTTCTCTATCCCATGCTCGATAGGAGAAGTGAAAATCAATCGGGCGCTCGTCAATTTGGGTGCGAGCATGAGTCTGATGCCTCTATCATTATACAAGAGGATAAGAATGAACGACCTTGAACCCACCGGAATGACGCTGCAACTTGCAGACAGATCGGTGAAGTACCCGGTGGGGGGTTATGGACGACTTGCCAGGGAACGTCAGCCGCGTACATGTGCCTGTGGATTTTGTAGTAATGGACATGCCAGAGGACAATCATACCCCGATTATCCTCGGGTGTCCCTTCATGGCGACAGCTGGCGTACTCATTGATGTGAAGAAGGGGAAGCTGTCCTTGAATGTCGGGGACTAGAAAGTCGAGTTTGAGGCTGGAGCCAGGGAAGTTCTCTCGAGGAAACCCCTCGATAGCTTAGGGGGCCTTGAGGAAGACACTGGGTTGAAAGAAGAAGAAGTAGCTGGAGACGTGTGTATCTCACAGACGACTCCTCCAGGATTCAAGAAGGTTGCTCTGACAGAGAACAAAGGAAAAGAGCCCATGGGGCTCACTGCTGATGAAGTCCGGATCCTGCGAAGAGTGGCGATTGACGCCAACGTGAGGGAAAAGCCCCCGGACACCACCAACAGAAGGATCGTTGAGAGCATATACCTGTCGCCTCCATCACTGACAAGGGCCGCTGCTCCACAAGCTGAAAGGATGCCGATCATTGGGCATCACCCGTACAATCCCCCCTGAAGATTATATATCGAGAGTCGAGCAAACGACTTTAAACAACAACGCTTCATGGGAGGCAACCCATGTTCTGAACCCTCGTCGTTATTTATAGGATTAGTTTTCTTATTTTTGGTGAATAAATTCTGCCATGGGGTTTTTCGTCGGGAGACTTAGATGATTTTTGTGTTTTTGCAGGAAATTACCCCCACCCGATTGGTTCAAGCATCAACTGCTCGGGTGGGTTGTGTCTGAAGATGGGCCGTATCAGAACGTCAACCAACCGATCGAATGGCAAATGAGGGTGATCGGGTGGCAGACCAGTTGACAACAACAGAAGTCTCGGGAAATTTTGGAGTTAAATCAACCGTCGGTTCAGCTGAAGCTGTGATCGGGTGGCAGACCGGGTGGAGCGTACAGTGCTCGTGGGAAATTTGTGAAGCGGCCAACCGATCGGGTGAAATCTCACCGAATCGGTTCGCCTGTAGCTGCTTTCCAACAAGAATTTTCGAAAATTAATTCAACCGATAGGGTGAGATCTCACCCGATCGGTTGACCTAACCCTATAAATAGCCCCTTCACCCGATTCATTTTCACTCGAACTCTTCCTCTCTCCTCCGAATGGTTCGTCTCCCATCTCTCTCAAACGACCATATCTCTCATCTCCACCACTCTTAAACTCACTCCCACACTTCCCCACTTCTCTCTCACCATCAATCCCCTCCCATCCACCCCATCCAACCCTAAATTTTGCTCTAACCCAAACCCTACTCCCCCCATTTCGAAAAATTCTACTCTTGTTGGATCGAAGTGCTGCGGCTTCACAAATCTCTCCATTGCACTGCGTGGGGTCCTTTGCGAGCAATGAATCGTTTTGCTACTGGGTAGACTCGTCCCTGAGATCTATTTTTACACTGCCCTAGTATTATAATTTTGCTCTATTGCCGTTGTTTGTGTGCATTTATTCAATCTTGCATTCACATTACATCATCACACAATCATGGCCAAAGACAAGGGTAAGGGGATCATGC
>CM061138.1:153261772-153636568 GCA_030789695.1 Scilla litardierei | reverse complement strand
AAACTCCCCCAACCTGTCAGAATCACGGCGTCTCCCAAAAAGCTGACGATGACGTAGTTATTAATCCAGTCACCAACCCAGCGGGGCAGACCCAACAGACACTCCCTCCCCGCCCAGGCGTGGATATGCTTCCATGACCCCTGACCTACCAGATGAACCCTGAAGTAGTAGAAGAAGAGAGGCAGGGTTGGCTCCAACCCTTGCGCATTACATATCATGATGAATCCCACCAAAGCCGAGATTGAGTATGGCTCAGCTGACACAGTGCTACCACCAAGAACTCCATAACATGGATAATGAAGGGGTGGAGAGGAAAGCAGAGCCCCATATGAAACACTTTGACGTACATACCGACCTTGCGACTCCCTGGAAAGAAAATCCTTTCGTCGGCAAAAGGAACCCGAACGTCATACGGGTGACAGAGGTACTTTGTCCAATCTCCTTAGTAGTGGAATAAGAAACGGTGGATGTCGATCCAAGGATCACTGGAGGGACATCGAACTCCTCCGTCGCAAGGGCATCATCCCGACGGACCGGGTCCTCAAATAGCAGACTCTTCCCCTCATCAAGGACCAGTCGAGGCTCGAAAGGACTACTAGACCCAGAAGAGGGAGTTCCTATCCTCAACGCATCTATTAGACAAATCAAATAGCAGAGACAAAAGAAATAGATTACCTTGAAAGGGTTTGAAGATGGAAAACAAAGAGGAATTCACTAGCAATCGGAGAAGCGAAATCAGATTAGGAAGCGTAAAGGGAAAATCTGACAGAACTGTGATTTTATACGAGAAACTATTCTGAATCTAGGCCGTTCAAGGGAAGACGTGTGGCGACATCTTACAGTAGGCAGCACTTTGAATTCCGCTCCAAGGGAGGGAGAAATCCAACCTGGCAGCGTTATGATGGCACTCATTCAATGCACTGCCTCGACTAACACTCCTGACAACTCCACACAGATCACATCCCCTAGACCGAACCGTCAGAATCCAAATGGCCCAAGCGATGGGGGCAATTGATACGACTCTCCAGAAATGGGCCAAGACTGAACGTGCCAAGCCCTTGTCATGAGCCTACGGGCCTGGGTAGAACAAGGCCCCCACAAAGACTCAGAGGCAGGACGGCCTCAGACTGAAGCGAACGTGAACGCTGACCCATGCCAGCGGGAGTTAACTGCTACCCTTAAATCGCTCCCCCTTAACCACCATTAAAGAGCCCCATTACACCCACCTTCATGATCCATGAAGGCACGATCAAAGTGGCAGATACTGTGGGTGAAATGGGGGGCCGTCGGGGGGACGTGGTCGGAGAAGACTCCTATAAAGTAACTCGAAGAACAATGTGGAAAGGGGCCTCTCTTTCTGGATACCAAAACTCAGAGGTATTCTTCCTGAACGACCTTATCTCTCACCTTATAATTCTCCTCTACTGATCGGCCCGAGGACTCGCGTATGGCATCTCTGTGAGCCATACCGAACCTGATGAGCATCTTTTAGATCTGTTCTGACTTAGGCATCGGAGGGGACTTGGTCGGAACCAAGGTCCGACCCGCCTGACGAGCTTCCTCGTCTATTTAGGTCAAGGAGATCCAGCTGCACCGAGGTTACCCTTTGGCGCCCAATCAGCCTGGAGCCGAATACGCTCGCCTCCGAGCCTGCTCATCTCCACCTATACGAAGGCCATCACTTTGCCGAGGACTCCCTTCGACACATCGATGCTCAGACCCGCACGCTCTTCGCCAAGCCGAACGAGCTGCATCCTGCTCCCAGAGGCCGCATGTGTCCCATGTGATCGCGTTGACATTTGGCCCTCCAATCAACCAACCTGTGATGAGAAAACACCTCGAAACAAATATAATTCACGCAATGCTAAAGAAAGAGGAAGAGATCCTTTTTCAATTCAATCTCATTCAAATTTGTTATAAGAAGAATGCATATTAATTAGTTTTTTAATCCTTAGAATTCTAGATTTGAATCCAAATCTCATCCTAAATCAATGTGGGATTATTAAACCAAAACTCATATGAATATTTTATCCATTAGGAATTCATGTTAGAGTCATACTCTATTAATTTGGATTGGTTTTATATCCATCTGTTAGATTAAACGCGCACCCAAACTTAAACCCAAAACCCTAACTAGTTTACGACCATTAGTCAACTAGTGAAAAGCCATTAGTCGACTAATGCCCCAATTAATTAGTTAATTAACCAAGGACATTCATTATTGAACTAATTGGAAACAAAAACACCTTTCGTTTTCCTGCAAACTGGTTCGTCGACCAATGAACTATCATTGGTCGAATAACCACCTTGTAGGGATTTGGTTTGGAGTTTTTGCCTTTCTTCTTCTTCTTTAAATTATCGTAACTCTTTACGAACATTTCCTATGCACATTCGCAACTCCTTGCAGTTATTCTCTCTCAAATAAACTTAATCGCCACTCTTGTGATTGATCATGTATATCACATATACATGAAATTTATTCCTTCGCTTTTTGTGAAAGGTCGCCATCTATGTGAGACTCTGATAGCATGACTCCTACTTCAGCGGTGACACGATCATATTATACAAAGGTACAGTAAAGGCACTAGCCATGCATACCGACCCCCGTTTTGAAACCATCATTGTCTAGTTGGTTTGAAACTGAAATCTCTTCTGACCAAATGTGGGCCTTACAATGACAGCCACCATGCAGTCCAGTCCCTTTGTCAAGACCATTTCGCTAAGATGTCTAACGTACGTATAACTGTCAAACCCAACTATACCTTAAACCTTTGAGTCATATAGGATCTTTTAGTTAGATGTTGGATGAAACTTGTTGCTCCTAACAAGTTATCCGTTCCACCTTGGTCATATGTTTACTATAGATCCATTGACTCCCTACGAAACCTCACATACCAGAGTAGACAAATCTCATCTAGATGGCCACTCCCTTCGCACGCTTTCAACTATACCCATCGATTACATGCGTATTAATCACATTTGCCAATGTTCGATAAAAGCCAAAGTGCAGCTGTTGTGTCAGTTTTAATATTTATACCGCAAGCGCTCGGTTCTTACGGGTCGATCCACATGGAGGTTCTTTGACGAAGTACTAGTCAATTCTAGGTTATTTTTAGCTACGTGGGTATTTTTACAAGGAGGAAATAAAGATAGAAAGAAGGCTTTAGTGCTAGGTATCCGCTCTACCGTAGGTTGAACATGGAAAGGAACTCCTTATCTAGCTATCGAATTAATCCTAGGGTGAGGTTGTCATACCTAATGTTGTCACCTACCCCCTATTCTTGTGATGCTATGATAGGACTACCCCTCGTGTGGTGAGGCCAAATATCGTTTTTCATCAACACACGACGGGCGCATAACGTACAACAATGTTCCCCAACTTTCATTCATGCCATTGTCGTAGATAAAAATCTAGTCGTCGCCTGGAGGCTCTAACATATGCCCAATTATCGTTGGCGACATAGATAGCATATCTTTAATAAAACGTCCATGGAGAAATCCTAATTTTATTTTTACAATCTAAACAAATAAGTCGAGCCACATTTAAACCTCCACTAGGGTTCAATCATGCCATAGATAACAATCTACTCAATATACATGGAAGAAATCACAGAGATATCACAAGAACAAAAGGGAAACATATAATAAAAGAAAGAAGAAAGAAAATACGTATCTTAATCCAAAAGAGTTCAAAGATCCCAATGATACAAAATGCTCCAAAGAGAGGAAAAACTGAATAAAATCTACCCTGACCCTACTCCTACTCCCAAACTACTTTTAGAGGAAGAAAAACAATGAAAAACTGGAAGAAAAATCGGCTTCCCCTCAAATGACGCACAAAAACCCTTAAATACACTCACAAAACCGTAATGGGTTCAACCAAACCCCGACCCAATATGATCGTGTCAAGAGATTGACACAGTCATGTCAATTAAGCTCATAAAGTGGCTTAGAACCCCTTCAAAAAGTTGATCTCGACACGGTTGTGTACAAACCCTACACGACTGTATGCCTATAGCGGCAAGAAGCTGCTTCTATTCTTCTTTTGGAGCTGCTTGATATGGTCATAATGGATATGTACACGACCGTGTCAATCATCGCCTGCCTCATCATAAAATCGGCATATGCACACGACCGAGTGGGTTGTCATATGGAAGCTTCCTATATGTCACCTCACATTGTCGTGTGTTACATGGCACATTACCGTGTGGGTCTTCATTTTTAGCATTATTCAGGGGCTCAAATTGGACACGGTCGTGTATGTGATGCACAAGATCGTGTTGCTCATGTTCTTCAACTTCACTCCTTTATTGAATTTGAATCCATTGATTCTTCGATCACTTCCTAAGCATCCATATTGCTCTTGAGTCCCAACACTCCTCGTTTTAACATGAAATTCACCAAGAAACCCCAATGGTAAAAAGAAACCAAAAAGTGTAAGAAATGATGCTAAAGATATGGCGGGGTGATATGAAATGCAAGGGAAAACTATATGAAAAGTATATAAAATAAACATCTATCAAAATCCCCCAAGCTAAACTCTTCCTTGTCCTCAAGGTAGACAAAGAGAGAGTAGAGATCGGAGATAAGCAAGCATGCACACAAATGATATCGAGAATTCCAAAGCATCAAGCATCATATACAGGAATGAGTGAGAATTTCAGCTTCAAAGATTATAAACGTATCAATTCCTCTCTATCTATTAAGATATAGCCTAGAGCATCATTTTTAGCTAAAATCAAACACACAATATACTAAATCATGATCATGCTCAAATCCTAGGATATTTTCTCTATCCCATACTAGGCTATTAGAATGGGAATCAAAATTATGCAATGATCAAGAGAAGGATTAATATCGTATAATGGTTTACGAATCTCTCAAGTGGATGGCTCTCACAACACGCTAGTGTTTCTTGATTCGCGGAGTTTCTAGCTCTACTCATGCTTTTATATCTGTATTCACATTTTTTTCTCTTTTTTTCTTGTTTTCTTATTTGGTTCGTGTAAAGAGCATTAGGTCAATAACTCCCAGATCAGACGACCTTAGTACATTGGGCCAAAAAGGACCCATCGGTCCTACTAGCTCAAATCAACTGTAAATCATTATTCCTATGCACTCCCCAAAGCTAGACCATTCGACGCAAATCCCCAATGCTTCCTGAGGCACGAGGACCCAGCTACTCAATGAAGCTAGAAGAACGATGCATAGTTAAATTTTTTTCATATGCCTTTTTAAATTTCTTATTTTTTTTCAACATGAGCAAGCTAGGTAACATCACTCCTCAGTACTGGATAGGTATGTCGTTATCCAAATTCTATCAGATTGATAACCATCACACTCAACTAAAACTTCCAAGATGCATGCATAAGATTGGTTCCCAAGGAAAAATAGAATCTAAGCAGTTTCAAGTACTTCTGTCCTAGATATTATCAGCATAAGCATAAGAAGGATATTATATGAGATCTCAAACTAAAAACATACCCTAGACATATGTCATGATTGACGTCGAGAAACTAATATAAAGATATGTAAACCTGAAAATTCTTCAACTTAGAAATCCATGGATATAAAAACATTACATCGTGGAATTCTTGATACAAGGACATGTAAGGACCCTGTCTATAGGGAAAACACTAGAAGGGGGGTTGAATAGTGTTTATGCAAATTTAAAAGGAATTTACGCCAAATAAAATGCAATCCAACAAATAGTGCGGAATAGAAAAACGACCCAAAGAGAAACACACGCAAACGCAGATATGTTTCAAGGGTTCGGATTACCCAAGTCAACTCCCGACTTGTTCCCGGTAATCCTACGTCCCTACCACCCGGATACCACCGGATACTCAAGTTAGAACCCTAACTTGAGGTTTCCTTATAGTCCACTTGGAGCAACCCTACAAGTGCAATGAATACAATCGATGTCCTTGACTCCCACAACCAGGGAGCAAGCAAAACCACTCTCACAACCGAGAGCACAATTCAAATAACGGAAGTTATGAAATATGAAATCAACACTTACAATCACTTATGCCTTGAAGTAGAACTTGAAGGAGAAGTGTGATGTGTGTTGAAGAACTCTCTTGGAAGAGAGGAGAAAGCCATTTCTCTTGACTGCACCAAATGCCTAGAAGATCAATCTTTGGTTCTAGGTTGGAGAGCAAGAGAACAAGATTTGGAAATACTTAGGGCATTGGATTTGAGAGCTTTGATCTTTGGAAATGAAAGCTTAAAGGATTTTGCAATGAATGAGTAACCTTCCAATGAAACAGTAGAAGCTCTATTTATAGCTTTCTCAAATCCACAAAACAGTTTAGGCAAAAATCCAATCGAAATCCGTGAGAAAAATCTCAACGGATATAATCTGAACTCGCGACAGTCGACTGTTGAACAATCCACAGTCGACTGTTGCACAGTCAGCAAGGGTAGGTGAGAATTCATAACGGTAACTTACCACGTGGACAGTCGACTATGAAGCAAAGACAGTCGTCTGTTAAGCCAACAGGCGACTGTACATTCTTCGACAGGCGACTGGCCGAGAGAAGAGTAAGTTAGAAAAATACTGGAAATCTCACAAGATACAGGACAGACGACTGATGCAAGTAACACAGTCGACTGTTAATCAGAACAGGCGACTGTATACCCTTAAACAGACGACTGTCAAAGTCAGGAGAAATTTCCTGAGAGCTAAGTCAAAGAATAGACTTACAGACATGCGATTGTTGCAACATAGACAGTCGACTGATCTAATAGACAGTCAACTGTATATACAGCATAAGTCAACTGGTCGTAGAAATCAGATCAAACAGAGTTTGGGCATGGAGAGATAGGCGACGGATGTACAATTCACAGTCGACTGTCACTAGGACAGGCGCCTGTTAATCGTTCAACAGTGGCCTGTGCGAAATAATCAGAGAAGGCCCAAAACGACATTGTAATAGTATGTGCATAACAGGCGACTGTAGAACAAAACACAGTCGACTGTTGTTGAGACGGGCAACTGTAAACTATTAAGCAGTCGGCTGTTATAAACAATCCTATCACAAACAAAATAGAGTTGAATTGGGATCAAAGGACAAAAGTCTAAAGATGTCCTATGACAGAATGTAGATGTGTGTGAGTGCTCCATCAAAGTTCTACTTCTAAGCTACATACTAGAAGAGATTAAAGAAAAATTACATTGACGAATAATCTCTTCTTTCCATCGTATGAGCTTGAAGTATTTACGGAGCTTCAATCATCAATCTACGATCATCCAATTCATATCATTTGCCTTCAATGACGTTTGTGAGTCATCCATTGCTAGTTGATCTTCATAATAAGCTTAGGCAATGGATTAACTGCAAAATAGGGGATTAGTCACAAGTATTTATGTTTGCTCATCATTAACACCAAGTAGGGAGAAGTCCAATACTCAACAGGACACACACACACACACATGGATGCAAGGTGATGAAAGGATGAAAGTCTTTTTGTGTTTTTGTTTTTGTTTTGTTTTTTTATATACACGAAAAAGAAAACAAAACGTGAGAAAAACAAATCAAAACTAAATGGATGCATGAAATGCTTCCTCCCCCAAGCTGGAATGGAGCATTGTCCTTAATGCAAAAAAGAAGTGAGTATATTAGGAAATATGTTTGGGGGAGGAATATATGAGCACATAAATGCGATGGTATGATGCATGGTGTGCAAATGTGAAGAGTTGAAGCCTCTCCCAAGCTAGAGATGAGGCAAGCCCTAAATATGATGGAGTGGTGGAAGAGTCGGACTCATGAAATGTGGGGGAAGGGAATGCAAAAGAGGGTCATGAATCTCCATCCTCGGGTGGTGTCAGACGTGGTGGGAGTGGTGGTGGCAAGGTGTTGTGAAAATGGCGCTGAGATACATGCCACTCATACATGGCGAAAAGCATGGAGTTCATCATGTAGAGTGTGTTGTTAATGCTAGGTATGGTTCTCCTAAGGTCACATACATTCTCTCTAAGATGAGTAGGCGTGTAAGGGTATAAAGGGGAGGAGAAATACCAGAAGGACTAGAACCATTGCCATATAGTGGAGGGGGAGGGGGTGGGTGTCACGACCCGCTTCCCAGAAATGGAGGCGAGACGTGAAAGGTCTGCACGAGAGTGGAGCTGTGAAACCCCAAACCCGATAAGCGTCCACAATACATAAACAGGTCCCTGTAACCACAACAGAATAACAATAATAACACAAGGAGAGACTGAAATAAAATTCCCCATCTCACAAAATGTCCAACATCAAAATGAGTCCAACATCCAGAAAAGCCACCAGGCTAAAAGAAAGAGTCCAAGGCCCAGAACAAGGCCAACAAAAGAAACGACATAACAAAGATATAGGTGCCACGCACCGAATACAAAACAACTGTCTAACAAAAGTAAAACACACGAAGACACTAGGACTGGTCCCCAGTGTCCACGTACTCCCCGTCAAACACAAGCTCGAGCTCGGCGTCAGCAAACACCTCGTCCTCAACGAGGTACTCGGGCTCAGGATCTAACATGTGTCACCCAAAAGAGTAAAGGGGCACATGTCAGCAAGTCTAAAAGACTTGAGCAAGGAAACTGGAAGTAGGCAACTAGCAACCTAGCAGTTTAGTATGCATGACATGGTGATTCGGGATATAAATTGTATGTTTTTACCCCCTAACTATCCCCATTTGTGCTAAAGATTATTCTTAAACTTGCTCTTTTTGGGTATATTTACATTTCATTTCATTTTAGGGCTTATTCTCATTCTTGGCCCAAAATACGGTTTTTATCGTATTTATTGGCTTCCTGACATTTTTCATATGCTCCTGGTATTATTGTGATTATATGGTAAATTTTTGAGAATTATTTGAGCATTGGTTATTTTATAGATTATTGGAGGTCAATATTGTGCTATATAAGTCATTAAATTTATTTTCACATCAAATCGACTAATTTCTCCTTTCTCTTATTTTTCAGGTACTCCTGGGAGTCTTGGGGATTTTCCAGAATTTTTTGGGATTTTCCTGGGGCTCCTAGGTATTTTTCGTGGATTTATTGGAGGAGAAAATGGGTTGAAAATGACAGAAAAGGGGTTTTTCTTTTGGGCGCCACGTGGCGCAACCGGAGGGCGCCACGTGGCGCCGCTGCCGCCTGGTCGCTGCGCGCGCGAGTAGAGTTATAAAAAAACGAAAAACGAAAAAAAAAAGGAAACAGCGGGCGGCCCGCTCGAATTTTCGAGCGGGCCAGCCCGCTTCGTTTTATTAAGCGCAGGCGGGCGCTGTTAAAAAAAAGAAAAAAAAAAGAATTCGCTGAGCGGGCCGGCCCAGCGGCCGGCCCGCTCGAAATAATTGCGCGCACAGCGGGGTAAGCGGGGCGGGCTCATCTCCGCGGGGCGGGCTCATCTCCGCGGGTCGGGCGCGATCCGCGCCCGACCCGCAATACACTTAAACAGCCTGGGGCTGCGAAAATTAGGGTAACTCTCGGTTTTTCTTGTTTTTTTGGGGTTTTTCTAGGGCTTGGAAGGGGATTCTTCTTCCCCAAGAGGCTTGGAGGCCATTGATGAAGCTTGGAGCTTGGAGGAGGCATTGGGAGTGGAAGAACTCATCTAGGAGTGACACTTGGGTGAAATTTTCCTATTCTCTTGTGTATTTTGATTTAGGATTTTAAGTTGTAAATTGGATGTTAATTTTGAGTAAAGATTACTCCGTTTTCATCATGAATCTCTAAATTTTGCTTGTGTGGATGTGTTGTTTGATTGTTGTCGTTGGGTTGAGAAATTTCATCCCTAGCACTTTTTCAATTCCTAAATTTGTGTATGAAACTTGAGTTAACTTTGTTTATTGGAACCCTAGGGGGAAATCCAAGAAGAGGATAATCCTAGCGGATCCTCTCTAATGTGCTAAATTGATTATTACTCATGTGGGTTTCATTCATTACTTATTGCACCCTACACGTTCGATAAAAGGCCGTATTTTCCGATTGAGCTCCCTTAGCCGGGAGATCAATTGAGTTATATATTGGGATGATTTCTTGTGCCCACGGCCTCATTCGCATGCACACCACACGAGTCCTCCTTGTTACTTGCCGATTCGGCCCTCCACCCCTACCCATTTAGGTTAGAATTTTTAGTTTCTTCACGTTTTTTCACCACGATTTTACCACTCATCCACCGTTAGCGAGTTAGTTGTAAAACACTTTATTTTTTCTTTATCGATCAGATTTTGTGAAAGTAGAACGAATTGTCCCTGTGATCCGACCCGGTACTCACCGGTTATTTTTATTGCATTGACACTCCTACGCTTGGGAGCGGAAGGCGTGCACTTGCGCGTTTTCCGAGTCAACCAATTGGCGCCGTTGCCGGGGACAACAGTTTCTGTTAGTAGCACTTTTTGATTGATTTCGAAATTTTTAGTGTGATACTTCTATCTCTTAGTGTGTGTCTTTCTATTTATTTATTTTCCACTTATTGAGTCTTTTTGGTTGTTTATTTTCATTTTTCTTGGAAATTTTTTTTAAAAACCATGGCATCTTCTTCGGATTTTTCGGACTTTGATTTGGAGGATATCCCACCCCCGCCATACTTCCATGGCACGGAGTGGGAGAACCCTCACTTACATATTAAAAATTTTGAAGATTCGATGCATTCATGTCTTGGTGGGAATATAGATGATGATTGCATATATTTTAGATTCTTTCCCGATTCTTTACAGGATGATGCTAGACTTTGGTTTGATTCATTGTCTCTGGACTCACATTTTACTTGGTTGTCATTTCAGGCTGAATTTCTCCGAGTGTTTTTGCCTATCTTTTTGGAGCAGGTACATGGGCGGCAGGCCATGGAGCATGTAGCGAGCTTTATCCAGGCTGAGTGGGAGGCCTACCATCAGGCTTGGCAGAGGTTCACTGATTTGGTGCTTGCATGCCCACACCAGAGCTTTCACGAGGATCATCTTCTGCAGATCTTCTACACAGGGTTATCGCCATCTGGGCGAGATTTGGTGCAGATGAGCTGCGGTGGAGAGTTCTTTGATTATTCGACCGAGGATTCTTGGTTGTACCTGAGGGACCTTGTGGAGTGGGAGCAGACTGTGCCTTCTGGAGAGCAGTCACTTGGATATGAGGATGATGGCCAGTCCCAGTTTCCACTTCAGGATGCAGAGCTGCAGGTCCAGTGTCAGCTTGAGGAGCCACCTTTGGGCTCTTTTTCTTGCGACCCCATGGGATACAGAGCAGAGCAGGAGGATGTGTTGCATGAGAGCCAGGTAGAGGATATTGACAGATTATATATTGTGGAGTCGGAGGAGACAGATGACGGAGTGCGTGTCGACCACGATGGTGACACGATGCATTTTCATTTTGAGGTTGAGGATGAAGCGGATGTGCATGATGGCCGAGAGCAGATCGAGTACACCATGGAGCCTGAGCCACATGCCACTTCAGAGTTAGCTTCACAGGTCGAGGCGGTTGAGTATTTTGGGAGGACGACTGAGATGAGCTATTTCTGGGATGGCGAGGATGATGCGTGCTTGGATTTGCCCGAGACGTGTCTACCTCCAGTCCTATCACAGATGTCACTTCCCTCGCCTCAGGATGCGCACTTGCCAGTCATCGAGGAGGTTTGTCAGGAGCATTTACCAGTTGTGGGGAGTGCCGCAGAGACTGCTGATGTTGATATTGATGTCGAGGAAGAGGATAGCGACGGGGATTGCGAGATGGTATATATTGAGCCCGAGCTCCCTCTTACTCCAGATTTCTCTCTGCAGCCACTTCCACCTCCTCCTGAGGCCGTGCATCATCCCGAGCCTAGCATCACATTTCAGGGAAGTTCCCATCTTACTTTTTCCTCCACCCCCGAATCCAATTATTTAATTCCATATCATAATGATTCGGATTGTCGTCATTTGATTGTAAATTCCTTTATTCATTTCGACGACCCATTTTGGCAAGCTTTTCAGTTGGATGGGCGCTCTCGCCCAATTATTTTTGACACGACCTATCTCCCCCATTTTGCAGGATTCCATCACAAGGAGATGATTGGGGTTGTGTCGCTTGCCATTGATGCCCGCATTGGAGGTAGGGCATTGGACGTGGCGACGCTCGCGGAGGAGCGAAAGGACATGATCGAGCAGTTGCCACCACAGTTACACATTTTGGATCCACCTTTTGCCACGGTGTGTTCTTTCCATGTAGTGTAAATAAATAAAAATTAAAAGTTAGTTTGCTTTGGCATTTTGCTTTCGTATGCTTTTTTTTTTCTTTTTTTGGATCTTTTGCCAAGATCTAGTACTCTTCCATCATTGAGGACAATGCTTATTTTAAGTTGGGGGGAGAGTGTTAGAATCTTTAGGTTTGTTAGGATTTTGGCCTAAAATTTTTTTTTTTTGAGATCCCTCCAAGTTTCGCCTCGTTCCATGAATTCATTGCATATCATATTTTGGCTTCCTCGTTCCTACGCCTTTAGCTTTGTTTAGTCCCTACTTGCTTAATGCCATGCGATTTTTCGGATTATCATTTTGGTATCAATTTCTCGATGTTCGATTGGCACGTTTTCATTTCTTTTCCATTTTGGATTCATATGTTAATATACCATGTATGAAGCTATTTCATATGTCGTGATGCTCTTTTTGAAACAATTTGGGAAAAGTTTGGTGTAAGTGATTGCATTTATTGGGATGAATGGTGTAGTTTTTAATTGGATTGGATTTGGCCAATTGTGTGTGCTTTGTTTTCCTCTTAGGAGTGGGTGGATGAGTTGATAATTTGTGTTGGAATGAAAAAAAAAAGTTAGTATAAGTGAATGTTTCTTTCTAATCGAATCAAGTAGCCGGTGCCCCACGAAACATTGGGGAGGAAGCCAAAGATGAGATTAAGAAGATCATTCCATCCATTTGCATATATAGCGTCATCGCGTGTATGCAAATGTGTCGGTGTTTGCATTTATAGCGTTATCGCGTGAATGCAAAACATAAACATCAAAAACAAGAAAAAAGAAAAAAAAGAAAAGAAAAGAAAAATGAATGAAAAATGAAAGAATAAACAACATGAGTGATGCAATCTCATTTCCCACAACTTAGAGGAAATTCTTTTGTATTGGCCACTTTCATGAAAATTGGAAATTTTGACATCGTGATATCCCGATACGTGTGATACGGGGCTTATTTCTTCACTTTTCTTTGAATTGGATTGATGAGAGTTTCATTTGTTATCTACTTTCATATATTTGGTATATTGGCTTTGGAATCATTTGGAAATCCCATTTTGGAGTATGCCATGATGATATCGGTGATGTTGGTGCATGTTTTTCAATTTAATCCGATTTTTTCGCATATTTTGCTAGGGACTAGCAAAAAGCTAGTTGGGGGGTGTGATTCGGGATATAAATTGTATGTTTTTACCCCCTAACTATCCCCATTTGTGCTAAAGATTATTCTTAAACTTGCTCTTTTTGGGTATATTTACATTTCATTTCATTTTAGGGCTTATTCTCATTCTTGGCCCAAAATACGGTTTTTATCGTATTTATTGGCTTCCTGACATTTTTCATATGCTCCTGGTATTATTGTGATTATATGGTAAATTTTTGAGAATTATTTGAGCATTGGTTATTTTATAGATTATTGGAGGTCAATATTGTGCTATATAAGTCATTAAATTTATTTTCACATCAAATCGACTAATTTCTCCTTTCTCTTATTTTTCAGGTACTCCTGGGAGTCTTGGGGATTTTCCAGAATTTTTTGGGATTTTCCTGGGGCTCCTAGGTATTTTTCGTGGATTTATTGGAGGAGAAAATGGGTTGAAAATGACAGAAAAGGGGTTTTTCTTTTGGGCGCCACGTGGCGCAACCGGAGGGCGCCACGTGGCGCCGCTGCCGCCTGGTCGCTGCGCGCGCGAGTAGAGTTATAAAAAAAACGAAAAACGAAAAAAAAAAAAGGAAACAGCGGGCGGCCCACTCGAATTTTCGAGCGGGCCAGCCCGCTTCGTTTTATTAAGCGCAGGCGGGCGCTGTTAAAAAAAAGAAAAAAAAAGAATTCGCTGAGCGGGCCGGCCCAGCGGCCGGCCCGCTCGAAATAATTGCGCGCGCAGCGGGGTAAGCGGGGCGGGCTCATCTCCGCGGGTCGGGCGCGATCCGCGCCCGACCCGCAATACACTTAAACAGCCTGGGGCTGCGAAAATTAGGGTAACTCTCGGTTTTTCTTGTTTTTTTGGGGTTTTTCTAGGGCTTGGAAGGGGATTCTTCTTCCCCAAGAGGCTTGGAGGCCATTGATGAAGCTTGGAGCTTGGAGGAGGCATTTGGGAGTGGAAGAACTCATCTAGGAGTGACACTTGGGGGAAATTTTCCTATTCTCTTGTGTATTTTGATTTAGGGTTTTAAGTTGTAAATTGGATGTTAATTTTGAGTAAAGATTACTCCGTTTTCATCATGAATCTCTAAATTTTGCTTGTGTGGATGTGTTGTTTGATTGTTGTCGTTGGGTTGAGAAATTTCATCCCTAGCACTTTTTCAATTCCTAAATTTGTGTATGAAACTTGAGTTAACTTTGTTTATTGGAACCCTAGGGGGAAATCCAAGAAGAGGATAATCCTAGCGGACCCTCTCTAATGTGCTAAATTGATTATTACTCATGTGGGTTTCATTCATTACTTATTGCACCCTACACGTTCGATAAAAGGCCGTATTTTCCGATTGAGCTCCCTTAGCCGGGAGATCAATTGAGTTATATATTGGGATGATTTCTTGTGCCCACGGCCTCATTCGCATGCACACCACACGAGTCCTCCTTGTTACTTGCCGATTCGGCCCTCCACCCCTACCCATTTAGGTTAGAATTTTTAGTTTCTTCACGTTTTTTCACCACGATTTTACCACTCATCCACCGTTAGCGAGTTAGTTGTAAAACACTTTATTTTTTCTTTATCGATCAGATTTTGTGAAAGTAGAACGAATTGTCCCTGTGATCCGACCCGGTACTCACCGGTTATTTTTATTGCATTGACACTCCTACGCTTGGGAGCGGAAGGCGTGCACTTGCGCGTTTTCCGAGTCAACCACATGGCAGTTATAACATGAGTGCACAATTTAAAACATGGCAGGACAATTTGTACGAGAGAACAATCATCGGGACAAGACAAGACAAGACAAGACAAGACAAGAGTAGCCACGCTACTATCAATCTCAATCAATTCACTATTCACGCTGTTTTGTAGATTGTTTACGCCTTACAGCTGAATGGTTCCACATTCGCTGATTGGCCGCTTAACAACTACCCCACCCCAAAGAGTTTACGCCTTACAACTGCAGTTGTTGATCAAACAGACTCCCAGTTGAATGGCCGCTTAACCCTCACCCCTTATACCCACACGTAATGGAGCCTAGGGTCCCCGCACATGGAACTCAGCTAGTGAGCCTGGGGTTGCCCCGCACAATGAGCCCGCATTCCTATTTCACAATTCAATATCGAGCGTTGGGGTTTCCAACTCATTATGCTCGCTTCTGGTCACGAGCCAGGAAACACACAATTTGGGCATTGGCTAACAACCAACACATGGCCCGCTTCTGGAACACGAGCCAGGAACACAAGCAATGTAGCAAAGCTACGCAATCACTGAAATGCATGAAGGATGCAATGACATGACAATTAACTTGCGTACCGATAATGGAAAGTAACGTGACATGATAGTTGTGCAACATGCTAAATGTCGGGATTAGCTTCGTTGTCAAGCTAATTCCCCAATTTGCGCCTAGGCGAGTATCATTTCGTCGCCTAGTCTTTTTTACGCCTACAACAAGAAAATGGCCTAAAACATGGCCTAAACCCTAAGTGGCAAGTTTCACTTGCCTAGCACCGGGGATGACGACCACTTCGTCACACGGATGCTATCTACGGGGGAAATCGCTGTTATGGGGAAACAAACACCAAACACATGAAATTTATTAGGGTTTTCATAAAAATATAAATAAGTTAAGAAAACAACGGTAGATTGATTTCTTACCAAGAGAAGGCGGAAGAAACACTCCGGGGAACCCTAGGATCAGATCTGGAAGCAAATGGAGAACTTTGGGGAAACTAGGGTTTTGGGGGATTTGGGGATTTTGATGGGCTTTGGTGAGATTTTAGGGAAGATGAGAGGTAGATGGAGTGAATGGATGGTTTGGATGATGGATTTAGGGCTTGGAATAGAGGAATGGAGCTTAGAGGAAGATGGGGGCTGAAGGGGGAAGTTTTTAGGGTTTTGGGTCGTGTTGGAGAAGAAGAAGTCGTTTGGGTTGGGTATAAATAGGTTGAGCTGGCGGCTGCCCAGAAATTAGGGTTTTAACACTGGTTAGTCGGTCAAAGAGCAATCACTGACCGACTAGTTTGGTAACTAGTCGGTCGGTCGACCAATGCAGACCGACTAAGTGCAAACAGTAACTCCTGAACGAAAATAGGATTCTAGAGTTAGTCGGTCCATGAACAAGTACTGACCGACTAGTTTAGCATCTAGTCGGTCGATGAACGTTCTTAGACCGACTAAGAGTAAACAGTAACTGATACAAAAATAATATGATGAGTTAGTCGGTTTAAGAAGCATTGCTGACCGACTAGTTTGCAACCTAGTCGGTCAACCAACGTTCTTAGACCGACTAACAATAAACAGTAACTCCTGAGAAATTTAGAAAGCTAACTAGTCGGTCCAAGAAGGATTGCCGACCGACTGAATCGTCATCTAGTCGGTCGGTGGCCCTTCTTACACCAGCTAATGAGCACCAAAAGTACAGATACGGAGCGCGGGGCCCCGGGATCGATTCCTAAGACTCCTAGGCTTGATCTAATAGTTAAATACGACCGTTATGAAGTCCGTCACGAGTGACTTACTTCGAAATCGACAATCCTACGGAAGAAGCGAGAAAATACGACGAATCGATCGAAAATGAAACTACGGAGACGAAAACCACACAAGAGGAGAAAATCCACCAAAACATATATTATATTATATTAAATCCAGATTCATGAAAAGCAGTCGTTACATCCTCCCCAACTTAAGAAAAATTCCGTCCTCGGAATTTCCAAAAACTCACGAGTCCGGAAACAAAAGTGGGAAACGCTCTCGCATCTCATCCTCATTCTCCCAAGTAGACTCTCCAGGTGAACCATGTCGCCACATCACCCTCACAAGATTGACAATCTTGTTTCGAAGCGATTTCTGACGCCTGTCCAGAATCTGCACTGGATGTTGGTCATACGTCACATCGGGGCGAACGGTAATCTCCGAAAAAATCCACCGCATGAGACGGATCGCTAATGTATCGATGAAGCTGCGACACATGGAAAACATTGTGAACTCCTTCCAAAGATGGCGGCAAGGCCAAGCGATAAGCTACCTCACCAACCCTCTCCAAAACGTCAAATGGTCCAATGTATCGCGGGCTCAACTTCCCACGCTTCCCAAAACGAATCACACCACGATTCGGGGAAATCTTCAAGAACACATGGTCGCCCGGCTGAAACTCCAAAGGACGACGTTTAGCATCCGCCCAATGCTTAAAACGGTCCTGAGCAATTCTCAACCTCTCCCGAATATTCCTGACAATATCCACGGCCTCCATGATCATCTCAGGTCCCAACAACTCCCGATCACCAACGTCATCCCAACTCAATGGGGATCGACATTTCCTCCCATAAAGAGCGGCGAATGGCACCATGCCAATACTCGCCTGGAAGCTGTTGTTGTAGGAAAATTCCACCAAGTGTAGATGGTCCTCCCACGAACCCTTGAAATCCAACATGCACGCCCTCAGCATGTCTTCCAAAATCTGAATCGTCCTCTCGGACTGGCCATCCGTCTGCGGATGGTACGCCGTGCTGAAACTCAGACGCGTACCCAAGCTCTTCTGCAAACTCTGCCAAAACTGAGATGTGAACCTCGTGTCTCTGTCAGACACGATACTCACAGGGACTCCATGAAGTCACACAACCTCCTGCACGATTCACGCTACATCACTATCCAAACTAGGAAAAGGACATAAAACGGAGAGTAAAAAGAATTTTACCTCCATATATCTCCTCGCTAGCGCCTCAGTGGACTGTCCCACTCGGAATGGAATAAAGTGCGCAGATTTGGTCAATCGATCTACGATCACCCAAATCGCGTCATTCTGCTTCGGACTCCGAGGTAGTCCATTCACGAAATCCATAGTGATGTGTTGCCACTTCCACTCCGGAATCGGAAGCGGTTGTAGCAACCCGGCCGTACGCTGATGCTCCGCCTTCACTTGCTGGCAAACCAAGCACTTGGCTACACTCCGAGCTACGCTCCTCTTCATACCATGCCACCAATAATTCAGACGAAGATCCTGGTACATCTTGGTGCCACCAGGATGCACAGAATACGGCGAACTGTGTGCCTCCACCATCAGCTCCTCTCTGATATCCCCAGCTGGCACACACAGCCTGGCTCCGAACCTCAGCGAGCCATCCTCATGAATCAAAAAGTCAGTCCGCAGACCGGCTTCCACCTGCTCCCGAATCTTCATCAGCTTCGGATCCTCAGCCTGGCCAGCCTTAATCCGATCCACGATCGTCGACTGTACCTGCATGTACATCAACGACGAAGCCTCCCTAGGAAGGACAATCTCCACACCAGACTCGCAAAAATCCTGCTGCAATCTCCACTGCGAGGTCAAAATCATCACCGCTGGAAGCCTACTCAAAGCATCTGGAACCACATTCACCTTGCCAGGGTGAAACTGCAAATCAATCTCATAATCCGCCATAAGCTCCAACCATCGACGCTGTCGCATGTTAAGCTCCTTCTGAGTGAAAATATACTTCAAGCTTTTATGATCGGTGAAAATCTTCACTTTCTCACTCAGCAAGAAGTGCCTCCAAATCTTAAGAGCAAACACAACGGCAGCCAACTCCAAATCATGCGTCGGATAATTTTTCTTATGAACCTTAAGCTGACGAGACGCATACGCCACAACATGCCCGTGCTGATGCAACACACAACCGAGACCCTTGCCAGAAGCATCACAAAAGATCTCAAATCCACCGCTGCGATCAGGCACAACAAGAATAGGGGCAGTCGTCAACCTCTCCTTCAGAACACCAAAAGCACCCTCACAATCACCCGACCAAACAAAAGCAACATCCTTCCGTGTCAACCTGGTCATCGGCTCAGCAATACGAGAAAAGTCCTTAATGAATCGCCGATAATAACCAGCAAGTCCAAGAAAACTCCGAATCTCAGACGCAGACGACGGAACAGGCCACTCCCTGATGGCCCGAATCTTCTCGGGATCCACTGAAATACCATCTCCAGTCACCACATGCCCGAGTAAAGCAACTCGATACAGCCAAAACTCGCACTTCGAAAACTTAGCATACAACCGATGCTTCCTCAAAATCTCCAACACCGTCCTTAAGTGCGAGGCATGCTCTTCCTCCGACTTCGAATAGATCAGAATGTCGTCAATAAAGATAACGACAAACTTATCCAAAAAGTCGTAGAAAATCAGGTTCATCAGATTCATGAAAACTGCGGGCGCGTTAGTTACGCCGAAAGGCATAACCACAAACTCATAGTGTCCATACTTCGTCCTGAACGCTGTCTTCGGAACATCTCCCTTCTTCACCTTCAACTGATGGTAACCACTCCTCAAATCCAATTTAGAAAACACCCTCGAACCTCCAAGCTGATCAAAAATATCATCGATGCGAGGCAACGGGTATTTATTCTTAATGGTCACCGCATTCAACTCCCGATAGTCCACGCACATGCGACGCGAACCATCCTTCTTCTTAACCAGCAACACCGGTGCTCCCCACGGAGACACGCTAGGATTAATATAACCCTTCTGCAAAAGCTCATCCAACTGCTTCCGTAACTCTTCCAACTCTGCAGGTGCCATACGATACGGCGCCTTCGAAATCAGCTGCGCACCTGGAACAAGATCGATAGAAAATTCCAGAACTCGATCAGGCGGCAAACCGGACATCTCCTCGGGGAAGACGTCGCCAAAATCTCGCACCACAGCTGGCCACTCCAGCTCCATCTGCATAGCCACAGCCTCCACCGGCCTGGCCCGAAATCTGATAGGACCAAGCGAACTGCTACCACGACTGAACTCAAACACTGGGTGTCCGGGAATCTCGAACACCACCTTCTTCCTCCGACAGTCGATCGTAGCATAGAAGCTCGCAAGCCAGTCCATCCCAAGAACTGCATCATAGTTGATGATCTCGTGGACAATGAAATCAGCAAAAAGCTCATGTCCACAGACCACCAACGAGCAAGAATTGCAACCACGATGCACCGAGACCACACCATTCCCTGTAACGATATTCCAACTCTTAGGGAGAGGGGACGTCGACAAGGAATGCCTCTCCACGAAGCTCCGAGAAATAATGCACATCGATGCACCAGAGTCAAAGAGGACTCGTGTAGGAAATGCGCAAACCATAACCACACCTAACAAGCAATTAACAATCAAACCCTATTCTAGCAAACAACCATGTTCAAGCAAACAACACAATCAAACATTCAAACCAGCTAGGAAAGTAACAGCTAGAGTGAGGATTACCTGCGATAACCTCATCCACAGCCGCGCTCTCCGCAGCGGTCATCAGAAAAGCCTGCCTCCTCGGCGGAACAGCCTGCCGAAAAGCCTGCCCCTGCGGAACAAGAGCTGCTCCACGGCCAGCAGGAACAGACACTCGCTGCTGCAACGGCTGTGCTGCAACAGGAGCCCTCCGCAGCTGATTCGCATGCCGACAATCCTTCGCGACATGGGAAGCATCACCGCAAATCAGGCACTGGCCCAAAAACTTCTGACACTGATCCTTGACGTGGCCAGGCCTGCCGCAGAAATGGCAAAGCTTCAGAATAGGCCCTCCTGGCCTCTTAAACTGAGCAGACTGATTAGGCCTGAATCCAGGTCTAACCACAGCTCTCGCCTGTTCCACAGGCCTCTTCCCAGCACCAACGACAGACCCCCTCCTCTGGTTCACGAGCAGCTCCTGCCTCTTGGCAGCGACCAGAACCTTCTGATAAGACTCCCGGTCAGAAGAGGTCACAAAACTCTGGAGATCTGAAGCAAGCCCCTGCAGGAACCTCTGAGCTCTCTCCTCAGCGTCCTACACCATCTTTGGTGCAAACCGACTCAGCCTCATGAACTCTTGGTGATACATGTCCACCGACGAGTTCCCCTGCTTCAAATCGATAAAACGCTGCAGCATCTCCTCATTGGCAGCCTTCGGGAAGAACTCACCCTCAAATCTGGCCTTGAAGGTAGCCCAAGCTATCGGCTCCACCAACAACTTCTCTTCCGCATCCCACCAATTCCTGGCGTTATCCTTCAGCTGCCTCTTCGCCAAATCAACCCATCCAGCCGGGGTGATCTTGGCCATCTTCAGATTGTCCTCGATGTTCCGAATCCATTCATCGGCAGCCAGAGGACCCTCAGAACCATCAAAATATGCGGGACCCAGCTCCCGAAATTGCTTCGCTCCTGGCTCAGAGCGAGGAACATCCGGAAGAGCCCGGGCAGCTCGATCAAGTGGAGCATTCTGGACTTGCAGAAGCACGCCCTGCTGCACTTGCATCATCTGGAGCATCATCCGCATCATCTCACCGTTGGTGGGTTCCCGCTCAGGCTCCTCATCATGAGGGAGCGCACCACTGCCCCCACCACGGGTGAAACGCCTTCCTGCCATCTAATGACACAGAAAACGAATCAGATTAGACTCATAGCTTATGACTCGGACGTCGAACTCAGTTTATTGGACATTCTAATATTATTATTGATATTCCAAAGATCGCAGTTACAGAAGGAGACCTGCATGGGCCACCACTAAAACCTGTCACGACCCGCTTCCCAGAAATGGAGGCGAGACGTGAAAGGTCCGCACGAGAGTGGAGCTGTGAAACCCCAAACCCGATAAGCGTCCACAATACATAAACAGGTCCATGTAACCACAACAGAATAACAATAATAACACAAGGAGAGACTGAAATAAAATTCCCCATCTCACAAAATGTCCAACATCAAAATGAGTCCAACATCCAGAAAAGCCACCAGGCTAAAAGAAAGAGTCCAAGGCCCAGAACAAGGCCAACAAAAGAAACGACATAACAAAGATATAGGTGCCACGCACCGAATACAAAACAACTGTCTAACAAAAGTAAAACACACGAAGACACTAGGACTGGTCCCCAGTGTCCACGTACTCCCCGTCAAACACAAGCTCGGGCTCGGCGTCAGCAAACACCTCGTCCTCAACGAGGTACTCGGGCTCAGGATCTAACATGTGTCACCCAAAAGAGTAAAGGGGCACATGTCAGCAAGTCTAAAAGACTTGAGCAAGGAAACTGGAAGTAGGCAACTAGCAACCTAGCAGTTTAGTATGCATGACATGGCAGTTATAACATGAGTGCACAATTTAAAACATGGCAGGACAATTTGTACGAGAGAACAATCATCGGGACAAGACAAGACAAGACAAGACAAGACAAGAGTAGCCACGCTACTATCAATCTCAATCAATTCACTATTCACGCTGTTTTGTAGATTGTTTACGCCTTACAGCTGAATGGTTCCACATTCGCTGATTGGCCGCTTAACAACTACCCCACCCCAAAGAGTTTACGCCTTACAACTGCAGTTGTTGATCAAACAGACTCCCAGTTGAATGGCCGCTTAACCCTCACCCCTTATACCCACACGTAATGGAGCCTAGGGTCCCCGCACATGGAACTCAGCTAGTGAGCCTGGGGTTGCCCCGCACAATGAGCCCGCATTCCTATTTCACAATTCAATATCGAGCGTTGGGGTTTCCAACTCATTATGGTCGCTTCTGGTCACGAGCCAGGAAACACACAATTCGAGCATTGGCTATCAACCAACACATGGCCCGCTTCTGGAACACGAGCCAGGAACACAAGCAATGTAGCAAAGCTACGCAATCACTGAAATGCATGAAGGATGCAATGACATGACAATTAACTTGCGTACCGATAATGGAAAGTAATGTGACATGATAGTTGTGCAACATGCTAAATGTCGGGATTAGCTTCGTTGTCAAGCTAATTCCCCAATTTGCGCCTAGGCGAGTATCATTTCGTCGCCTAGTCTCTTTTACGCCTACAACAAGAAAATGGCCTAAAACATGGCCTAAACCCTAAGTGGCAAGTTTCACTTGCCTAGCACCGGGGATGACGACCACTTCGTCACACGGATGCTATCTACGGGGGAAATCGCTGTTATGGGGAAACAAACACCAAACACATGAAATTTATTAGGGTTTTCATAAAAATATAAATAAGTTAAGAAAACAACGGTAGATTGATTTCTTACCAAGAGAAGGCGGAAGAAACACTCCGGGGAACCCTAGGATCAGATCTGGAAGCAAATGGAGAACTTTGGGGAAACTAGGGTTTTGGGGGATTTGGGGATTTTGATGGGCTTTGGTGAGATTTTAGGGAAGATGAGAGGTAGATGGAGTGAATGGATGGTTTGGATGATGGATTTAGGGCTTGGAATAGAGGAATGGAGCTTGGAGGAAGATGGGGGCTGAAGGGGGAAGTTTTTAGGGTTTTGGGTCGTGTTGGAGAAGAAGAAGTCGTTTGGGTTGGGTATAAATAGGTTGAGCTGGCGGCTGCCCAGAAATTAGGGTTTTAACACTGGTTAGTCGGTCAAAGAGCAACCACTGACCGACTAGTTTGGCAACTAGTCGGTCGGTCGACCAACGCAGACCGACTAAGTGCAAACAGTAACTCCTGAACGAAAATAGGATTCTAGAGTTAGTCGGTCCATGAACAAGTACTGACCGACTAGTTTAGCATCTAGTCGGTCGATGAACGTTCTTAGACCGACTAAGAGTAAACAGTAACTGATACAAAAATAATATGATGAGTTAGTCGGTTCAAGAAGCATTGCTGACCGACTAGTTTACAACCTAGTCGGTCAACCAACGTTCTTAGACCGACTAACAATAAACAGTAACTCCTGAGAAATTTAGAAAGCTAACTAGTCGGTCCAAGAAGGATTGCCGACCGACTGGATCGTCATCTAGTCGGTCGGTGGCCCTTCTTACACCGGCTAATGAGCACCAAAAGTACCGATACGGAGCGCGGGGCCCCGGGATCGATTCCTAAGACTCCTAGGCTTGATCTAATAGTTAGATACGACCGTTATGAAGTCCGTCACGAGTGACTTACTTCGAAATCGACAATCCTACGGAAGAAGCGAGAAAATACGACGAATCGATCGAAAATGAAACTACGGAGACGAAAACCACACAAGAGGAGAAAATCCACCAAAACATATATTATATTATATTAAATCCAGATTCATGAAAAGCAGTCGTTACAGTGGGGGTGGTGTGGCTATGGGTTCCTCAGTGCCCTCAGGTGCAGCAGTAGGCTCAATGGAATGGGGCTCTGCAAGTAGCTCATTCTGATGTGGATTAGAGATGTGCTATGGCTGGGGCAGAGCAGCGGATAAGAAAACTGGGTCGAGGTCAAACAACCACTGCACAGCCGCATCAATACGGGTACGATCAGGATTCGGTAATATGGTGTAAGGAGCATGTGCCAGCCTATGTAGCCATAAATACTGACATGCTAGGTTGGGCATGATCATGTACATGTTGCTGAGAACCTGAAGGTTAAGGAAAGTAGGGCCGGCAACAGTGGCCATATCATCAGGGATTTGGAGGGAGATATGAGGGTGGCTAGCTATCGAGGTGATGAAGTTGTCGCAACAAATTTTTCTACTGATGGATGCGCTAGTAGAGATGAGCTTATGGGCTAGCTAAGATCCGACATGAAATAATATACTTGGAGAAGTGGTGCCGTCAGCGTGTGTGATGCGAGGCTGTGTCATGGCCCATAGGAATAGGAGCTCGTGCCACGAAACGTTACATGTCTCCTCCCTACAAAATAAAGGGTTGGCGAGTATGTCGTGGATGGGTAAGGCGTAAACATGGATGAATAATGGAGGAATCCTTTGCCATTGTAGGGGGGAAGTTCTCCATCCTAGTAATCTTCTCCCAGAATGTGGAGGCGTTGAAAGCGTGAGGAAAAGAGCTAGCAGAGCTAACAGAGTTCTAGACGGTGGCGGTTGGCCAACGAAAAAGGGTACTCAAGGCATCATAAGTGATAGTATAATCTGTGTTCCTGAGCCTGCACCCTAAGCTTGAGCCTATATTTTTAATGGAGCTAAGAAACTCAAGGATGAGTCTCCTATATGTGAGTGCTTCACATGCTAGAAATTCGTTCCACCATGTGTTAGAGAAAAGCGTATGAACTCCCACATCGGCCCATAGTGTTTCGAGAGTAGGGATGTTCGTGAATGTCTTTGCAAGATGGGCCGACGAGGTAGGGTTTCGAATCGACCTCGTTGGAATTCATTTTTGAAAATGAGCCCCATGGTATCAACCTGGGGTGCTGGAATGGATGTGGTGGTGGTTGTGTGGATGATGATGGCGTGTCTAATGTGCATGCACGAGTAGCCCTAGGATGTGGTGAGGACGGGGGTCTGGCTGTGAGACGTTTCTGGCGCGGCATGGTGAAGTGTAATGTGAGTGTGTAGTGTGGTATGAAATGAAGCAGCCAAACGAGCACAACCAATCAATCACACCCAAATTTATCGAGCACACAATGAGAGTTCGAGAAATTAGGGCAAAAATTGGAAATTGAGATGATGGAGAGTAGTTACCCAAAATTCGTAATGATCCTCGATGTGCTACAATGCTCCGAAGCCTCGATCAAAGTTCTAGGGCTCAATTCTGCCGCACGATCACCCAAAGTGTCGAAATTACCCAAAAACTACACATGAACGGTCTAGGGTTTGGATGGGGACGGGTATGTGGGTGATACGGGGGATTGAAGTGATAAGATGGGGTAGGAGATGAAATAGGAGGGATTTGTGGTGGTTTCAGGGGTGTGAGAAGTCAGAGATGTGATAAATTAGAGGAGATGAAGTCAAAACGATCAAGGGAAGTCAGTGGGATCGACCATGTGAAGCCTGGGATCTTTATATAGGCCGAACGACATGACCGTGTAGAAGTGGGCGACACGGTCATGTCGTCCTTGGTGAAAATGGGTATCATTTGGGCTTGGAACCACAAAGTCATGTGACTAGTCACACGGTCATGTGACTGCAAAGGAAAAGGTTTCCAATAGCTCGATTTTCTAAGTTATAGGCTGACACGATCGTGTGGCTAGCCACAAGACTATGTCAGTGTAGAGCTGAAAATATTCCAGGAGCTCGATTTCTTTCCCCCAAGCTATACATGACCGTGTGTTATGCCTACACGATCGTGTAGCTTCATCTCCATAAAGCTCATCGGCTGCTATTTTCTGCATCTTTTAGCTCCTCTCTAACACGGGTGTGTGGGATATCCCACACGGTCGTGTATACTGCTCCCTGCAATACAAACAATTTGGATTCAGTTTTGGATTTTGGGATTTTTTTTCGATTGTCGTGTGTTCACCGAATGAGAGGTGAGTGGTTTATTCAAAAAAAATCAAATCTAGAAGAAAAATAATAATCCTAATATGCTCCATTCGCTAACAAGAGGAGACGAGTTTATTTCTACAACTATCCTAGAAAGAAGATGAAAAACTACACTACTGGCGTAGGATACACCTGGTCAAAAAGGCAGGTCTCTGATCTGTAGTGGGACAAGTAGCTGCTCTATCTAGTCCTTTCGTGGCTCAGCAAATTGCTTCCCGTGATCTCCATCGGGTCCCAGCAACGCTTCTCCTAGCATCTATCGAGGATGTCCACCTATAACCTGCGAGAAATGAGGAGTGTCAATCTGATGGGAAAATTTTCTTCCCGCAATAAAATTATCACAAAGAGAATCGTCAAAATTGGAAAAATTGAAATAGGATGACAGATACTCCCTGAGAATGATGTACTACTCTCTGCATCGGGTACAACCAACTCCATGATCTTTTCTTCAATATGCTTGCAGGTGCTGACACAACCCAGAGTACCTCCGTGAAATGTGCACGTGTGCCCTACGGAAAGTACATCATGTCAGAAATATCTTAATCAAAAGTATAACAAGGCATAGGTTGAGATTCAAAAAAAGAGCAAGTGGGGTCTAGAACGTCTCCTGGAGTGGTATCATGCTCTGGTGGATGCTTGGCCTCTAAGTGAATGGGGAGCAGTTGCAGAGGCAAAGGTGGAGGTAAAAATGCTTCGGGCTCTCTGAAATGTAGCGTCGTATCCATGCCCTCATGCATATCCTTCTCGTCGATGTGGACATGTTCTGTAGTCTCCTTGGTGCTCTCATAAGTCTCAGAGTAGGAAAACCAATCAGAGGGGAAATTTACTCGCGCTCATCAATATGGAAGTCTCGGTTGTGCCCTCGCATGCCCCCACACATATTATGATCCCTGCTGAAAAATATTGTTTCCCACCATGGTCCTACATATGGTACAACACCTATCTCATCATGAACAGAGGTGTGGTGTTGGATGTGGTCATTGGCAAGGCATGTCTCACAGGTGGTACCTGCAGGGGAGGAGGAATGCATATCAAAATGTATAAAGTGTCGTTCAGATGAAGTACCTCCCGTGGCGCAGGTGGCCAATGATGCATTAGACCTAGTAGCTACCTCCAAGTATTTCCAAGCTGCGTCAGGCCGCATAGCAAAAAATTGACCATCATTCATCTGTACCATGAACTTATGCATGTCAACTAGCAGTCCTCCAAAGAAGAAACGAATGAGGTTGTATGCGTTGATCTCTTCCTATGGCAATCCAAGCACTAATGTATTGAATCTCGCCCAGACCTGCCAGAAGGTCTCTCCGTCAGTGTCGGTGAAGCTAATGATCAGTTCCACTAGTGTTGGGAGCCACTTCGTCTGGTCCCCAATTGTGGATGTTGCTTCTCCACCATCATGCTGTGAAGGACAGGTAGAGATATGTTCTGTGCTAATTGGGTCCTTCAGCTACTCCCCCAAATGAGGTGTAGGCTCAATGATCTGATCACAAGCATGTTGCTCTGATTGCCCTTGGGATTGGGAGATCTGGATCAAATTTTGGGCAATCTGATTTAGGTGGGCGTCGATCGTTGTGGTGGGGAAGGGAGAAATCGTTTTGCCTTGGGCGGAAACGTAGTTCTCTAATAGAAGTTCAAGGCGTGATTTTTCTGGTGGAGGTATGGTTATAGATGTTTGGGTATATGGATGGGAGGGGTCATGATATAGGTTGTAGCTATATGAATGTGGGTTATAGGTGTGGGTGTTATATTGACATTGGATGGACATGTGCCCCTGCATCCCACAGACCTCACAGCTCGTTGTAACCTGCAAAAAATTGTTATAACCTCCCATCTGATCATCATGTGGCATAGAGGCATCAAAATTCGGCATCCACATTGTACTCCAAATCATTTGGTCACAAAAAAATAGAAAGAACTTGGAGAAGATCGTCAGTAAAATAAGGAGAATAGTAAAAGGTGGTGGATGAAGAAATTTTCTTTAAATTTTGCATGCAGTCTAAAAACATAAGATTAAACTAATATCAATCGAGAAACATCCTCGGCAACGGCGCCAAAAACTTGATGTGTCAGTTTTAATATTCATACCGCAAGTGCACGGTGATAATGTAGCACTTATGGGTCGATCTACAGGGAGGTTATATGACATAGTACTAGCCAATCCTGGGTTATGGTTAGCTACATGGGTATTTTTATGAGGAGTAAATAAAGATAGAAAGAAGGCTCTAGCGCTAGGTATCTCCTCTACCGTGGGTTGAACATGGAAAGAAACTCATTATCTAGCTATCAAATTGATCCTAGGGTGAGGTTGTCGAACCTTATGTTGTCACCTAACCCTCGCTATCATGATGATATGATAGGACTACCCCCAGTGTGGCAAAGCCAACTATCGTTGGTCATCAACAAACGACGGGTGCATGATACACAGCAATGTTCCTCAACCTTCATTCACACTACTATCGTGGATAGAAATCTGGTCATCGCCTGGAGGCGCTAACATACGCCCAACTATCGTTGGCGACATAGGTGGCAAAACATCGCTTCCTCGATCACTTCGTAAGCATCGATCCTTGTTCTTGAGTCCCAAAACTCCTCGTTTTAACATGAAATTCACCAAGAAAATCAAAGAGTAAAAAAGAAACCAAAAAGTGAAAGAAACGATGTGAAAAATGTGGTGGGGTGATATGAAATGCAATGGGAAAATATATGAAATATATATAATAAACACATATCAGCAGCCTTTCGCGTGCATTGTCCTTTAGCCATCTCTGGTCATAAGAACTATACTGCACCAACTGTCACCTGAGAGCTTATGTTAACTGTCAGAATATGATTATCGCTTAGAAACATCTCAGCGAGTCGTTCTGTGAACTTGTTCTCTAAAAAGCACTATGCATTGTCTCACGATTTCCTTACATCAGTGGCTATAATACCAGCTACCACCATCCAATGATAAAGATTAACGCGCGCTAGTTAATCCAAAATATCGATGCCCCGTATTGATATTCCTAAGAATAGAAACATTAGGAGTTGTGCTCATGCAAATCTATTGGGTCTCATTATCATGATCTCTTCATAATCCTAATGTTCGTCACACATCTCCAAAGATTTTGTCCTTGCAATCATATCATTACTTCATATATACTCAATTGTATTAAAGATTACACAGATAAAGAGTACAATAGCTTACTATTGTTTTGTACAAGATTCATTAATTAGAATAATTGACATAAGGGCACGCTTCCCCAACACTAAGTGCACGGGTTATAACTAGTGAACCAATTAAAAGTGATGTGATTATGTCTTACATCTGGTGATCGTGTGTGTTAGTATTAAGGTGAAGTGTTGAGAATTATGATAAAAATGCAGTTTCCTTGTTTGAATCCAAAACGTATTCAAGTAACAAATTCGATTTGGGTTAGAATTTAATTTGGTTTTAAGCTTTTGGAGTTTGAAAATGAATCATTGTCAGATTAGAAGCCATATTGGGTTTAAGGTTTTGGTATTGAGTTGTGTGTACTATACGTAAATAAGAGTAGTACTAGGATATGTTTTCATTGTATAAGAGTAGTACTAGGATATGATTTCCTTATACAACTACATACATACATGTGTTATTACTGTAGGAAATTTCCTGCGTGAGCAGCATATATCCAATGCTTTTTATTCTTTTTTAAATTTTGATGATTTGTGATTGTTGTCGCATACCAAACCCAAACACCAAATATAGATGAGCCTTATAGGGATTTGACCATCGATCAAATTGCTACGAAAAGTTCTATTGTTTTGAAATTGGTGAGTTTGTAATAATTCGATTGCGAGGTAAATAGTGTTGGATTCACTCAATTTTTTCTTTATATATCATTCATGATGTGTAGATCAATCTCAAATAAAAAAATTTAAAAATAAAAATAAGAACAATGTATACGTGCATCATTACCGAAATTTTTCCTATGCTGACAGCACATATATATTTTTCTGTACATACATAAGAGCCAATGCCTCATTGCGGCCTCGAAAAGTACACACTCTTAATCTTCTTTCAGACGATGGGAACCCTTCATTTCAATCTTCATATTTAAAATCTCAAAACACAAAATATCGATTGAATCCAATGGATTTTGCTCGTTCATCCACCCGCACAAAAAAGTTCTATTCTTGCTGAACCATTAAATTTGTAACATGTGAATAAATGATCAAAATCCATTGGGCTCACCTGATATGTGGTGTTTTGAAGTTGTAGAATATGCATATCACAATGGAAAATTCCGATTATTCGAAAACATATAATATGGTGAACTTTTTGAGGTTGCACACAAGGAATTAGCTTATATGTCATATGATACACATCTCTCTCTCTCTCTCTCTCTCTCTCTCTCTCTCTCTCTCTCTCTCTCTCTCTCTCTCTCTGTGTGTGTGTGTGTGTGTGTGTGTGAATAATGTGTGTACATATAAGGGAGAAGTGTTCTTAAAGTGACTCATTAGATAATTATCTAAGGAGTCACATTAATCACACTTTGCACGAATTCTAAGTATGAATTCTATTGATGATTCGATCTGTTCATTGTGTTCTACATATCATCAAATTCTTGTTTATAAAATATCATGCATTTATAATGTGTTTTAACTATACGTTATGTGCTCACAACACTAATGGTTTCTTAACAATAGAACATATGATGTCCTTGATCAACGATAAAAAAATGTTTAAATTTTATGATTTGTTTCTGAATAACCATTTTAAAGTATTAAGAACATGGTAGACGAAGTGGGATATCTACAAAATAACTCAATAATGTGCCTTTAGTCAGATTCCTTAGATAATTATCTAAGGAATCAACCTAGGAACAATTTTCTCCACACACATGCATCACACGTACACGCACACAATATACATGTAAGTATGTGTAGGGATTTACTTAGATCCATTCGGATAGTTTAAACATGCAAATCAATTCAAGTTAAATTTAAACTTAGGTAACCTAAATTGAAAATTTGTTCATTTAGCTGTGATTTAACACATCTAAAGATTCTAAACTACGTACAAACAAAATTTCAAATGATTTGGACATGTTTTGAACATGCATCAAATGACTGCAAAATAACTGTTTTGTGGTTGCAAAATAAATTTTTAAAAAATAATCATAAAATTGACTAGTTTTGCAACCACTTGATGTACGAACAAAACATGTCCAAATCATTTGAAATTTTGTTTGTAGATAGTTTAGACATCTATTATATCCAACTAAACCGATTTCCCATTTAGGTTGCCCGATTTTATATTTAACTTGGATGTACTTACATATTTGATCCATCTTGACCCATCCGAATAGATCCTAATCAACCTCATCTATCTATATGTATATATGTACAAAATTGTTGGCTGATTGAAGGGCTTGTGCATGAAGGCTTTTGCAAATTCCCCCGCTTATGCGTGAGCCTAAAGATTACAAGTAAGAAAGAGATTATTAATGAGATAAATGTTAAGTCCCGTAGTCTTATATTCTATTCATGAGTGTTGTCACATTACATATTTTGCTTAACATAATACCCCTTCCACATTACATATTTTGCCTAACATATTACCCCTTCTGTAAACATATAAAAGATAACGGTTAACTTGTAACTAAAATATAATAAGTTGAGCTAAATGTGTAGCAACACACCCCCGCAGAATGGTTTTTCCTATTAATGATGCACTGTAGATCGAATTTGACCAACGACCCCGAACGACAAACAGCACCATATTACGGATATTCAATCAAATGCTATATTTACATCAATGTCTAGATAACTGACAACTTTTTGAACGCTGGATTCCTATCGATACAAATAGAAAGCATGCAATGAACAACATAAAAGAACCGTTCTCTGCAACGACCCATCGAAATAGCTCAAGACACGCACAATGTCAGTCGCATGTTATACCCTAAACCCATTCACAGACACCAGAAACACACTAGAAGTACACGCAGCATAACCACCCATCATTTTCCAGACACAAATCTAACAAGGCAAAATAGCATGAACCATAGGGATCACTTTAGCTGTAGGGTCCCATCCCAACGGCAGATTCCCTGCTGTAGGGCGGGATCCCTGAATCGTTGGCTTTGGAGAACGAAATGTAGTAGAATACGGTAAGGATTGTGGTGAAGAAGGCGAAAGCAGCGCCAGCAGCAAACACCCCCTTTCTCAAGGTCTCGCAGGATATTGGCTCCCCGTACATCGTCCTCCTGTATCGAGTGTGGTAGGCGTTCTGAACCGATCCCGCAAGCAAGCATGATTCGGCAATCAAAAAGGTCAACCTGGCACCATATGATTAGGAAAAAAGGTCAACGACAGCGTTACACCTTTATTTTTATTTTATATATTTGTTTATTTAAATCATAATTGGGTTTACACTTTACAGTTCTCAGATCTAAATTTATAAATAAGAAAGCGAAAACAATTTAAGTATGAAATGGTTAGTTCTCGGTGCAAGCAAAAGTCAGTTTGCAATTTATAAAGCTAACACGGTAGCTATTCACCAGGGGAGGGGAATCCAACTTTTATCTTTTTAATGGCTAATTTTAATTTTAAAAAAAACTACCTTTATGTTTCATTTTTTTTCCACTATACTTTGAAAATAATAAAAGCTACCTTGAACTTCGCTTTTCCCAAATTACTACTCTGCATTGTCATAAGATAGTTCTCTAAAATATTAACCAAAAATTGAGTTGATTTTTTGGGACTTATAAAAATGTTGGAGGAATTAATTTGAGCATGATTAAGAAGGTTGAGGTAGGTTTCTTTTAACAAAGTTTAATGTAATAATTTGGGGGAAATAAAATCCAAGGTAATTTTTAATTATTTTTAAAGTTCAACTAACTATTTTGGAAAATCTTAGTTTTTTTAAATAGCTAATAAGGAATGTCTTCATTAAATGGCTATTTTCATACGAGAGACAGACATCAATCTCCCTTTCTATGCCTTCTACAATAGGGAATGTTCCTAGGAAACGTACCAACTAATCACCTGAGATAATTACATATATTTCCATTTTTCTCAGTTTGAAGGGTAAACGGGGCAGTTTATTATAAATCAATCAATTTGTTACTCAATATGTTGTTTAACAATGAACTTCAAGCAGTTCGGTGTATAATAAAATTCCACCAACTCTTATTTTGCCCTTGTTTAACAGGATTATACTTAATCCAGCTTGATATAACAAAATGATAAAAACCTATTCTAGTCTAGTCATCATAGCTTCTCTATCACTGCAGCTGTTCGTATTGAATGATTAAGAAAGATTTTAACCTGTTTTATTCCATACAACCCCAAGGGCCCTAGAGGCAAGGAAATTAGGACAACATACAAATGATACAAATGATGTACACATGCTCGAACCCAGAAGTTCTACAAAATTTATTCTTATTTTAAAAAAAGCCTTTAACGATCATAATAGGGTGAGGCCATACCAGATTGAAGTCTGCATTTGCAGTCTCTTCCTAGATATGCATGGCCATGTTTGAATATTAGAAAAGAATTGTTCGTGAAGAAAGGATGGGCGAATGCCAAATTGACAATTCTTTGTTGCCAGCCAAATTGTCAGTTCGGTGGAACTTATAGCTAATACTAGTACCATAAGAGCTATGGCGTTTTAAGCACTAAAAGTTAATTTGATGGCATCATATTGGGGAATAATTTAAAAAGGATATCAAATCAATTAAGTGCCAGGGGCTTTGATTAAACTCTTACATATTCTATATACCAGCAAGAAAAAACACTATTTAACAATAAAAAAATTTAAAGCCTAGCAAAACTGATTTATTATTATTATTATTAAAATCCACAATAGAAATCATATGAATGAGAAAAGAATTAGAAACAAGTGGAGTACCAACCGAGCTTTAGCTCAAGCGACAAAGACATGTGCTTCTCTTATCACATTGGCAGTGAGAGGATTTTCCAACTAAAATGCAGTGACCTAAATTTATTACACGACTCACATTTGTGGTGCACATAGCTTTGAACTGAAAATGCAGGGTAAAATGTATCACTCAATGACTCGGGTTTGCAATGCAAGAAAGTTAAAGCAAAGGCTAAAGTAAATTGCGGATGTTCATTGTGATTCGGGTGAAGAAATAGGATTAAATTATCGAAGCAACTTCTCCTTTAAGGGAGTTTCTTTTCCCACCAGAGTAACTTCTCCTTTAAGGAAGTTTCTTTCCCCAATCTTAGTGGGGTTTACATTTATCTTTGAAGGCTTTGTAAAAATATGTGTCTGTCTTTAAAAAAATGAGTTATTGGTCGGATTAACCTCATTATCATATTTGATCTAATATAAGACAATAAACAATATCATTACAGTTCAGCCGGTATTACACATACCAACATATAGGAGCTAGTCGTAACCTTTTATGTTTTGAATATTTCTAATAGGATGAAATAGCATAATTAATATAAATAATTAACTTAAATAGACAAAGTAAAAAAAGACATTAAAACCCAAACGAGATATCGTTGTTTTGATTCAGTCAGTCAAAAGTTGTCTCTCATCATGTTGTGTTTCTTGAACATATTCCTTTCTTTTCTATAGCGGATATTGCACATAATATTATTCGCATTAATACATTCACTCTTGATACTGTTGTCATTTTAGATCATGACTTTTGCAGGTTCCTGTTGACAGTTCTACATTTACTGATGTTTTGGCTCCCAACGCAAATGTTGCTCCCAATCCTTCTGTGCATGCACAATCACTTCCTGATGTTATGGATTATCCTACTCCTCGCTATCCTAAGCTCCTCGCTACCTTACGTGTATTCGTAAGTCCACTCAGCTGCCAAATTTAGCTGCCAAATTTTGCTTACTCTTGTTATTTTAGCTTCTTTATTTCATTCTTAGCATCTTTACATCGTCTTTATGATCATTTATCCTACATAAAGGCTACTTGTGATCTACTTTGACATGAGGCTATGGCTGAAGAACTTACCGCACAACATCAGACACATTTGGAATTTGATACCCATCAGACACATATTTGGAATTTGATACCTCTACCATTGGGAAAACGTTTGATGTGTCTATAAAATCAAACCCAAGTCTGATGACTCTATTGAACGATACAAAGCAAGATTGGTTGCTAATGGTTACTATCAGGAGTATGGTATGGATTATATGGAGATTTTTGCACCAGTTGCAAAAATGACTACAGTTACATATGTTCGTCAATGGGACATATCTCAAATGGATGTTAAAATGCCTTTTTGAATAACGATCTTTAAGAATTTTACATTATTCCTCCTACTAGTGTTCAACATGGTTGAGTTTGTCAGCTCAGAAAAACTCTTTATAGTCTTAAATAGGTACCCCGAGCCTGGTTTGAAAAGTCCTCTATCGTTATTTCTTTACTTGGATTTCGATATAACCAGCATGACTCAGCATTGTTTATCAAACACATAGCATCCGGTCATATTTTGCTATTTTTGTATGTTGATTGCATTATTATTACAGGTGATGATGCCAATGGGATTGCAATGCTATAGATGGAGCTAGTTCATTGTTTTTGCAATGAAGGATTTGGACTTACTATGTTGCTGTCTGGGTATTGAAATTGCATCTTTTCCAAAAGGTTATCATCTTTCTTAGTCTAAGTATATAGCCGACATATTTGAATGGGCTTGTCTTACTGATAACAAGACTGCTCATACACCTCTTGAGATTAAAGCCCAATATGCTTCTTTAGATGGTCCTATATTGCATGATCCTAGTTTATACAGTACTATTATTGGTAACTTGTTCTATCTCACTAGCATTCGTCCAGATATTACACATGTCGTTCATGTAGTTAGTCAGTTTGTCACTTCGTTTACGACAGTCCATTGGGTGTCTATTCTTTGCATCTTGCGATATCTGTGGGACTCTTAGTTTCAGAGTCTTTAACTCATTTCTTTCTCGTCTTTAGAACTACGTGTGTATTCTGATGCTGCTTGGAATGGTGATCATACATATCCTAAGTCTACCATTGGATATTGCATCATTTTAGGTGATTCTCTAATTTTTTTAGAAAAGCAAGAATCAAGATATTGTTCCAAATCTTCCACAGAGAGAGTATCGTAACATGGCTTCTACTATATGTAAGATAGTTTGGCTACGTTGGTTACTTACAAATATATGTGTTTCTCTTCTTCACCATACTCTATTGTATTCCATTGTATTGTGATAATAAGAGTGATATACATATTGTTAGCAATTCGGTATATCATGAACGGACCAAATATATTGAGATTGATTGTCATGTCACTCGATATCACTATCAACGGTCACTATCATGGTACTGTTTGTTTCTTCTTTCATAACAGATTGTCGATTTGTTTATGCAGAAGCATTCAGCTTTTTCTGTTTAACAAATTCTCTATGCTCCTTATAACAGCATTATGAGTTTGAAGAAGGGTGTTAAAATAAGTTAATTATTGATTAAAGGTAAAAGACTTTTTATTATTTGCAAGACTATACAAACTCTCCTCTTTGTATTTATGTTTTTTGGGTTTTTACATATATGTCCCTTAAAATACGTATTTTGATATTTGTCCCTTAAATATGGGTATTTTCTCTCAAGTCCCTCAAATCTTAAACTTTAACATAAATGATCCCTCTCTAGTTTTCTGTTAAAATCTCAGAAGATGGAATATTCTATTAGATGCATGTTAGGGCTTAGAGGACTTTTGGTTGGGGGTTTGTTCAAGTGGTTCACGGGGGGGACCGCCTCCTACACCTCCTTGTCTTTTTTTGCGGGTGGAGGAGGCACCCCCTCCACCCGCAAAAAACGACGAGGGTGAGGAAGCAGTGATGCCGCCGCCGCCGTCCCAAAAAATGACAGGAAAGGCGCCGACGCCGCCACCCGCAAAAAATCGACGAGGGGATGCAGCAGCACCGCCTCCTTCCCCTAATCCTCGTCAGTTTGTCGCATCCCTCCCCTCCGTGTCGACAAAACCCGATAAGGGGGAGGAGGCCGTGTTACCTCCTTCACCGCCCAAAATTAAATGTCACCTCCGCCGGTCGAAAAAAAACCGATGAGGAGGGAGATTAGGCTGTGATGCTGCCTCCTCCACCGCCCCAAACTAAAAGTGGGTGGGGTTGGGATTAATTAATTGTTAATTAGTTTTTAATTCTTAATTAATTAACTATAATTAGAATTTAACCGTTAGATAATCTAAGTTCGGTTAACTCTTTAACAGAAAATAAGATGGAGGGACTATTTAGGATAAAGTTTAAGATTTGAGGACTTGAGAGAAAATACTCATACTTAAAGGACAAATATCAAAATACGCATTTTTAGGGATGGAAATGTGAAAACCCCTAGTTTTTAAATGTAATTTATAAGAAACCATAGCTTTACCTCTCAATATAAATTTATTGAATTCAAACTTGGATGCTTTGGTAGACTACAAGGAACCACCTTATAGCCATTTCTTAAATCATAAAAGCTGTTAGGATTTATTCATGTCTGCATTCATAACTGCATTGTCATACGTGGCACTATGATAATCGTTGGTTGCTCGTAACTATCTTGAAGAAGAAAGACGGTCTCTCTTGATGGTGTTGGAAAATTTGTTGAACTTGATGTTGTATCCTAGCAACAGTATTCTGAAGGAGAGAAACGACTCAGCCTAGTATGTTGAAAGAATTGTTGAACATTATGTTGCACCATAATGTTCACCATGCTATGTCTATATGCGGCATTGATTGCTCGCGAAATACTTGGATCCGGGTTTGGGTATCTCGTGATCTTAACTTTCTATCTTTAACAGTTCAGGTATTTATGTTGATTAAATATGGTTAAAGATTTGATTGGCTATTTATATCTCTCGGTTATTTTGTTGAAAGACGGTTGGAGAGATTTTAGCTTGCAATATCTTTGCAACTGGCTCTTGCAGATTTTGTGGGGTCTCATGCTTGTTGGGAGTTGTGGATATTGTGGTTGCCTTGCTGTAACCGATTGGATTGGATACTTGCTGATCGAACCGTGGATTGAGGGGGAGCGAAGGCTATTAGGGTTCGAGCGCGGTGACGGCTAGGTTACGGCTTTTGAGTAAAAAGTTCTGTGAAACTCCGGGAGGGAGGCCGACGGCTACGCACGTAGGATCAAGGGAGTTGATCTAGTCGGTGGTGCAAGGGGAGCTTGCCGAGAATACTTCACGGGGTTGATTGCGATCACCCCTCGCGGTTTGTATTAAGGGGGAGTGTGTTCCTCCTAGTTGAATCGTGATTATTAGAGTTTATACTCTCTGATTATTTTAGTGAAGTATTCTATTTTCTGGGCGTGACCCCGCAGATGTAGGTGTGCGCACCAAACTGCGTTACCAAGTCTTGTGTGTCGATGAGTGACGTGTGTTATTTCGTTGGATTTATATTTCATTACTGCGTACTGAATAACAATTGGTATCAGAGCAGGTCATCCGCATAACTTTGTTCTATCAAAGTGGGTGTGATCTTGTGTGTCAGTACGCACATGATGAATACTAAAGAAGGTGCCTCTGTTACTCGTCCTCCCTTACTCACCGGATCCAACTACACATACTGGAAGTCGCGTATGCAAGCCTTTATCAAGTCCCTGGATGAAAAAGCTTGGGTGGCTACGGTTGAAGGATGGAGTCCTCCGACTGAAGTTAACAAGGCAAGGAATATCTCAAGCATGTGAGAGACTGGGATCCAGAAGAAGAGCGTGCGACATTAGGAAACTCAAAGGCAGTGAATGCCATTGTCACTGCAGTCGATGAAGAGCAGTTCAAGCTGATATCAACATGTGTAAGCCTGGGACATTCTTCAAAACGTTCATGAGGGGACCAGTACAGTTAAGGCTTCTAAACTTCAAATGCTCGCATCACAGTTTGAAAATCTGAGAATGAATGAAAACGAGACTATGACGGAATTCAATGGAAGATTAAGGGATATAGCTAACCAGGCATTTCAACTGGGCAAGAAATACTCTCAAAAGAAGCTTGTGGAGAATACGCTGAGGTCCCTACCCGAAAAATTTTCTGCTAAAATTGCGGCTATTGAAGAAGTGAGAAATACCTCCACCATGAGACTCGACGAACTCATGGGTTCTCTACAAACCTATGAGATGAATCTCAAGCAGAACAGAAGGGAGAAGGGAGTAGCACTAAAAGCAGAGGCAAGTGAATCTTCCAAATCTGATAATGAGTCGGAGCTTGAAGATGACATTGCGTTACTCACCAAAAACTTCAGTAGGATGATGGGGAAGATTAGTAACAGAGGTCAGAATCTCAAACCTGCAAATAAGGTGGTGCGTTCATGTCCTCCTGCTGGTGAAAAGACTACTAGCCGCCCTACTCGGAGGTATGATTCAAAAACCAAAGGAAATGGAATTCAATGTAGAGAGTGTGAAGGATTTGGCCATATACAAGCTGAATGTGCCAATACTCTTAAGAAGCAAAGAGGGAAATCTCTAGCCAGCACCTGGAGCGATGAAGACTCTGAAGGAAGTGTGGAAGATGAAGACATAACCAGCAACTATGTTGCTTTCACAGCTACCCTGAAAAACAAGTATGCGTATGATCTTTCTAGAAATGTTGAACATAATGTTACAACATTTGCTCCAACATCAAGTACTAAACAAGGAAATGTGATACATGATGTTGAAACAAATAGTACAACATACGACACCGACGTCGACTCCGAAGGTTAAAGTGAGGGAGATGTTGGTGAAGAGGATATTCGGTCAGCCTATCAGACTATGTTCAACAAATGGATGGATATCTGTGCAGTGAACAAGAAGTTGAAGAATGAATGTGCCAAGCTGAGAAGTGAGAAGGATGAGACAAGGGCTAAACTGTTGAAGACAGAATTGAGTCTCCGAAATCTTGAGAATAGTCTGAAGAGAACACTGCTTAGAGCTGAGAAGGCGGAAAGCACCCTCAACAGATGGAACTCCGGGAAGTCTAAACTTGGTGATATTCTCAACATGGGTAAGGTGTCTGGAGATCGAACATGAGTTGGATACAACAGAGGGAGTCACCTACATACCTCCAAGACAAGGCGCGTACACATTACTAAGGAGCATGAAAAACAGAGTCAGCTCAACGGGGATGAGTCAAAAGGGAAGAAAAGAAAAGGTCCAACAAAAGGTTCAACAAAAGGTTCAACATACATGCGGCCGATATGTGACTACTGTAGGCAAGTTGGACACAATGACTGGAGTTGCTTCAGACGCATGAAGCACTGGAATGAATGCAGAAGTGTCACCCATCCCAACAAGAGAACAACCATGATATGGGTTAAGAAATCTGAGCTGGTAAGCATGGTGGCATATACTTCACTAGTTACATTCTCAGAAAATCTGTGGTATTTTGACAGTGGGTATTCTCGACACATGACTGGAAACAAGGGACTTCTTTCTAAGTATACTGCCGGCAACAAAGGTCATGTTACCTTTGGCGATGGTCAGAGAAGCAAGGTAGTTGGAAAAGGGAATCTAAATGTGACAAGGTCCTTAAAGCTGAAAGACGTGATGCATGTAGAGAACTTGAAGGCCAACCTCATCAGCATAAGTCAGTTGTGTGACCAAGGATTACTTGTCCGCTTTACCAAAGATGAATGTCTTGTTTTCAATGGAGATGATGTTTGTATTCTTACTTGGAAAAAGGTCAAACGACAACTGCTATCTTCTGCAAGATCTTAACAAGTGTTTCAATATCACTGCTGATGTTTCAGAACAGTGACATCAAAAACTGGGCCATGTCAATTTCAAGACCTTAATGAAGATATCTCAAGCCGGAGCTGTTCGTGGAATGCCAACCCTAACCAAGAAGAAAGGTGTTTGTGAATCATGTCAACTGGGAAAGCAGAAAAAGATGAGCCACAAGCAAATTCAGACAATTATTACCTCGAAAAATCTGGAGCTGCTACACATGGACCTGATCGGACCCACATCAAAAACTAGCGTGGGAGGTAAGAAGTATATTTTCATATGTGGTGATGATTTTTCTCGGTTTACTTGGGTAGATTTTCTTAAGGAGAAATCAGACACGTTTGATGCTTTCAAGAGATTGTGCACTCGTCTTCAAGTTGAAAAATGAGACATCATTGGCAAAATCATCAGGATCCGGAGTGATCATGGAAAGGAGTTTGAGAATCACTCCTCTAAATATTGTGAAGCACATGGTATAGGACATGAATTCTCGGATCCGAAGACTCCTCAACAAAACGAAGTGGTTGAAATGAAGAATCGCACGCTTCAAAAAATGGCACGAGTTATGTTGAATGCTCGAGGCGTCAATGTTAAGTAGTGGGCTGAAGCCATCAATACAGCTTGCTATACTATCAATAGGGTCTATTTTCGGCCAAGGACTGAGAAAACTCCCTACGAGATCTGGAAAGGTAGGAAACCTGATGTATCCTACTTCCACATCTTTGGAAGCAAATGATATATCTTGCAAGATCGTACTCCCAGACGGAAGTTCGATGCCAAGAGCGACAAAGGAATCTCTCTTGGATATTCTACAAAGAGTCGTGCCTTCAGAGTGTTGAATCAACGCACAGATGTTATGATGGAATCTATCAATGTAGTGGTAGATGATTTTGATCAGGGAGAGGCCATCCTAAGTGGAGAAAAGGTAGTTCAAGAAGACAGCACTGATGAGGAGGGTCGTGTTGAAAATGATGTTGCAACAATTAAGACTAAGCATAACAATGTTGAACAAAATGTTACAACACAGGATACAACCACAGTTGAGATAACTCAAGTTGAGGCTGAAGATGCTCAAGATGCTGAGGGAATCACGAAAGTTATACGCGATCATCCTCCTGAGCTGATCATTGGTGATGTACACGATAGCCGCCGGACAAGAGGTACTAGCCGTGTCAACTACAGAGATCTGGCCGGGTATGCTTGTTTTTTCTCTACTGTTGAACCCAAAAATGTGAAGAAAGCTATTGTTGATGAATTCTAGGTTTCGGCCATGCAAGAGGAGTTGAACCAATTTCAACGTAATGATGTCTGGAGCCTGATGGAGAGACCTAAAGAAACAAATGTCATCGGGACGAAATGGATCTTCAAGAATAAAACTGATGAGAAGGGAAATGTGACTCGCAATAAAGCCCATCTAGTGGCTCAAGGATATACCCAAGTCGAAGGGGTTGATTTTGACGAGACATTTGCTCCAGTCGCTCGGTTGGAATCCATTAGATTACTGCTGGCAGTTGCGTGCAGTCTGAACTTCAAACTACACCAAATGGATGTGAAGATCGCGTTCTTGAATGGGCTATTGAATGAAGAAGTATATGTCGAACAACCAAAAGGCTTTACAGATCCTTTTCTTCCAAATCACATCTACCGTTTGAAGAATGCGCTTTACGTATTGAAACAAGCAACAAGGGCCTGGTACGAGAGATTAACTACATATCTTCTGAAAAAGGGATATGAACGAGGAGGGGCTGACAAAACCTTGTTTGTTCAACGGACAAGGTCAAGTGTTATGGTTGCCCAGATTTATGTCGATGATATAGTCTTCGGGTCAACGTCACAACAGTTGGTACGTGAGTTCATCACACTCATGCAGAAGGAATTTGAAATGAGCATGGTTGATGAATTGAACGTATTCCTTGCGCTTCAAGTCTAACAGTGTGCTGACGGCCTATTCAACTCACAAAGCAAATATGCGAGGAACCTTGTTAAGAGATTCGGTCTGGAAAGTGCAAGGCATGTCCGCACCCCCATGTCCACTACTGAAAAACTCTCCAAGGACGAAGGAGGAAAAGATGTTGAAGTTACCCTATGCATAAGCATGATAGTCAGTCTCCTGTATTTGACAGACAGCAGGCCGGATATCAGCTTCAGTGTCGAAGTTTGTGCCCGCTATCAAGCGTGTCCCAAAGAATCACATATCATAGCTGTGAAGAGGATTATCATGTATATCAGTGGGACGGCAGACTATGGTATATGGTACACCAAAGATACTAACACCCCAATCTCGGGATACAGCGATGCTGACTGTGCAGGAAATACTGATGATAGAAAGAGCACTACAGGAGGATGCTTTTATATGGGTAACAACCTAGTCTCCTGGTATAGTAAAAACAGAACTCCATTTCGCTATCTAGGGCTGAGGCAGAGTATATTGCAGCAGGGAGCTGTTGCACTCAGCTCTTATGGATGAAGCAAATATTGACAGATTATGGGTTGGAACAAGGGATATTGACTATCCTATGTGATAATCAGAGTGCTATAAACATCTCCAAGAACCCAGTTCAGCACACCAGAACCAAACACATCGACATCTGTCATTACTTCATCAGAGAGTTAGTCGAGAAGAAGTCCCTCGTCATGGAATATGTAGCTACTGTGAATCAACTATCTGATATTTTCACGAAGCCCTTAGATTCCTGCCAGGTTTGAAGAATTGCGACAAGCCCTAGGGCTGTGTCGTATCTGATGTTGAATATTCTGTTGAGAAAATTGTTGCAACATCAGGTTGCAACATATTGTGGAACGGTGCAGTCATTTGTTAATGGGTTAGTTACCTCACCGATATTTTTTACCCGTTATTAATGTTCTCATGTTTCACTTTCGCTACCCAAGGCGCTATTTTCTCCCTCAAATCTTTTTCAAGATTCTCTGAGCAGTTATTTTAGGGTTCTTGCTCTCTTCTTTCTCATGTGGAATTCCTCTCCTCGTTCAGAAATGGCAAGAGATCGTAAAGAGAAGTCGTCGCAGCCCGCTCGACGCTACTCTCCTCGAACTGCCTCATCGCGGAACAGTGCTCCGTTGTCTTCTCCTCCTCCAACCAAACGGAAGGGAGTGATTTCACGTTCCTCGCGTGTGTCCTCTAGCGGTATTTCTCCCTCCTCTCAATCTCCAGTATCTCACAATGACATGCATTCTCTTGGTGGTTCGAATTTGGAGATGGTGAGTTTTTCCCCAAATTTGGAAATCCCTCTTCTGCGAGAACCCATGGATGCTGATTCGTATGAGGATGAAGTTTATCCTGCTCCTGTCACAATTTAAGATTGGTTCTGGTATTTGCGAAGAACTGGGCGGAGATTGGATCTTACTTGGGTAGATGTCTCTCATATTCACTTTGATAAACTCATGCGTAAGAAGATTATGGGCAAGGTAATGAGTGTGGAAGTGCCTCGAGATCGCAAGATTGTCATCCGAACCTGGAATCCGGAAGTTTTCGTGAAATTATCTGAAATTATTGACATTTCTGATTCAGAATCTTCTGTCTCTTCTGTCTCTGATGAGAAGACTGAGACTGGGGGTGCTGATGAAGCTTCATCTTGCCCCAAGGCTACTGAAGGATCAGATGACCTTAATGCTGAGAAATTGAATGAGGGTGTTGATTCTGAGGATGGGGTCAATGTTGAAGATGCATCTGTTGACCCATCTCAGGAAGAGGAACCTGTTTTTTCTACTCCTATGTGTGTGGATGATAGTGCCCAGAGTTTACCTGAAGGAGGAAATGAATCCACAAGGATGTCTAATGAAGATGGCGGTGATCATAATGACTGTTTTGAAGATATTTCCCTCACGAGTCAAGATGATCCCTTGTTGAATTTGCCTCGTGTTGATGTTCCTCCAGAACAGATTTCATCACATGATGGTGTAGAAGAGCATGCTCAGAGTACGGTTGATGTGGATAATGTTGGTGTCCTCAGAGGTCTGTTGAGGAGGAAAATGTTGAATGTTGTGTGATGCCAAATGTTTCTTCTGAGCCTGGCGTGGCTCATGTTGGTACCAATGTTGAAACTGTTGTCGAGACTGACTCTTTACCGGCAGGAGATGAAGTCCGTAATGTTGCACAAAATGTTACAACAATAGATGCAACATGTGAGGCTGCTGCTCCAGATGATACTCCATTGTCCTTCATGCGAAAGGCTCGATCTACCCCTAGAAAGCGCTCTGCTCCTTCAAGTCATGCTGCTGCATCCCCCTCCAAGCGGTCCAGAAATTCTGCCTCTGCAACAGGTCCATCTCGATCACCCTTGTTTACATCTTCTGATGCATTCAGTAAAGTTTTCTTCGACAATGCCTGTAAGAATAGGTGGGTCTCGTACTCCGAAAGATCCTTCCTCCCTAAGAAAGTTCTGAATGTGTCATCATTTGACAAGACCCAGATGGCTTCTATTCTGAAAGACATATGTTTGTTCCAAGCTGCCTCATGCTTCAGTACTTTCTATCCTCTGTTGGTGCGTGAATTCTACTGTAATCTGTCCAAGTCTGCTAGTGATACATCTTCACGATGGGGATTCAGAAGTTATGTGAGAGGAACGATCCCTTCTTTCTCTCCATCTGTGCTGAATAAAATCTTAGAATGGAAATGTCCTCAGTCAGTGGCAGCGTTCGGGGAGTCAATAGGAGATGACTTCAACAAGTTCATTCATGTTTTGACCGCAGGAAAGCTAAAGTGCTGGCCCAAAAAGTCGTCCACATTTCCTTCCTCTGCTCTTACCGCCAAATACTTTGTTTTGTACAGAATTGCCACAAGAAATTGGCTTCCCACATCCAATATTTCAGTGGTCACGAAAGACATGTGCAAGCTCTTGTTCTCTGCCGGCACTAAGCAGCCCTTCAACTTACGTAGAATCATCTTTGACTCTATTTTGGCTTTATCAGAGTCATCCTCTCCAGCATCGTCACTGCCACATGGCTGTCTTATCTCCATGATGCTTTTGTGACAAAAAGTGTCCCTATCTGCATTTGATCTCCCTACCTCGGTCGACAGTATATCGTACACTGCTAAATCAGTTGTTGGAAAGTTTGATGATATCTCAAAGGTGATACCATCTCTTCATGATGCTCCGACTTCATCCTCACCTCCTCAGGTTGCAGATCCCGCCTCCTCTGTGGATCATGAGACACCTTCTCCTCATGTTTAGGCCGCTGCTGGTTCTTTTTCTTCAGTTTTGGAGGATATTCAGTTCTTAGAGAGGGCGATTCAGAATGTCGATGATCAATTGTTGATGCTCCAAAGTCATAAGGGTTTTCTGGATAGTCACAAAATTATGTTGCAGAGCAAACTGTCTGCTCTGAAGAATAAACTTACTAAAGAGCAGTGATTGTTCCATCTCTCTACTCTGGTGGTATTTTTTTGAGGTATGTCTCTTTCTTTAGTGGCTCAAAGGGGGAGAATTATGATAATACTTGGTGATGACAATGGGGTGCCTGTGGTGAAGGGGAGTCTCCACTTTCTAAGTGGTTAAAGTTGTTCAGGAGGCGGTGTGATTGGCTTTGGTATGTTGGTATGTTGTATATGTGATGATGTTATGATGTTATGATGTTTTGAGAACTGCAGTCTCTTTTTTTGAATCCATGTCTACCCCATCTTTTTTCAGTTTGCATCAGTCTCATATCATATCTTGTTGTGCCACTAAATGACAAAAGGGGAGATTGTTAGGATTTATTCATGTCTGCATTCATGACTGCATTGTCATAAGTGGCACTACGATAATCGTTGGTTGCTCGTAACTATCTTGAAGAAGAAAGACGGTCTCTCTTGATGATGTTGGAAAATTTGTAGAACTTGATGTTGTATCCGAGCAACAGTATTCTGAAGGAGAGAAATGACTCAGCCTAGTATGTTGAAAGAATTGTTGAACATTATGTTGCACCATAATGTTCAACATGTTGTGTCTATATGCGGCATTGATTGCTCGCGAAATACTTGGATCCGGGTTTGGGTATCTCATGATCTTAACTTTCTATCTTTAACAGTTCAGGTATTTATGTTGATTAAATATGGTTAAAGATTTGATTGGCTACTTATATCTCTCGGTTATTTTGTTGAAAAACGGTTGGAGAGATTTTAGCTTGCAATATCTTCGCAACGGGCTCTTGCGGATTTTGTGGGATCGCATGCTTGTTGGGCGTTGCGGATATTGTGGTTGCCTTGCTGTAACCAATTGGATTGGATACTTGCTGATCGAACCGTGGATTGAGGGGGAGCGAAGGCTATTAGGGTTCGAGCGCTGTGACGGCTAGGTTACGGCTTTTGAGTAAAAAGTTTTGTGAAACTCCGAGAGAGAGGCCGACGGCTACGCACGTAGGATCAAGAGAGTTGACCTAGTCGGTGGTGCAAGGGGAGCTTGCTGGCAAGGGGAGCTAGTCGAGAATACTTCACGGGGTTGATTGCGATCACCCCTCGCGGTTTGTATTAAGGGGGAGTGTGTTCCTCCTAGTTGAATCGTGATTATTAGAGTTTGTACTCTCTGATTATTTTACTGAAGTATTCTATTTTCCTGGGCGTGGCCCCGCATATGAAGGTGTGCGCACCGAACTGCGTTACCAAGTCTTGTGTGTCGCTGATTGACGTGTGTTATTTCGTTGGATTTATATTTCATTACTGCGTACTGAATAACAAAAGCAATATTTTTAATCTTTTGATACAACCATTGAATTGAAGAAGGAAAGCAAAAGTAAATACAAAAATTTACATGCACTTCTGATAATTACATTGCACACACTTGATTATACTCAATGCTTTCTTATAAATAATGAAAGTACACCCTGTTGGAGTTGGCTCTAAAACTCGTTGTTGTAAATATCTGTCTTCGTGGGTGTTTATTTGTACTTTACTTGTATCCCTAAAAGACCATATAAATAGTCTCTTAGCTTTAGGGGTTTTCATATAGAGAGAAAAATAACCTAAAGAGAAAGGAGGCTAGGGAAGAGAGAGGGCTTTGCAGAAGGAGAAACAAAGGTTGAAGATTTATGTCTTAAATCCTTGTAAAGTGCTTTAGGAACTTCTAATAAAGCTTGTATTCCTCTTCCACATCTTGTTCTTTCTCTTTTTGTCATGGATATTGTTGTGATTGATTCTTTGAAGAGGTCGATGGAATCAACAATTGCAATGAAAGCTTGGGTTTATCTTTATTGCTACTCATTTGGAGCATTTTGGGTGAAGAAATTTCGTAAATTTTCGTGTTCGTGAGTTACGAAATTTTGGTGCACACAAGGTGTTTGACAAATGTCCTCTATGAGAACTTCCACTTCCGATGGGGTTAAGTTTGAAGTTGCAAAGTTTGATGGTCGAATCAACTTAAGATTATGGCAAATAAGGGTAAGGAATGTTCTTATACAACAAGGACTTAATGTTGCTTTGTTCGGAAATACAAAGAAATCGGAAAAGATCGAAGACGTTGAATTGGCCGATCTAGATGAAAGGGCGGTGAGCACAATACAATTATGTCTCTCAGATGATGTGTTATACAATGTTAGTGAAGAGGAAACGGCAAAAGATCTTTGGGAGAAGCTTGAGAAAATTTACATAGATAAGTCGTTATCAAACAAGCTACACTTGAAGAAGCAACTATATGATTTGAAGATGTAAGAAGACAATGATGTGTTAAAACACATGAACATCTTCAATAGGATGATTTGTGACCTCTTGAGGTTGGATGTGAAGTTTGATGATGAAGACAAGTCTCTTTTTGTTGTGAGTTCTCTTCCGGACTCTCATGACCATTTTGTTACTACTATATTGTATAGGAAATAGACTCTCAAGTTTGAAGAGGTGACCCAAGATATATTCAAGTCTTGAATGTCGCAAAGAAAAGATCCTCGAATGGTGATTCCAATATGGAAGGTCTCCTAGTCAAAGGGGAATCGATAGAGGTAGAAGCAAAGAAAGAGCCAAAAGCAAGACATACAACTCCCGGTTCAAGTCAAGAAGCAAGAAAGATGTTGCATACTACTATTGCAAGGGCAAAGGGCACTTCGAGAGAGATTGCAAGGCGTGGTTAGCGCAAAGGGAGGGGAAGCGGTCGAAGGATGATACGGCTAATGTGGCTTTCGAAAGGGAAGCAAAACTCCTCTCTGTATCTCAAGGTAAATCCTCAAATGCATGGATTTTAGATTCCGGTTGTTCTTATCATGTGTCCAAATCGAGAATGGTTTGACACTTATGAGGCCTTTTGGGGAAGCCCAAGAACAAAAACCAATTGGGTCAATGGGCACAATTGGACAATATCATGCCAACGTGGAGATTTGTGGGCCATATTTAAACCTAACAAATGGTATCAGAGCCATACTCCGTACTCCCGATGTTGTGTCCTCTATGTGAACAAAGATGGTGTGCTCCAATCTATTGAAAAGACAGTGAGCTCCGGATGCTTCATGGGACGTGTGTGTCCTCTGCCCCCACATACAATGAAAGAGGAGTCGCTCCTGGTTCTTCATGAAGGGTTTTGGCAGACCCTTAGGGCTCAGACCTGTCCTCGTTCTACGTCGGACGGATAACAGAGGGACTAAAAAATCGCAGCGGAAAAGAAAACATAAAGCTAAACATTTTAGCGAGCCCTAAGGCGAGCCAGAACCTCACCAAGATCTATGCCAACTTGGTGTAGGTCTGACCACCCTAAGAGGAATCTAGCCTACTACGACATTATTGAAAGTATTCTAAAAAGCTACTAAATAACATACCCGGAATCTTGGCCTTGGGTCAGGCAAGATGTACTGCACCACCTTCTTGCGCTCCTTGTAGCCGAGCCACCTTGCGCCTTCAAACCGATCTACACGAGCCGCCTCCGAGCCGATCACTTGCCGAAGAAAGTTTCATTTGAGCAGACTCGCGTCAAAGACGTCTGGATCCAATCCAAACCTCCTCGTAGTCTTGCTAGGACCCGACGGAAGGATATGAAGAGAAAGAGGAGAGGAATATTTGAGTTCACGATCGAGCGTGCTCAAAAATCAGGAGCTTCTCGAATCAATCGCTTGGTGTGTTTTTCAACGAAGAGATGGCACCCCTATTTATATAGGGAGTCGGCCCCTCCCTTTTAGTCACGAGCAATGTGGGGACAAACTTAAAATAAATGGGATTTTAATTTAGTTAATGAAGTTAGTACGCCTTTCACAAAGGCCAACTTCAACCAATTAATTCTCCCTCACCATTGAGCCTTAGAGACGATACAAGTTATCATTTCGAAGAGCTTCGAATGGTGAACGTGTAGAAACGAACGGTGACGAATTCCGACTTCGTTTGACCCCTCAAACAATTGCCCAAAGATGGACAAAAAGTCGTTCATCGTAGCCGTCATTTTGGGTTTCAAACCCCTAGGAAATAAGTCAAACGGAGAGGGCAAACCCGCGGGTGCGCCCACTAGGCAGGCGGGCGCCTAGCGGGTGCGCCCGCCTCCATTGCGGGCTGGCGCCTCAGACAGCCCGCCAGCTGGCTTGGGCGGGCCGCCCGCTGGGTCGCAGCGGGCGCCAGGCCCGCCTAGCGGGCTGGCCCCGCTGGCTCAGCGGATAGCGTCCGCTAAAGTTAGTAGGTCTGTCTGCCCAATAAGCGGGCGGGCCCGCTCTTCTTGCGGGTTGGGCCCTCTTGCCCAAGTGGGTCTAACACACTCTTGCCTTTGACTGTTTTTCACTTTCTAGGCTCGTTTGAGCTTCGTTTTTATGCGGTTTGAGCCTCTGTTTAAATCGGGACGATCCCGTCATCCTCCATTAAATATAGTTATAAACAATTTACGAAACATTTAATTTAGTTTGCATCACATGCAAAATTTGTCCCCTATAAAACTTGAACTCGCAACTAACATGTGGACTTAAAATGTTCCATTTCATCGAATGAATTCCTCTTAACGTTCTTCATATTACTAAGACGTGGATACTACTCTGTGTGAGACCCTACAGCCTGACCCTAGTACAGGTTAGGGCTCGAAACCCCTAGACGACGGTAACCACGAGCAGCAGGCGTCGTCCTTGTTTCAGAATCATACTTACGTGATCGACTCATTAACAAACTGTCGTCGAGATCACTCTGACTGTGTCAGTGATGAATACCGCAGTTATAGTCTCTTCTTCAAGACTGTGTCTCTGCATGGCCTAGGGTATGGTTTCCTGTCAACCCCAATAGCCAGCATCGATCAGTATACAACGATTTTTGCTGTATTCACGTTGTACATCCTACAACGTACCCCGGCCAAGGATTAACACAAAGACCGTACTGATCCAGTGACATTAACTTCCCTTTAACGGAAAAGACGAATCCCATCTTAGCCATCTACTTCCCTTGTGAGCTTCAGGTGTCACCCAACCTAAGATCTTTCAGCAGGCCGAGCCTCGAAGCTAGATCATAGATCTAAGTGACATTATCCATTCACAGGTTCGTACTGATGACTTCGTGTCTTAAGGACCAGCTTACCTATCATCACTCTAGAGTTATAATTGACAGTCTAGTTAAAGCTTAACCATTTAATAACTCTAAGTTGGTTGTTCAGTGAACTCATTCTCTAATGAGCACCTGTGTCTCGTCTCCGACTTCGCTGAGTCGAATGATTATGAGATCATCATTATCCTAAGGTAAGACAACGAGATAATGGTCTAACCGATGTGTCGATATCCTATTCTCGACACATCTATGACCATGAACTGTTTAAGACTTAAGTTTCTAATCGGTCACTAACTTCTCATAATCGAGATCTACATCTGGATTTGTAGTGGCCTGACTATAATTCTAAGGAAATAATCTAAGTATTTGATTCTAGGAATTCATACTTAGGATAATTGATACTATATTATTATAAGAACGAGATGATTATCTTAGGATAAATGCCTCAAGGGCATATGTCTTCCTACACTTCATGGACGTGTGCAGCTTCACACACGGTGAAGAGGAGTCGGGCTAGATAGATCTGGGATGATGGATGATCGTTTGAGGGGATGCTTATGTGATCCTTTGTTCAAGGGGACGATTGTTGGGATGTGAACATAGTACCACATTGGTGAGTGATGGGGATTCTTAGGGATTTAAAATATGGCTAGGATTCTCCATTGGCATAAGGCCATTGGTGGTGGTTCGGTGTTGATGGGAAATGAAGCACCGTGTAAAACAATTGGAATGAGAACTATAAAGATTAATATGCATGATGGCATGGTCTGTACATTGGAAGGAGTTAGACATGTGCCGGCACTCAAGAAGAACGTCATTTCTTTGGGCATGCTTGAAGCGAAGGGATGCACTTTCAATGGAAAGGATGTTATTCTCAAAGGGTCGAATGGGGTTTTGGTACTAATGAAGGGTACAAGAGTAGGCAACAATCTTTGCAACCTTGTGGGTGACACTATTTTGGGTGGAGCCTCAATCTCCAGAATGGAGAAAGAGGATAATTGTGATTAATGTAGGTTGTGACATATGCGGTTGGGACATATGAGTGAGAAGGGCATGTGTGAACTTCACAAGAGGAATTTGTTGAAGGAAATGAAGACATGCAAGCTCGACTTATGCAAGTTTTTTTTTGGCGGGCAAATAAAGGAAGGTGTCTTTCAATACTACAAAGGTAGAATGCAAGAGCAAAGGCATTCTTGACTACATTCACGCTAATGTGTGGGGACCGAGCCCGATTATGTCAAAAGGTGGAGCTTCCTACTTTGTGACATTCATTGATGATTTCTCAAGGAAAGTTTGGGTGTATTTTATGAAGCAGAAGTCCGAGATATTCTCCAGGTTCAAGGAGTGAAAGGCGAAAGTTGAAAACCAAATGAGAAAAAAAGTGAAGTGCTTGAGAAGTAACAATGGGAGTGAATACCGAGATAGAAAGTTTCTACAATTTTGCAAAGATGAACGGATTAACATGCATTTCACTGTAGCAAAGAATCAACAAAATGGCGTGACCGAAGTGATGAATAGAACTCTCATGGAGAGAGCTAGATGCATGAGGCTTGATGCGGGGCTGCCAAAGTCTTTTTGGGCGGAGGCGGTTAAACATGCATGCTATGTGGTGAATAAATCACCTTCGAAGGCTCTTAACATCAAGGTGACCGAAGAGGTATGGAGCGGCATGTGAACTATACTCTTCTAAAGGTGTTTGGATGCCCGGCGTATGCACATGTTCCACATGATGAAAGGTCAAAGCTTGATGCCAAGTCACATAAATGCATTTTCCTCGGTTTTGAACAGGAAGTGAAGGGATACAAGCTTTGGGATCCGCTAAATCAAAAGAAATTGACTCGTAGAGATGTGGTCTTTGATGAAGCTTCTATGCTATCAAGGGATCTTGAAGATCAACAAAATGATGATGGCAAAAGAAATAAAGTGGCCGAAGAAGTCTCATTCGAATTGGATGTCTTGGGAAGAACTCAAACTTCACAATGAGAAGATATGTGTTCAAGCCATGGTCCGGAGCAAGGGAGCCCTCAAGAAGAGCCGTATAGCATTGCTTAAGAGAGGGTGAGAATGACCATAAAGCAACCTAATAGGCTTGGATGAGCAAGTGGAAGCGGTGCACTATGCTCTTGCCATTAGCGGTGGTGAGCCCGGTTCATTTCAAGAGGCTATGGATTCACATGAAAGTGGCGAATGGTTAGAGGCAATGGAGGAGGAGATGAAATCTCTCCACAAGAATTCTGTGTGGGAGTTGGTGCTGAAACCAAAGGATTGTAAATCGGTGGCTTGCAAGTGGATCTATATGGTGAAGGAGCCTTTGCATGAAAAGGAGAAACCAATTTTCAAAGCAAGGTTGGTAGCGAATGGGTATTCACAAAAGGTGGGGTGGACTATGATAAGATTTTCTCCTCAGTTGTGAAGCATACTTCTATTAAGGTACTCTTGACTATGGTGACAGAGTTCAATATGGAGCTTGAACAACTTGATGTAAAGACGGCATTTCTTCATGGTGAGTTGTGAGTTAGGGGAAACTATTTACATGTCACAACCGGAAGGATTTGTAGAAGTGGGCAAAGAAGACTTTGTATGTCGATTGAAGACGCCTCACTATGGACTCAAGCAATCGCTAAGACAATGGTACAAACGCTTCGACTCCTTTATGTTGCATATATGATACTCAAGGAGTGAGTACGATTGTTGTGCGTATGACAAGGTTACTGATGATGGGTCCCACATCATGCTTCTTCTCTATGTGGATGACATGTTAATTGCATGTAAGCACATGTCAATGGTGGATGAACTCAAATCTAAGTTGAGTCATGAGTTTGACATAAAAGACCTTGAGGCAGCTACTAAGATTTTGGGCATGAGATAAAGAGAGATAGATGCCAGAAAGTTGTGGTTGTCACAAAAGAGGTGTCTCTAAAGTAGTGGAGAGGTATGACAGGATGGATATGAAACCGGTTCACACCACTTGTTTCTTATTTTGATTTAAGCAAATAGCAATGTCCAAAGACGGTGGAGGAAAGCGGTACCGTATGCAAATGCGATAGGATGCTTGATGTATGCCATGATATGCACACAGGCAGATATAGCCCAAGCGGTTGGTGTAGTTAGCAAATACATGTCAAATCCGGGAAAAGAGCATTGAAATATGGTAAAATTGATTTTGAGCTATTTGAAGGGCACCAAGGAGTTAGATATCATGTTTGAGAAGAAAGTTGACTCAAATGTTGTAGTGGGATATGTTGATGCGGATTATGCAGGAGATCTTGACAAGAAGAGGTATACTACCGGGTATGTCTTCAAACTTGCTAGTGGTCTTATTTCTTGGAGGTCGGTGCTATAATCTACGACGACATTATCTACTACGGAGGCTGAGTATATGGCAATCACGAAGGCTTCCAAAGAAGACATTTGGTTGTGGAAAAGAGAGGTTACAAACTTTGAATTATTTTAATAAAATTTGAATTAACTTAAACAAATTAAATAGGTTACAAAATTGAATTACCTAACGATGCTTCACTAATTCAATTTTGAAGGAATAAGAAAACATTAGGAGAAATATGTTGAAAATACTATGTAATAGGTGAAGGTGTGAATCAGACTTGAACATCTCACTTAGCAACTTTGCATATATTCGAGGTGACTCAGTCGACAGCTTTTCCTTTAACCGATGCATTTTCCCAAACATGTGCAAATGCGTAGAGTCTTGACTCGAGAAAGTTTACAATTTTAACACGTATGAAGCTATGCAATAAGGATCTTTGATCCTTTTCAGGAGGGTTATTAAAGATAAATCAATCCTCATAACTGCGGCCCAATGATACCACTCCGACATATAAATTCTCAAGGGTACATGTAAGGAAATGCCCTTCCACTTGAAACTTGGATTTGTTGGAATACTTAATATTGAACATGTTCCCTTACTCTTTGAGCACTTTTTTCATAGTGAAGGGTTGGTCTACAATTCAAAATGACTGCTCATACATATCACTCGTTGCAACATGCTTTTACCTTTTGAATCTTTTCTAGTGTGGTTGGCAATCAAATAGGTTGGGTTCCAGCCAGGGTGACATTCATATAGCTTAAACCCATCCCCATCGGTAACAAATAAAATCTATCATTTGATTGACATTTATTTTGTGGATCTACTCAATTAGGGTAATTTTTAGTTTTAGGAAAAGTTTTAAAAATAATATCAATTTTCGACCAACAAAAAAAATAATATCAAAAATCGACCAACTTTGGCCACGTCAGCGGCGCTCCGCTGCTGGCGGTTATAATTCGATCTGGCCGCACTTGGCAAGTGCGTTTTTTTTTGCCGCACTTGGCAAGTGCGGCAAGTAAACACGGCACGAAGAGGCCCGTGCTTAAACTTAAGCCACATGCCTCTAAAACTGGTTACTGGCCGCACTTGGCAAGTGCGACCAGTTTGCCCTATTTCCCCCGCTGCCCACTAGTCATCCTGGCCGCACTTGGTAAGTACGGCCAAAAAAAACGCACTTGCCAAGTGCGGCCAGATCGAATTATAACCACCAGCGACGGAGCGTCGCTGACGTGGCTAAAGTTGGTCGATTTTTGATATTATTTTTTTTGTTGGTCGAAAATTGATATTATTTTTAAAACTTTTCCTAAATCTAAAATTACCCTTTACATGACGATAGTTATTCCGGTTGCAATTGGAAATGAAAGTGATCTAATTACATGACGATAGCGATCTAACCACCTACATGTACAAATTTTATTTTGTATACAAATAATCATAAAAAAGTCGAAATGAAAGCGAGCAAACAACATACTGATCTATTCAGTAATCAAAGAAATATTTGTGTATGTATATGGATCATGTATGCGGCAATTACCAGGAGAGGAGAAAGAGGATGAGGGCGCAGGCACGAGCTCCGCCAGGACGAAGCGCTCGGCCGCAGCAGAAGCACTTGCTGACCCCCATTGCAACCACCTGACCCGCCATCAGCAGCAGGAACGCCCCAACCCCGTACCCCGTCGCCACATCTGAATCGTACACGCAGTACGTGTACATCTTCTCTGAATCTGGAACCTCCTTCGCCTGTCCCAAAAAAAAATTAAAAATGCAAAAAAAACTAGCAAGCAAGAAACAAATTGAAGAGCTTAAACAGGGGAGATCTGATCCCACCGTGCTCCTCCGCTGCTCAGCAGCGACGGCAAGGCCAAAGGCGACGAGATCGAAGACGATGACGATGAGGATGACGAGCTTTGATGCCATTGTTGAGCTCGAGCAGGCGCAGATCTAGGGGCAGTGAGATCTCTGACCTTATTCCTTTATCACCGAAAATGGGCGGGGCAGAGATGCAGGCGATGGGGACAGTGAAGAGTCGTTGCCGTTTCTCTAGTAGTTTCTTCACTCTTACAATAAACAAAAATTAATTAACAAGTAATGCTATATTTATTTATTTATTTAATCGGCGGTTGGCGTCGGTGGCATTTGGTGGGGATTGTATTGATACAAAAAAAGGTTGATTTCTTCCGATGTATCAAAAAAAGGTTGGGGTTTACAGCTGTTATCACGTGATGCGGTGCAAGGTCCGAAGACGCAGACTACGACAGCGGACGTCAATCGGAAGCATCTAACAGCACTTGCTAAATTGCGTTCCCGCGCCTGGTTTCGCGGGTTGATACATTGGACTTACTTCGCAATATCATTTTGTTAAAAGGTTAGGACCTAAGCCTGTTTGATGACCGTTGAGTCTAATGTCACAATATTGCTTACGAATTGGCACCTAGACTTCTAAAGTACAAAAATGAGTGCACTGCTAATAGAATCCTACTCCTGTTGAAGTTCTACGGTTAGTATCACACCAATGTTGTTTTTTGTGATTCAAGTCTTATGTGTGATGGTTTTCCAGGCGACTCGATCGAGTAGCATGATACTCGACCGAGCTACATGAATGAACAGAGCAGAAACAGTAAGTAGTGGGGAGTTTTCGCCAACTCGGTCGAGCAGGAGGCTACTCGGTCGAGTAGCATCCTGCTCGGTCGAGCTACAGTAGGATTCTGATGGTCTCAGAAATCCGAGAGCTCCATGTTTGAGAGAGCTCTGCAGGGAACACCTACTCGGGCCGATTAGCTATGCTACTTGACCAAGTCGACTCGACTCCACCCAGCGGCGAAGCAGCGCATGATAGCTCGGTCGAGCAGACCGAGCTGTGGAGGCTACTAGGGCCGAGCGCGCTCGGGGTCAGCTGCGCGGCCGACGGCCAGGATTGATTTGGGGGTTCCTACTTAAACCTAATTGTTGTTTTAGATTAGGTCAAGCCTCTATTTGATATCTAGAGTTCTTGGAGAGCCTTGAGCCACCCCTTTGGAGATTTTTTGTGCGAGATGAGGGTTTTGGAGTTTGATAGAGAAGGTGAGTGATTTCTTCTTTACTCCTTTGATTTTTTCTTCCTTGAGTGAGATTGTGAGGGCTTGTGCTATTGGCCAAATTATTACCCACGTGAGTGGAAGCAAGATTGTAACCCTAAGATTGGATCTCTCTGATAGTAGAATCGTCTCGAATTGCTGGATGTATGTTGTTTACAACCGAATCAGGGTAATTTCTATCGTGTCTTGCATTTGATTTGATTGTTGCTATTATTTGTTTGCTACTTTCTCTTGTAAGGTCGTAGGGTTTATTGTTGGGTGAATTGGTATTCTTTTGCTAGCCCTAGATTCATGTCAGTTTATTAGGATTGGTATTCCGCTTGGATCCCAAGGCGTTGATGTGTTCCGCCACGTTGTGTTGTCATATTCCCAACAAGTGGTATAAGAGCTTATGATTCGTTTGCAAAGGTAGTTGGTGACGAAAAGATGGTGTCTTTAGCAACATTGAACATTGAGAAGTTTACCGGCAGGAATGATTTTCGAATCTGGCAGACGAATGTGAAGAATGTTTTGATGTAGACGGGATGTTACCAAATCGTATTCGATGTGTCAAATATCGATAAGGAGGTGAAAGAATCTGCTAAGGCGGAGATGGAGAGGAAGGCCTACAGCGCAATTCAGTTGTCGTTATCAGATAATGTTCTGAGGGAAGTCTTAGATGAGGCTACAGCATCTGACATGTGGAAGAAGCTTGAGGGACTATATATGAAGAAATCATTCACGAGTCACCTATATTTGCTTCAGCAGCTGTCTACTCTCAAGATGAAATCTGGATCAGCGGTGAAGGATCACATGGATGAGTTGAACCGGATAGTGCTGGAGTTGTGGGGTATGGATGTGAAGATTGAGGATGAACAACAAGCGGTTATCTTGTTGTATTCATCGCCTGAGGAGTATAATCAATTTGTTCGGTCAATGATTTACAACCGAGTAACTCTCACCGTGGAAGAGGTGAATGCAGCGCTTCACATCGAGCAACTATGTGACAAGGTTCAAGGTAGAGAACATGTGAGTAACCACGAGGAGGCATTACATGTGAGGGGTCGATAGCAAAGGATAGGAGGCTACAAGAAGAACAATGACTGCTCTAAGTCGAGACATTTGCAAGATAGGTATGCGAATATCACATGTTTCAATTGCCAAAAGGAGGGTCATTTTTCGAACCGGTGTCTTAACAAGGTTAGGAAGAAAGGCAAGGAGACTGAGAAAGAGTCCGGTTCGGCATCTTTGGGGATTGATGGTGAGCAAGTCCGTAATGAAGGTAGAGATATCGAGATGTTTACCGCAGGGATTGCAGGTGATGCAAATATTGTGTGGCTCATGGATAGCGGTTGCTCATATCATATGACTCCTTATAGGAGTTGGTTCGCTAGATACCGTCCCAAGGAAGATGGAGGTTCAATTCTCGTGGAGAACATGCAGTGTGTAAGACTGCCGGTATTGGAACCGTCCGGATAAAGATGCATGATGGCATAGTGAGAACACTTGCCGATGTGAGGCATGTCCCAGATCTGCAGAAGAGCCTAATCTCCATAGGCGTATTGGACAATGCCGGATGTAAGTCGTTCTTTGAGAAAGACCAATTGAGAGCGTCAAAAGGAGCCATGGTTGTCATGAAGGGAAGGAATGTGGGAAAATTATATGCCCTTCAAGGTACCACAGTTGAAGGTGAAGCAGAAGTAAGCACTACAAGCTCAGTTCCCGGAGATTCAGCCAAGTTATGGCATTATCGCTTAGAGCATCCATGTGACAAAACCCTCGGATGTACTTCGGAGAAGAAAACTGATTGAAGCCTCGAATGAGAGTGTAAAATTCGGCGAATCCTGTGTGTACGGAAAGAAGACGAATGTGCAGTTCAACACGGGGAAGCATACTAGCAAAGGACCACTTGACTATGTACACACAGATGTGTGGGGTCCGTGCCCAGAGCCATCAAAGAGGGGGGCTAGGTATTTTGTCTTATTCATTGATGACTACTCTTACAAAGTTTGGATGTACTTAATGAAGTCAAAGGACCAGAAGTTTGACATGTTTAGAGAGTGTAAGACCATGGTGGAGAAACAAACCGGAAAGCACGTGAATGTGCTGAGATCTGACAATGAAGGTGTGAGTATACCTCAAAGGTGGTTAGAAATTTTTGCAAACTCCATGGAATCCACCGTCATTTTAGCACGCCGGATGATCCGCAGTCTAATGATGTGGCGTCGCAGATAAATCGGACATTGTTGGAGCGACTGCAATGCTTGAGGCACTCAGCGGGTTGGGGAAGGAATTTTGGGGTAAAATCCTTACCACTGCAGTTCACATAGGGAACAAAGTTCCATCAGTAGCTATAGGTTATAAGATTCCTTAGGAAGTGTGGAGTGGTGAAGCTGGAGACTATTCTTACTTGCGCATTGTGGGTTGTCCGGCATATGTGCACGAGAGTGGCAACAAATTGGATCCAAGAGCAAAGAAGTGCATCTTTCTTGGATATGGCCACGACGTCAAGTGTTATCGTTTGTGGGATCCAGATGGTCAGAAAGCGATTGTGAGCCGACATGTCACTTTTGATGAGGATGTAATGCTCAGGATGGAGCATTCTCATTCAAAAGAGGACATGTCTACAGAGAAGATTTTGATGGATAGAGTCAATCTTTCGGTCCAGCCAACTCAGCGACCAGGAAAAGAGTTGATGGTCGATGTCCCAGTTGAGGGAGATGATGAGGTCTATGTTGAGGACCAAGTGCAGACACTTGGGTCATCTCAGGTACGTGTTGACACCTATACATGTGATGATGGAACGCGGAGATCGAAGAGGGTGAAGAAGGTGCCAGGAAGATTTGGAGCATGGGATTATGCGGGTTATTCTTTCGATGATATGACGTCTTATGCACTCAACCTAAAGCACGAGGAGCCAGTGACATATGGTGGAGCCATAGTCTTAGGAGATGCCGCTCAGTGGCAAGGAGCTATGGAGGAGGAGATGGAGTCCCTTCATCGGAATGACACATGGGAGTTGGTGTCGTTACCCAGAGAGAAGCGTGCCATTGGTTGTCATTGGATATACAAGGTAAAGGAAAGCTCAACTCAAGATGGACATGATATCAGGTACAAGGCAAGGTTGGTGGCCAAGGGATTTGCACAACGGAAGGGAGAAGACTACAACGAGATATTCTCGCCGGTTGTGCGACATACATCCATTCGGGTGTTGTTGGCGCTAGTTGCTAGCATGGACATAGAGTTGGAATTGTTGGAAGCAACGATCTAGGATCTTTAGTTTGATGATGACAAACATGTGTTGCTATTTAACGTGTGTGCTAAATGTGTTTCAGTGATGGCAAGGACGTAATTCTTCAAAGTGATGACTAAATCAATTGTTGGAGGAATTGCTACTCATAAAGCAAGTGTGACTTGTTCAAAGAGCTATATACCTAGCAAAGAGGACTAGGTCAAATATGGGATGAGATGGAGAGATTCATATGTGATTGATTCATATTAATTAGAGTTCTTTCCAATCATATTTGCTTTAGATGAAGATATATTCAAATCCTAATCTAGCTCAAATCAAATCTTCAATTATCATCTTCAATATTTGAATGGGATTCACTCTCATCTTGTCGAACACACATCATCCCTTCTCATTGCCCTAGTCGAACTCCTATTTTTGTAACGACCACTTTTCGTTGTACTTTGTTCGTGCACGTGCTTTTGACCGTGCACGTGTTTATTTTAGACTTTGTTTGTTTGTGAACACTTTAGTGTGATATGCCGTTGTGAACGTCTCTGAGAGTATTAAATAGTGGCACCAATTTGGAACGACGTTTCTCGAGTCGTTTTCCCACAATTTAATCTTATTCGATGAGACGTTACGATTCTCACTTTTGACGGGAGACGTTTCTATTTTTAGTTTCATCGTCCGATGTCGAAATTGAGATCCGTCTTCTTAGTTAGCTCACTTTCGTCATCACGATCACCCCGATATTTATTTTATAATTTTTGGAGTTCATTTGACCACTTTTATATTTTTAACAAGGTTTAAAATATTTTTAAAAGCTAGGTTTTAAATTAATTTCGGCCAAAGAAAATTTATTTGAGTTTAAAACGTTTTAAATAATTTTTGAGCCAAATCTCAGCCCCTATCTTGGCCGCACCCAATCCCTATATGATTAGGAAGAGTGGATTTGAATTTTAAATTATTTTAAACTCCTAATCCCATTAGGATTAGCCCTAGACCTAGTCAACCCCTCTACACTATATAAACAACCTCTAGGAAGACCTATTTTCGCAAGAAAATAACCCTAGCTGCTCCCAAAACCCAAATTTGACGTTGCGACGAATCGTCGCAACGTTGCGACGAACAACCCCGCACCGACCGAGCCAAACACCCCATTTTCCCCGTCCTGACCGACGCCCGAGCCCTCACCAAGCTCCGTCCGCACCCCGCTGCTGACGCCGCTCCGTTCTCCCGCTCCGACCGAGAGAATCTCTCGGTCAAACCGAGAGAATTCCCCGCTCCGCTCCGCACCGCACCAAGCTCCGCTCCACGCTCCCGCTCCGCACCGTGTCTGACCGAGGCGCCCGCCCGCTATCGTCGCTCCCCGCAATGTTGCAACGGTTGCAATGTTGCAGCGCACCGCTGCAGCGCCCGGCCCCGCTTTCCCCCGTGTCTGACCGATGGCCTGCCCCGCACCGACCGAGAGCCCGACCACGGCGACCGACTCCAAGCGCTGCACAGCGTCGTGCGCTGTGTCTGACCTAGCCAATCTCTCGGTCAGGCTAGTGTCCGACCGAGAGCCACTCGTTGCAACCCCGCACCCGTCGCACCGCTTGCCACCGTGGGCCCCCCCAAGTTCTCCAGAGGTATTGTGGGTCCCCCATAGGTCCCTAGGACTACTGTGAGCCCCACCTAGGTGCTTTCTCTCCGACGATTTGCCACGTACGACGTTGCGACACGTTGTAGGCCGTCGTTGCACGTGCTAGCTTTGGAATCTGGATTCGTCGCTCCGGTTGATGCTCTGAACTTTCCAGCGAGAAATCTATATTGGAATCATGACTTGGAGCGCGTTCTTCTATTCCAACCCCTGGCATCGCTACCCGACGCCAGTGTAGCTTTCACGTCGTGTTGAGGTAACGCTTTGCACCCCTAGGACCACCAACCCAATTGCATGCTAATCAAGACGAAAATCAGTATTTTTAAAGTATTTTAAATGTTTTAACTTCACTAATCAAGATTAATAATATGGACTTTAGGCCGGTGGACTTGTGCACGTAGGTTATTTGTGAATTGGACTCTCTTGGACGGTGATTCTCAGACGTTGTACCTGCAGGCAAGTGAAACTTGCCAACTCTTGTGTAGGGCCATGTTTTTAGGCCACTTCCTTGTTTTTAGCGTAAAAGAGACTAGTCAGTGAAATGATAGCTGGCTAGATGCCTACTTGATCTAGTTTGACAACGAAACTAGATCCGTCACCTAAATTGATCTAGCTTGACAACGAAGCTAGATCCAACCCTTAAACTTGTTCATGCATTTGTATATGTCACGTTTAAATTCCTTAACTGTACGCACTTTTAACTGCCATGCATTGCATTCTACATGTCATCCAAGTTGATTGTTGCATTCGTAGCACACGCTACAATACTTGTACTTGTACTCCTTGAATACTACTTCCTGGGAACGGGCCTCATGTGTTGGTCAAAAGCCAATGCCCGGTTTCCTTGTCCGGCTAGGTGCACCCCTATGCCATACTTGTTAAAAACACTTCCTGGCTCGTGATCCAGAAGCGAGCATTACCGTTCGGGGGTAAGGCCCTGGCTCGATACACGTGGAGGGGTAGGGATAAACGGTCACCTGAGCTTAGGAGTGGCCCGATCAGCCACTCTAGCCAGAAGGCGGAATCTCTGTGCACGAGGTGCTTACTTTACTTGTCTTGTACTAGTGAGTGTTACTTGTAAAACTTGTCATCCATGCCATGTTTAAATGCCATGCTCGTACTTTACTTTACTTTACCTTACTTGTTGCACTCATACTTTAAACTGCCATGCCATTGCATTCATGCTAGAACTGCTAGGTTGCTTCACCTACTTTCAGTTTCCTTGCACAAGTCTCTTGTAGACTTGCTGACATGTGCCCCTTGCTCTTTTGGGTGTCACATGTTAGACCCTGAGCCAGAGACCGTTGCTGAGTACGTGATGTTTTGCTGACGCTGAGCCCGAGTCCATGACTGCCAGGAGGAGTTTTGTGGACACCTGTGACCTTTTCTGAGTGATTTTGCTGAGCTTCCTTTTATTTTAGGTTTTTTGTTAGTTGTCGGTGCGTAGCACCTTTGTTTTGTACGTTGTACTTTTGTTGGCCATGTTTGGGCCTTTAGACTCTTTTCCTTTTAGCCTGGTGGCTTCTTCTGTGATGTTGAAACTTATTTTATGGATATTCTGAGATATCTCTCTTGTCTCATTTCATTATTATTATCTTGGTTTCGTCCGCGTTGCAAGGACCTGCAGTTTTAAATTTGATTGACGCTTATCGGACTTGCAGCTTTGCAGCTTCAAGTCTGAGCGGACCTTCTCACGCTTCGCCTCCACATTTTTGGGAAGCGGGGCGTGACAGGTTTTGTTGGTGGCCCATGCAGGTCCAGTCTTGCAATTGCGAATTAACGGAACAACGATAATAACGGAATGTCCATTAAATAAATTGCAACATCCGAGTCATTAGCCCTGAGTCTAGTCGTTTTCCTATGTCACTAGGTGGTAAGAAGACTTAGTTAGACGTCTGTGTTTGCTAGATAGAGGCCCTGACTGTTAGTTAGACTCCCTGTCAGCAATTGATTTAATCGTCGTAGGAGTTACCTTAGTGGTTCTTGTCTAACTCTGACCATATTAGACTTCTAGAATTTCCTTCAGTCGTTCGCTTGGGTTCATCGATTTCGGACCAAGCTGAACGCATTTCATTACCGTCTAGTTCCTTAGAGAGTCTTAGCGCTTCGTTCCTTAATCTTTTTAGTTGGTCGACTGTAGGAGTTTTCCGTAGATTTTCTTGGCCCATATCCTAGGCGTATGTATGTTTTGATCATCCGACCAATTTCCTTGCCTCGATTCACGAGATCGCCTCATGACGATCGTCGTCAATTTTCGAACCTCTCCGTTACAAATCTTGAATCTTCTGAAAGTATTTTTCAATCTTCTCTTTCACTAAGTTTAAATCTGTTCAAAATTTTAATATATATATATATACTTCATGCTCCTTCGTTGTTTTAAAATTTTTTAAAACTTTTGTCGAAATTTCGAATACTAGCTTATAGTATTTTTCCAGCCTATATTTTTCGTACTTATGTAAATGTGTCGTCCCTTCATATATTAATTTTATTCTGAACCGTACTTTTATTCAACTTGTGATTTTCCCTCCTGATTTATGCCATTCATATACTTTTCAAGTCACTTGGAAATTCAGCTTTCAGCAAGTCGATGTTATGCTCATCGTTTTCCCTACTATTTCATAACCATTTCCTAATCTGGACCTTCCATAGTTTGGTTTTAAAGCTTATCACAAAATTTCGATAATTCTACTACTAAGTTAATATTATCTTTCCGTGCACCATACATACTTTCAATTATTTTTTATATCCGTACCAGGCTTGTTGTGCTCGTATATTAAGAACCTTGTGAAAATAAGTTTCTCATTTTTGGCACATCCTGGTTCCTCTAAAAGTAGTTCCAAAATTGATCATTTTAAATTTTCTTTCCCTGGTTTAAAGACTTCGAAAGCGTTTAAAACGAGCTTCAATTCTTCAGTTACTTTAATTTCATTCTTTGAATTTCAAAACTTTTGCCAACATTATATTAAATTACTGCCGTATAATATTTTCTAAAAACTACGTCCTTAATGTTCGTGTGAATGATTTATTTCCTTTTCTTAATGATTTTCGATAAGCCAATAAAACATTTTCTCTTATTATGAATGTTCGACTCAAACTTATTTTGAACAACTCGTTTAATCGACCTTCAAATATTTTTATACAGACGAGGATTCCAACTTTTGAAGTACAACAGTTTTCAAATTTCACGTATTTTAGTTTATGTTATTTACGCCGTTTCCTTCCTCTATCCTATATAAGTATCACTACATCTCCCTTTCCCCTACCTAAACATTCACCAGTGAATCACAGTTTTCCCTAACCAAGCTGTCCCCTTGCATTCGTCCTATCTGAATTCGTGCTTATCGATCCTACCCTCGTCACGCTCTCGACCTCGACCTCCCTTTATTTCTTAGGCTTTAGTGCCCGCCAATGTCTGTGTCAACTATAAGTTGTTAGTAGGACCTTGGACCTCGTGAGGTAGTCGTAGTGCATGTACCTAAGTTATGTACGTGAGCTTGAATGAGTATAAACCCATAGTATATTAATGTTTGCCTATTGTGTGATATATACATACGCGGAGTTATTCGTGATATTATGAAGTTGTTTGTGTGTTATTATTTATAGATTTGTATGTGATTAGCTATACCATACTAGGGATGCCTGTGTATATAAAAGTTAGTGTTGGAATATCTAATGGAGTGTACGTAGTTAGAGATACTTGTAAAGGTTGAAATAAAATGATTGGTAAAGCTATGTGTATGCTAGGTGTGATAATAATAGGTGTACATATAGATAAGTGAGTAGGCCTATTGAGTGACCTATATGTTAGTACGTGTGAGTATGTGCTCGTAGGTAGATATGTATTGTGCTTGGACGTAAGTAGTTATGTTTCGTTGCATGAGTATATAAGTGATATACATATGGTAATAGGGTTATAATTTTGATTGGTATTGCTTGCTTTTACGAGATGTTGTGTGCGTGCATACCGTGAGGTATACACGACTATTGCACATCATAATTATGTGAGTGTAAATGTGTTAATATACTAATTATATGTGGTAGGCTATGGTGTGAATATATATGTTACATGTGTGTGACTATACGATGAATGCGTATGTATTAGGGAGTGTATTATGATTATAAGAGTGCTGATGTCTGTATTATTATTATGGTATATAGAGTGATTGAACTACGTGAGTATTACCTGACTAAATATTTAGTGTGATCGACTTATGGCATGCATATGGTTGTATTGGTAGATATATAGATATATATATATATATATATATATATATATATATATATATATATATATATATATATATTGGGGTGGTATTGGTATAGGTATGAATGTCGTGTTACATATGTAGAATATTCTGATATGTGTATTGAGTCTCACTCAAGCTTGAGTGGGTATAGTCTAAGTATATTGATGTGTATGTCTGAAGTTTGAATAGCGATGTTTGATGTATGTATGGTGATAGGAGCGTCGTGCCTGGTTGTGTTACGCACATGATTGTGGGTCGCTACACCAGTTTATAGTTATAGGTGTTGGTCTCGAGGTATAGCTAATTACTAAGGACTTGCCTGTGTGAACATATGTGTACTAGCTAGACTAGATGAGTAGTTGTGCTAAGTATATAGTGGTGTGATTGGTATGAATGAAATGTTAGCGTGTATGGGTGTGCACCATGCACGGGTAAGTATGTGCTTAGTTATAGTTATTGGTGACTATAGTATATGTGGCGTGTCGTAAATACAGTTATAGGACCGTATGTGATGTGAATACATGGTGAACTAATTGCATGCATTTGAATGACTATATATTGTGAAACTATAGTGGTGGTGAATATATATATTAGATACAGTGAAACTGGATTTAATTATGGTATGGTGTGACTACATGAGTTGATGCGTTGGATGTATACTAGGAAATATTAGAGGGTAGTATACCCATGTTGTTAGTGCATAGGTAGCTATCTATACGTAGAGCAATGATTGTATTTGCAAGTGTGAGACCATACTTATGAGTATCTGAAACATTGTTTTGTGATTAGGTAAGTAGTAGTTATATAAGGGATGTACGTATATGTATATGATTGAAATACATGTATGAAATTGACTGACTATAATAGGTATAAGTGTATGACATACGTGAATATATATATATACATGTTGGTAGTGTTAATGTTTGACTACCTAGTGCATATATGAGCACTTGTAATGACTATACCTGGGTTGAATTATAATGACTTGATTGGGGTAGTTACTGGAACGACTAGATATATTAGAAAGTCCGAGGACGGACTTTATTCTAAGGTGGGGAGGATGTAACGACCACTTTTCGTTGTACTTTGTTCGTGCACGTGCTTTTGACCGTGCACGTGTTTATTTTAGACTTTGTTTGTTTGTGAACACTTTAGTGTGATATGCCGTTGTGAACGTCTCTGAGAGTATTAAATAGTGGCACTAATTTGGAATGACGTTTCTCGAGTCGTTTTCCCACAATTTAATCTTATTCGATGAGAGGTTGCGATTCTCACTTTTGATGGGAGACGTTTCTATTTTTAGTTTCGTCGTCCGATGTCGAAATTGAAATCCGTCTTCTTAGTTAGCTCACTTTCGTCATCACGATCACCCCGATATTTATTTTATAATTTTTGGAGTTCATTTGACCACTTTTATATTTTTAACAAGGTTTAAAATATTTTTAAAAGCTAGGTTTTAAATTAATTTCGGCCAAAGAAAATTTATTTGAGTTTAAAACGTTTTAAATAATTTTTGAGCCAAATCTCAGCCCCTATCTTGGCCGCACCCAATCCCTATGTGATTAGGAAGAGTGGATTTGAATTTTAAATTATTTTAAACTCCTAATCCCATTAGGATTAGCCCTAGACCTAGTCAACTCCTCTACACTATATAAACAACCTCTAGGAAGACCTATTTTCGAAAGAAAATAACCCTAGCCGCTCCCAAAACCCAAATTTGACGTTGCGACGAATCGTCGCAACGTTGCGACGAACAACCCCGCACCGACCGAGCCAAACACCCCATTTTCCCCGTCCTGACCGACGCCCGAGCCCGCACCAAGCTCCGTCCGCACCCCGCTGCCGCCACCGCTCCGTTCTCCCGCTCCGACCGAGAGAATCTCTCGGTCAGACCGAGAGAATTCCCCGCTCCGCTCCACACCGTACCAAGCTTCGCTCCACGCTCCCGCTCCGCACCGTGTCTGACCGAGGCGCCCGCCCACTATCGCCGCTCCCCGCAACGTTGCAACGGTTGCAACGTTGCAGCGCACCGCTGCAGCGCCCGGCCCCGCTTTCCCCCGTGTCTGACCGATGGCCTGCCCCGCACCGACCGAGAGCCCGACCACGGCGACCGACTCCAAGCGCTGCACAGCGCCGTGCGCTGTGTCTGACCGAGCTAATCTCTCGGTCAGGCTAGTGTCCGACCGAGAGCCACTCGTCGCAACCCCGCACCCGTCGCACCGCTTGCCACCGTGGGCCCCCCAAGTTCTCCAGAGGTATTGTGGGTCCCCCATAGGTCCCTAGGACTACTGTGGGCCCCACCTAGGTGCTTTCTCTTCGACGATTTTCCACGTACGACGTTGCGACACGTTGTAGGCCGTCGTCGCACGTGCTAGCTTTGGAATCTGGATTCGTCGCTCCGGTTGATGCTCTGAACTTTCCAGCGAGGAATCTATATTGGAATCAGGACTTGGAGCGCGTTCTTCTATTCCAACCACTGGCATCGCTACCCGACGCCAGTGTAGCTTTCGCGTCGTGTTGAGGTAACGCTTTGCACCCCTAGGACCCCCAACCCAATTGCATGCTAATCAAGACGAAAATCAGTATTTTTAAAGTATTTTAAATGTTTTAAATTCACTAATCAAGATTAATAATATGGACTTTAGGCCGGTGGACTTGTGCACGTAGGTTATTTGTGAATTGGACTCTCTTGGACGGTGATTCTCAGACGTTGTACCTGCAGGCAAGTGAAACTTGCCAACTCTTGTGTAGGGCCATGTTTTTAGGTCACTTCCTTGTTTTTAGCGTAAAAGAGACTAGTCAGTGAAATGATAGCTGGCTAGACGCCTACTTGATCTAGTTTGACAACGAAACTAGATCCGTCACCTAAATTGATCTAGCTTGACAACGAAGCTAGATCCAACCCTTAAACTTGTTCATGCATTTGTATATGTCACGTTTAAATTCCTTAACTGTACGCACTTTTAACTGCCATGCATTGCATTCTACATGTCATCCAAGTTGATTGTTGCATTCGTAGCACACGCTACAATACTTGTACTTGTACTCCTTGAATACTACTTCCTGGGAACGGGCCTCATGTGTTGGTCAAAAGCCAATGCCCGGTTTCCTTGTCCGGCTAGGTGCACCCCTATGCCATACTTGTTAAAAACACTTCCTGGCTCGTGATCCAGAAGCGAGCATTACCGTTCGGGGGTAAGGCCCTGGCTCGATACACGTGGAGGGGTAGGGATAAACGGTCACCTGAGCTTAGGAGTGGCCCGATCAGCCACTCTAGCCAGAAGGCGGAATCTCTGTGCACGAGGTGCTTACTTTACTTGTCTTGTACTAGTGAGTGTTACTTGTAAAACTTGTCATCCATGCCATGTTTAAATGCCATGCTCGTACTTTACTTTACTTTACCTTACTTGTTGCACTCATACTTTAAACTGCCATGCCATTGCATTCATGCTAGAACTGCTAGGTTGCTTCACCTACTTTTAGGTTTTCTGTTAGTTGTCGGTGCGTAGCACCTTTGTTTTGTACGTTGTACTTTTGTTGGCCATGTTTGGGCCTTTAGACTCTTTTCCTTTTAGCCTGGTGGCTTCTTCTGTGATGTTGAAACTTATTTTATGGATATTCTGAGATATCTCTCTTGTCTCATTTCATTATTATTATCTTGGTTTCGTCCGCGTTGCAAGGACCTGCAGTTTTAAATTTGATTGACGCTTATCGGACTTGTAGCTTTGCAGCTTCAAGTCTAAGCGGACCTTCTCACGCTTCGCCTCCACATTTTTGGGAAGCGGGGCGTGACAATTTTCCATGCTACAAACCCTAGCCCTTCCTCCTATATAAGTCTACAATCCTAAGGGGCAAGGGGGGCGGCCAAAATAATATTCACAAGGCAATTTTACACATCAATCTCCTAAGGAGCGACAAACCAAAGAAAACCAAACTGCCCATATTGAATCCTCAAGGAAAAAGAACTCACGCAAAAAACTCATGCCATCATCTTCTCTTTAGCCAAACAAACCCGTGTGGCATCAACAACCCTAATCTCTAAGTTTTCTTTGTGCCGCAACCATCTAGAGAAGGAGGAGGAGTTGCCGATATTCACCTCCTTGTCGTGAAGCGCTGCTGTTGAAGATCATGCTGACCGCCGTTGCCGTCGAAGAGAGCGTGCTGTCGTAGGGTTGAAGAAGCCCATGCAAACATATCTTCGAGCAGCGAACGATGAAAGCCTGACGTGGACGAGAGCCTGCCGCCGGAGTTCTTCATCGTCGTCGTTCGAAGCCTAGACGAATCCATCTCTGAGCCGCAAGACGAGGTCAACGGAGAACTCTCGTAGCTGCCGTGCAAACATCAAAACCATCGGAGACCTCTCCTCTCTACCATCAACGACGACCCATCCTCATTGTCCTCTTCATCACGTCGAAGCAGCTTGCCGACAGGATCGTCTCGTGCGTGGTTGATGTGAAGACGTCGAGTCACCGTCGAAGAGAAGAGCTATCAGAGAAGCTGCCGTCGAGCTATTGGAGAGAAGCCATCGGAACTGATTGTCGCCGTTCAAAACCTCACCGCCGAAGTCGCAGTCGAGGAGGCCACGCATTGCCGTGGTGTTGGGTTGTCGCCAGAACTGACCTGCCACCGGAGTCGAGTCTCCATCACCGTCGAAGAGAAGCAATCAGAAAATATTGCATCCTAGGCAAACTCAAGTTAGTGTTTGCATGAAACGCTGACGTGGAAATTAAGGGGTTACTTTGCGCACACACCAAATAAAATGATTTGAACTGGGATTGCTTTACACACAGACCGATTTGTGGACTCAACTTCAAAGGGCCACAACTTGAGATCCGGGAGTCAGATCGAGACACCGTTTACGCCAGACTGAAGCTGACGCCGTGTTGAACGACAAAGATGACACACCATCACAATCTGAGCATTTCTGAACCCTTTACTTTATCATTATATTTGTGATTGTGTGTAGATCTCTGTATGGGAAACTTTATCGTTATTGTGTTATTTGGGACTTGCCTGGTTGGGGCTAGACAAGAGGGTCTTGATGTGTTGTAGCAGTCAATATACGCATTTACTAAGTTGATAGTGTTCTGCACTTTGTTGAGTGCGGTACAGCCTAGGTGGGGAGTTGGAGCTAGGACCCCATTGTTGGTGTACAGAAGGAACTTATTAATACTAGTATTTGCTTGGGCCTGGAGTAGGTCGTTGCTGCGACCGAACCACGATAAATCTACTGCGTATTCTGTGCTTGCATTTTATTTACCTTGCTTATGTTTTTAACTGCGTGTGATTTCTCGTGGGTTGCGCGAGAATATTTTATTAGCCTATTCACCCCCCTCTAGGTTAAGATCCAGATCCAACAAGTGATATCAAAGCAGGTTTTAGGATCTAGCCTAGGATTGACCATGAATCCCATTGATTGTGCTTTTGCTGAGGGTCAATCCATATCACGCCCCCTTAGATTTAACAGAGTATATTATGATTATTAGAAAAATCAAATGGGAATCTACTTAATTTCTATTGATTATATAAAGCTTGGCAAATTGTTGAAAAAGGATATAAACCACATGTCATTAAAGTTGGAGATGTTGAGATGATTAAACATGATGATAAATGGGATGACAATGATTGGAGACTTTATTCTCTTAATGCTAAAGCTATGAATGCTCTCACTTGTTTATTAGATAAATCTGAATTCCATCGTATCTCACATTGTCTAATTGCGCAGAAAATATGACATACTTTGGAGGTGACACACGAGGGAACGTCACAGGTGAAGGAGTCTAGACTTGCACTTCTGAGCACAGAGTACGAGGGATTTCGCATGCTACCATCAGAGACCATATCAGATATGTTTGTGAGGTTCACCAATATCTTCTACAAGTCTAGCTCGCTTGGTAAGCCATATTCTAGTCTTAAACAGGTAAGGAAGATATTAAGAGCGCTGCCAAGCTCTTTCAGGCCAAAAGTCACTGCCATCCAAGAAGCGAAAGATCTATCACAGATGAGCGTGCAGGACTTGGTAGGTAATTTAACGTCCCATGAGCTTGAAATGCAAAATATTGAAGAAAGAGAGAAACCTGATGAGAAGGAAAAAGCTACAAAGCCACTTGCTCGAAAGATAGCGAAGATGAAGATGATGATAAGAAGATGGCGCTAATGGTTAGAAATTTCAGAAAGTACGTTAGGAATCTTCAAGGAAGATCAGAAATGCATAAAAGGTTCATTCACTCTAACACTTTTAGTTCTAATAAAAATTCTTCTGAACAAGATTCAGCTGATATAGTTGAATGTTTTAAGTGCAGGAAAAGGGACACTTCGCGAAGCAGTGCAGACAAGAGACTGCTTAGATTGCTAAAGATAAAGGAAAAGGCAAAATGATAACGTGAGACATGGATAGCGAAGCAGAAGATGAGCCTAAGGATGTTGTAGCTTTCACCTCCCCCTGCTTAATGGCAAAGAGCGATGAGGTAAATTCCTCCACTAAAGCTGAATTGTTAGATGTTTGTAAAGGAATGCAAAATGAGATTAATGAGCTAGAACTCACGTTAAATGATTATAGAAATGCCAGCTTTAAATTACAAAAAGAAAACTATGAAATTTCTGAAGAAGTTGACATTCTTAAAGAAAAACTTGCTGCACGTGAGTCTACCATTGTTATAATGAAAAAAGAAAAATCATGCTTTGATGAAGAAGGTGCTTGCCTTTCTTGCCCTTCCTTATTGAATAATATTAGCATGCTTAAGCAGGATTTGATTAAGCTCGAAACTGAAAAAGACTATGTGATTAAAGAGCTTAGTGATAAGTTGTGCATGTTAAATAACGAACTTAAAAGGAAAATGGATGAGTTTGAAAAGAAGGAAGAGGAAAACAAGAGAGCTTTTCTAAGTAAATGCACTTTACTTGTGGATGAAAATAAATTATTAAAATCCAAAAGTTATAATCTAGAATTGTCATTAAGAAAATTTTCAATTGGTAAACATTCGTTGGATACCATACAATCAATTATATGGCAATAATAGAAGAGGACTTGGATTTGGTTCTAAAAATGCTAATAAGCCTATTTTAAGTAATTCCACAATATGCCTTCTATTGTGAAAAATATGCATGCAAAGTGCTTTACTTGTGATTGTGTTGATCACACATCATATTGTTGTAAGTTTAGGAGCACAAACATAAAGTTCAAACAAGTGTGGGTTCCTAAAACTTTGATGACTAACACTAGTGGACCTTGTTGGATTTCAAGGTCACAGTTAACACCTTTCATGTAGGTGGGATGGAGATTTTGGCAAGGAGCAATGAATTGATAGTCTCATTTTTAGCTCCTTAGTCAAATGGCGACGCGAATGTATATTTTACTTCTCTCTTTGCATTCATTGCATACCTTCATAGAATTTGTGTGTGCTTGATTTAATTTTTGTTTGTGTGCTTGTTTGTTTGCTTTTTAGGTTTGTTTTAGTTCTTATAAAAGAAAAACAAAAAAAATTGAAAAACCAAAAATCAAAAAAATTGTGCTTAATGAATACCTCTTTATGATTCATTATAAGTGGTATTTTTTGAATGTTCATTCATATCCTGTGTAGAAATCATTGTATTATTGTTCTAGCTACATGCGCATGTTAGAATCTATTTAGTAGCCATGACATGCTTCATGAAAAGATTAATTTGATTTCTACACCTACATACTCACTTCCACTAATATTAAACTTATTGTACTTTTGGAGATTCTTTTTATGAATATTGGGAAGTGAATGTAGGATGTATAAAAACTTAATAATCTAAGGGATATGATGTGTATTGCCATATGTAAAAATTGAGCACATAAAGAATTGTAAGTGAAAAAAATATACATGAATTTTGCTCTATATGCAAAATGGATACAATTCATGACAGATTACACTACCCACGAGTATTCAACATATGCTTTATGGGTAATCTTTAGCGTTGGTGTATTTTACTCGTCAAGCAATGCCACCTCACATCTAAGAGTCCTTATAGGCTATGTTTTGGGGTTTGGTACCTTGAACTCATTTTTAATGAGGTGAGAAAAATCAATCCTAGTGATATTCATGTTAATTGGAAAAGGTGGATTGGTTTTGGTTAATGTTCTAAATTGAATCTCCCTTTATACTTCAATGTTGATTTTATCACACTTACACAATGGCGGTGAAGTCTATATTATGATTATCAATGAACTTGAGTTGTCTATTATATAGAAAATACATGCAAGTGCTAGGTATAATTAATAATATTTTATTTTTGCATGTGATGTTTAATGACTTCATTAGTCCACTTTTGATGATAACAAAGGGGGAGAAAAAGTGTTGAAAAGATTTGGTACTACTGGCACATGGTTGAAGGTGGAGCATTGGAAATACATGTTTATTAGCTCAAGGGGGGCTTGGAAAAGGGGGAGCATGCTTGTATGAATGCATAATCATTGTTGGAAATACGTTACTTGTATTGCAAATATTTTATTGGCTTGTCATCATCAAAAGGGGGGATTGTTGGAAGCAACGATCTAGGATCTTTAGTTTGATGAGGACAAACGTGTGTTGCTATTTAACGTGTGTGCGAAGTGTGTTTCAGGATGGCAATGACGTAATTCTTCAAAGTGATGCCTAAGTCAATTGTTGGAGAAATTGCTACTCACAAAGCAAGTGGGACTTGGTCAAAGAGCTATATACCTAGCAAAGAGGACTTGGTCAAATATAGGATGAGATGGAGAGAATCATATGGGATTGATTCATATCAATTAGAGTTCTTTCCAATCCTATTTGCTTTAGATGAAGATCTATTCAAATCCTAATCTAACTCAAATCAAATCTTCAATTATCATCTTCAATATTTGAATGGGATTCCCTCTCATCTTGCCGAACACACATCATCCCTTCTCCTTGCCCTAGCCGAACTCCTATTTTCCATGCTACAAACCCTAGCCCTTCCTCCTATATAAGTGTACAATCCTAAGGGTTAAAGGGGCGGCCAAAATAATATTCACAAGGAAATTTTACACATCTATCTCCCAAGTAGCGGCAAACCAAAGAAAACCAAACGGCCCATCAATCTCCCAAGTAGCGGCAAACCAAAGAAAACCAAACGGCCCATATTGAATCCTCAAGGAAAAAGAACTCACACAAAAAACTCATGCCATCATCTTCCATTTAGCCAAACAAACCCGTGCGGCGTCAACAACCATAATCTCTAAGTTTTCTTTGTGCCGTAACCATCTAGAGAAGGAGGAGGAGTTGCCGATATTCACCTCCTTGCCGTGAAGTGCTGCTGTTGAAGATTACGTCGACTGTCGTTGCCGTCGAAGAGAGCGTGCTGTCGTAGGGTTGAAGAAGCCCACACAAACATAACTCCAAGCAGCGAATGAAGAAAGACTGATGTGGACGAGAGCCTGTTGCCAGAGTTCTTCATCGTCGCCGTTCGAAGCCCAGGCGAATCCATCTCCGAGCCACAAGACGAGGTCGTCGGAGAACTCTCGCAGCTACCGTGCAAACATCAAAACCACCGAGACCTCTCCTCACTACCATCAACAACGAGCCATCATCGCTGTCCTCTTCATCACGTCGAAGCAGCTTACCTCCAAGATCATCTCGTGCATGGTTGCCGTGAAGACGTCGAGTCGCCGTCGAAGAGAAGAGCTATCGGAGAAGCTGCCGTCGAGCTATCAAAGAGGAGCCACCGGAGCTGATTGTCGCCGTTCAAAACCTCATCGTCGAAGTCGCAGTCAAGGAGGCCACACATTGCCATGGTGTTGGGTTGTCGCCGGAACTGACCTGCCGCCAGAGTCGAGTGTCAATCACCGTCGAAGAGAAGCAATCGAAAAAGATTTCAACTAAGGCAAACTCAAGTTAGCGTTTACATGAAACACTGACGTGGAAATTAAGGGGTTACTTTGCGCACACAACGAATTTAAATGATTTGAACTGGGATTGCTTTACACGCAGACCGATTTGTGCACTCAACTTCAAAGGGCCACAACTTGATATCCAGGAGTCAGATCGAGACACCATTTGTGCCAGACTGAAGCTGACGCCGTGCTGAACGACATAGACGACACACCGTCACAATCTGAGCATTTCTGGACCCTTTACTTTATCATTATATTTGTGATTGTGTGTAGATCTCTATTGGGAAAACTTTATCGTTATTGTGTTATTTGGGACTTGTCTGGTAGGGGCTAGATAAGAGGGTCTTGGCGTGTTGTAGCAGTCAAGATGTGCATTTACTAGGTTGATAGTTCTAGGACCCCATTGTAGGTGTACAGAATGAACTTATTAATGCTAGTATTTACTTGGGGGCTGGATAGGTCGTTGCTGCGACCGAACCAAGGTAAATCTACTGCGTACTCTGGCTTACATTTTATTTACCTTGCTTATGTTTTTAACTGCGTGTGATTTCTCGTGCGTTGCACGGGAATATTTTATTAGCCTATTCATCCCCCTCTAGGCTAGGATCCAGACCAACATGAACAACTCGATGTGAAGACCGCCTTTCTGCATGGAGATCTTGATGAAGAAATCTATATGCAACAGCCTGAGGGGTTCAGTGTTGAGGGGAAACAGACCTTGGTGTGCAGGTTGACGAAATCATTGTACGGGTTGAAGCAATCACCTAGGCAATGACACAAACGATTTGATAGCTTCATGATGGGAGTAGTCTTTAAGAGAAGCATCAAGGATCAATGTGTGTATGTGCGCATACTTGAGAATGGCTTGAAGATCTATTTGTTGCTCTACATGGACGACATGCTTATTGCTTCTAATAGCATGTCTAAGGTGAATAAGCTTAAGGCAAGGCTTGAGCAAGAGTTCGACATGAAGGACTTGTGGCCCGCAAAGAAGATTCTTGGAATGGAGATTTTCTGAGATAGGAAGAAGCATGAGCTGAGATTGTCACGGAAAGGGTATATTCAGAAGGTGCTAGTCCGTTCTGGGATGGAGAGAACGAAGCCCGTGATAACACCTTTGGGAGGTCATTTTCAGCTGTCGGTGAATCAGTCGCCAAGCACCGATGAGGAGAAGACATACATGTCTCAGGTGACATATGCGAGTGCAGTGGGAAGTTTGATGCACAAGATGGTTTGCACACGTCCAGATATTGCATAGGCCATGGGAGTGGTTAGCAGGTACATAGCTAATCCAGGCAAGGAGCATTGGTAGACTGTCAAGTGGATTCTGAGATATTTGCGAGGCACAGCGAGTGTCGGGATCCTTTATGGGAGAGGAGACGGAAAGGTGCTGACAGGATACTGCGATAGCGATTATGCAGGTGATAGAGACATGTGGCGATCTGTAGGAATATGATGCCATCGAGGCCATTTATTCCTGTGTGAATAGCACAAACATCTTGTTCGAAATAACAGTAAGCTGTTTGGTAATAATTTATTTAAGTTATATTGTAATGTAGTTAACATTAGATATCAACTTAGGTAAAGTCCTGAGACTTTATGCAAGGTCAAACATGTATCGAGATGAGTATCTCGATCATGGAGAAACGTTTGACCGTCTGTAGCATAAATCTAAAATGGTTCGTGGTCGTATATGTTCCGAGACAAGGATATCGAAACATCGGATAGACATTTGTGTCTTAGTCTTCACCGTTTAGCGGTGGCGATGATCTCATGATCGCTTGACTTGGCGAAGTCAAAGACGAGACACAGGTGCTCATTAGAATGAGTTCACTGAACGATCCACTAGAGTTATCATATGGTTACATTGACCAATCTGTCAGTGATAACTCTGAGTGATGATAGGATAGTTGGTCTTTTGACTTGAGGTCATTTTGACAAACCTGTGCGTGAACGGTGCCACTTAGATCAACTGACCTAGCTTCGAGGCAAGGCCTGTCGAAAGGTCTTTTGATTGGGTGTCACTTGAAACGTACGAGGCGAGTAATGACCAAGAGAGGATTCGTCTCTCCCGGTCAATGGGAGTTAGTGTCGTAGAGTTAGTTCGGTCTTTAGTAAAAACTCTGCGCAGAGTATGTTGGAAGAAGTCCAACATTTATTGACTAAAGATTGATCGAAACTAACCGGAGTAAAGTTATTGGGGTTGACAGTTTGACCGTACCCCAGACTTGATCTACACGACACAGTTTAGACGAAGAGACTATAACTGCGGAATTCATCACGGAAACCGTCAGGGTGGTCCCGACAATACTCATGTCAATGAGTCAACCACATACTGATGATTCCTGAAGCAGGGACGACAACCACTGCTCGTGGTCACTGCCGTATAGGGCTTCGAGCCCAACCTGTTGTAAGGGTCAGGCTGTAGGGTCTCACACAGGGTGCGATTCTTCGTCTAGTAATAGGTAGAAATTAGTTAGGGAGAATAATTTGCATTTGATGCAAAGGGATGGAATAATTGCATTTGATGCAATATGATAATTTAAGCTTAGATATGGACTATTTTGCATTTGATGCAAAAGCGATTAAATGTGTATTAAATTGTTTAATACAATATTTAATAATATAAACGCAAGGAAAAGTTCACGGGTAAGACGGAAATATTCCGGTCTAGACCCAGGTTCGAACGGCGTCCAAATCGGACACCAAATGCTCAAGTTAGAGCCAAAACAGCCCAAAGGATCAGACCAGGCCAGGCCCAGTAAATGCAAGGCAGAACAGGCTGCCTGGGCTAGCCCAGGCGCTGCCTGGGCTAGCCCGGCACAAGCCTGGGCTTAGCCCAGGCTCGGCCTGGGCTTAGCCCAGGCTCGGCCTGGGCTCTGCCCAGGCGCGGGCCTGGGCGAGCCCAGGCGCGGGCCTGGGCGAGCCCAGGCGCGGGCCTGGGCGAGCCCAGGCGCGGGCCTGGGCTCTGCCCTGGCGGATTTTTGTGCGCGCTGGATGCGTGGGGCCCACCCGTGGGCCCCAGCACTAGGGTTTTGAACCCTAAGTGTGCAGATTTAATTGACGGCTCAGTTTTTGTGAAAAACTAGCCTTGGGCTGATCTTTGGACACTCAATTGGAGGGTCAAACGAACTCCGATTGACGAACGGTTTTTTCCTATGTGTTCACCGTTGAACGCTCGTCGTATTGATAGGTTGTATCAATCTTGGAGCTCAACGGTGAGTGAGTTAAAATTCACGGAAGTTTGCACTTTGTGAAGTGCAAACTAACTTGATTTTAATTAACCCATTATTTAGTCCCACATCGGATTTTGAGAAAAGGGGAGAGTCCGCCGCCTATATAAATAGGGGTCTCCCCCCTTCCTCAAAAATCGTCCCAAGCTCTAGATCTGATCGGCTCCCGTAAATGTTGGAGCACGCTCGGATCTAAGCTTAAATTAATATTTCTCTTCTCCCTAAATTTCTGCCTTACTCCTGCGGGCTCTAGCAAAGCCGCAAAGGAGTTCGGATTCTGGATCCGAAATCTAGGCGGAGGTTTCACTCGCGTGAAACTTTCTTCGGCGCGTGGTTGGCTCGGCGGCACGGGGATTGATCGCTTCGGGATACGGAGCGGTTCGAGGAGCGGTTCGGGGAGCGGTTCAAGGAGCGGCTCGGCGTGGGACGGGAGCAGCTCGGAAGACGGCGCGGAACATCTCGCCTGCCCCAGGGCTGAGATTCCGGGTATGTGGTTAAAGTATTTTATTAGCATTAGTTTAATTTAATCGCAGTAGGCTAGATCCTTCTTGGGATGGTCAGATCCATCCCAAGTCGGCATAGATCTTGGCATAGGGTCTTGGACCTTAGGGCTAAGTTAAAATTGTTTTAACTGCATGTTAATTTAGATTAACTAGTTTTTCTTCCGCTGCAAATGATTTTTGTGTCTATGTTCCGTCCGACTTAGGACGGGACTAGAGTTTTTGTGCCCTAAGGGACCGCCGATTTCCCTACAGTGGTATCAGAGCCTAGGTTTGCGTAGTCGATCTAGGTACTGCGATTTCATTAAACTTGTTAATGCTTTTAAATGCTTTTCAAATGTTTTTAAAGTTATGAGATAAAATTTTAAAAATGTTTTAGATGTTCAAAAAATTCTTTTTGATATTTTTGAATATGAAATTTTTTAAAATAACGTTTTAAAATTTATGAGATAATTTTAAAACTAATTTTAAATCTTTAAAAGTTTTAAATTTATTTTGGATGCCTAAAAATTTTTATATGATAAATTTTTTTAAGCATGGAAATTTTAAAATGGTGTTTTTAAATTTATGTGATAAATTTTAAAATTGATTTTAAGGCTTTAAATTTATGCGATAACTTTAAAATGTTTTAGATGTTTAAAAATTGTATATGATAAATTTTTGAACATGGAAATTTTTTAAAAGTAATGTTTTAAATTTATAAGATATTTTTTAAAACTGATTTTAAAAGTCTAAAAATTGTTTATGCGATAAACTTAGTTTATTTAATTGTTAAATAGATATACACTTTCATTTTATGTTGATAAAATTAGTGTAGCTTTATTTTAATGGCTTGTTAATCTTGTCCCTTATTTGATAACACAAGACAACCCTTTAGGTTAGCCATTAAAAATGATTAAAATTTATTACTTGAATTTTAATGACATGCTATGTTTTAATAAATCATTAACAACAATATTAAGACCTAATTCCTGATTAGGGTAGTCCTTTTAATGAATTTTCAATTCTAATTGTTATAATTAATTTTCATTAAAGGACTTCGCTTCTAGCGTTGTTAATAAAATTTATTAAAATCCTAATAACGATTAGGATAGCACGTGAACCTTATAGTTGATAAGGACTTAATAAAAGTTATTAAACAAATCCTAAAATTTTGAATTTAAGGATTCAACTAGTTGATAGGATTAATTAGTTGTTAATAAAAGCTGTTTAGTCTATGGCATACATACAAAAATGACAAGCTTCATTCAATGGACCATGATCCAGTCAATGTGCTTGGCTAAGAGTTCTGGATCACCCTTTAAGGGATAGTGATCATGGCTTAGTCAATTCCCTGGCTGAGTTCCGCTGGACCGTAATGTCACGAATCATGATTGTATGACACCCTGGACTATATCTAAGTCAAATACGTTAATGATCTTTTTCAAGATTAGCCGTAGCCCTCCTTGTTTTAGGGGTTAGCAACTATAGGGCCCGTGTTACAGTTGTTGAGATACACTCAAGCTGTGACATGGCAACCTTGTAGAAACCAACTTCTTAAATACATAAGATGACATCTTGACTTGACCCAAACCGACATTGTCGTGAATACACCGAGCGGCGGCGCAAGTTTAGTCAAGGATGTAGTCTGCCTAGATGTAGTCTAAGACCTGACCCAAACCGACGTGTCGTGCATACACCGAGCTGAGGGGCAAGTCAGCCTAGACATGAAAACAAGGGTCTGACTAGACTAGACATTGTGATTTGGATGAGCACACTCATGATCACGAATGGCTAGGGGCAAAAACCGATTAAGAGAGTCATATCCGATATGATCGATGAAGAGTCATCTTCCGATCGCAGAGTCAATCAACTTGTTGAGCTACACTCAAGGTTGTTTAGACTCAAGGTGATTGGAACTCTAACCCATTAATTTTAATTCGATTAAATCGTTCGTTATTAAGCTTTAAAACGTTCGTAAAAATAGTGGGAGGATATAGATAGATAAAAGCCAATCTACCTATATTTAATATTGAACATATGCTAAAACTAGGGCAAGACTATGTTTACCGAAAGAATCAATTGATAATATTGGAATTAGTTAACTGGTCAAAGAGTTGATTAATTGAATATCAAGTTAAATTCTAATTGATGTAATTAAACTATATTCTCATTGACATTAAATGACCTTCTAAAGAACAGACTTAAGAAATATGATTTCATTAAGTTCTGGGTCCAACAAATAAATTAAAGCTACATGTCACTCGTCTCTATATGAGGCAGCTTGAACATATAGGACATTCAAAGTATGTTTCTCCCTACAACTTGTCGAGCTACCCTCAAGGTTGTATGGACAAACAATTTTGATCCGCAAAGTTCGAAAATTCGATCAAACCGTTTGAGTCGGATACGAGTGCATGAGCGATGCAAGACTATGTATCCCAACCGGATCTTGAGACAAGCAACTTCTTGAACTACACTCAAGATTGCAAAGCTCAAGCGTTTGGATACATAAGTTGCTTGCATAGCTATTTATTTATGTTGATATCTAAATGTGATTTAGAAAAGGAAGAAGGCACTTTGGAAAGTCAATTGAGAAAGTTAGTTTAATTTATCATTAGTAGAGGCATAAGTAGGAGGAAATGAAAATGTGACATTTTTGATGTCACGATTTCAGAATATAATGTTATGTAAAATACGTTTAACACATTTTGACGAATGACGTCACATTGCTTCTGAAGCAATGTTTTGTGTTAAGTAATTTGTAAATAACTATATATATATATTAAATGTTAATATATAAATACACAAGATAGTAGCAAACTTATATGGTAAAATTAGACTAGGCCGTATCAAGAGATTAAGCTTCACAAGTCACATAAAGAGGGGTCTGACCTCTCGTATGATGAAGTCTACGGACACTTGTGAGTCTTAGCCTCTTAGATACAATGGCCGAAACCCATCTGTGAGACAGTGGGAGAATGAGTTGTCGAACTCAGTCTAGTACATACCGATGTACCCGAGTCTAGATTAACCAAAATAAGTTATTCGTATATTTTATTAAGACACGTGTTCTTGATGAAACACAAGTCTGATAAAATAAAGAACGAAATGACTAAAGTATTTAAACTGATTCGATTAGATCGAATGGTCAAATACTTAGCTAAATAAAATCTTGTGTAATTAAAAGAAAATGTGATTTTCTCTCAGATCAAGTCTGTTAACACATCGGTGTGTTAAAAGGTATGAATCACACTTAATTAGATTTAGTGTGATCCATTGTAAGTGACTCTGAGTTAAGTCCTCCCTTTGGGATTAAGTCCCAGATAGTAATGCCTAGGTTTTGATAAAGTTCTATGAGAACATTATCAATAAGATATTCATTAAATCAATCACGAGGAAGTTGTATATTTACTCGAATTTCGTGAGACAAAAAGTCGAGTTAAGACATCATAACTGATGATGACTTAGTCAACTTCCGGATGAAATTCGGAGTAGTAACTCCGATTTAAAACTTGATGCAATCAGAATAGGTCCGTGTGCGTAAACAAATTTGAGAATTTAGTTTACGTGCCCAAAGAAAATGTTTCCTCACTTTCTGCAAGTAAATCTTTAAGTTGAAAGATTGGTGCAGAAAAGAAAATAGTGAAGTACGATCATGTTGGACGAGAACGGTTTTCATCCTAATTTCTTTAAAAACGGATTAGTTGAAACCGTCTCGCCAACAGATGTGTACAGATCTACTCGGACCAAGCTCGATGTAAAACGCTCATGTTGACCATGAAAAATTGGAGCATTCACTTATAAGTTCGTTTTTCTAAATATGATTTAGACGGACCAACTTGTATGAATTAGCCAGAGAGTTTTCAAGGTCAGTGGGAGCGTGTAAATTACATGCGAGACATCAAAGAGATGAAACATATATTTTGATTAAGTAATCAAAGAGTTTGATTATTTATCAGAAATGAATATGAACCATTTGAAATGACCAATAACTAATTTGAAATTATTATCGTAAGATACGATGAACTGGATAAGATCCAAGGAAATAAAATATTATAGATTCCGATAGACCAAATGAATTATTTGAATGAGATTCAAATGATTGGTCTAACACAAACATAAAAACCCCTTAAGTCTATAGTGTAGAAGGTTTTAGCAGATCCACTCACGAAGGCTCTACCACATGAAGTCGGGAAAACTTATGTGTAAAAACGGTATAAGATACCAAGATAAATGGGCCTGAGTGCAAGTGGCAGATGTAGGAATATGATGCCCTCGAGGCCATTTATTCCTGTGTGAATAGCACAAACATCTTGTTCGAAATAACAGTAAGCTGTTTGGTAATAATTTATCTAAGTTATATTGTAATGTAGTTAACATTAGATATCAACTTAGGTAAAGTCCTGAGACTTTATGCAAGGTCAAACGGGTATCAAGATGAGTATCTCGATCATGGAGAAACGTTTGACCGTCTGTAGCATAAATCTAAAATGGTTCGTGGTCGTAGATGTTCTGAGACAAGGATATCGAAACATCGGATAGACCATTGTGTCTTAGTCTTCACCGTTTAGCGGTGGCGATGATCTCATGATCGCTTGACTTGGCGAAGTCGAAGACGAGACACAGGTGCTCATTAGAATGAGTTCACTGAACGATCCACTAGAGTTATCATATGGTTATATTGACCAATCTGTCAGTGATAACTCTGAGTGATGATAGGATAGTTGGTCTTTTGACTTGAGGTCATTTTGACAAACCTGTGCGTGAACGGTGCCACTTAGATCAACTGACCTAGCTTCGAGGCAAGGCCTGTCGAAAGGTCTTTTGATTGGGTGTCACTTGAAACGTACGAGGCGAGTAATGACCAAGAGAGGATTCGTCTCTCCCGGTCAATGGGAGTTAGTGTCATAGAGTTAGTTCGGTCTTTAGTAAAAACTCTGCGCAGAGTATGTTGGAAGAAGTCCAACATTTATTGACTAAAGATTGATCGAAACTAACCGGAGTAAAGTTATTGGGGTTGACAGTTTGACCGTACCCCAGACTTGATCTACACGACACAGTTTAGACGAAGAGACTATAACTGCGGAATTCATCACGGAAACCGTCAGGGTGGTCCCGACAATACTCATGTCAATGAGTCAACCACATACTGATGATTCCTGAAGCAGGGACGACAACCACTGCTCGTGGTCACTGCCGTATAGGGCTTCGAGCCCAACCTGTTGTAAGGGTCAGGCTGTAGGGTCTCACACAGGGTGCGATTCTTCGTCTAGTAATAGGTAGAAATTAGTTAGGGAGAATAATTTGCATTTGATGCAAAGGGATGGAATAATTGCATTTGATGCAATATGATAATTTAAGCTTAGATAGGGACTATTTTGCATTTGATGCAAAAGCGATTAAATGTGTATTAAATTGTTTAATACAATATTTAATAATATAAACGCAAGGAAAAGTTCACGGGTAAGATGGAAATATTCCGGTCTAGACCCAGGTTCGAACGGCGTCCAAATCGGACACCAAATGCTCAAGTTAGAGCCAAAACAGCCCAAAGGATCAGACCAGGCCAGGCCCAGTAAATGCAAGGCAGAACAGGCTGCTTGGGCTAGCCCAGGCTCGGCCTGGGCAAGCCCAGGCGCAAGCCTGGGCCTGGGTAAAGCCCAGGCCCGCCTGGGCTCTACCCAGGCGCGGGCCTGGGCGAGCCCAGGCCCGCCTGGGCTCTACCCAGGCGGATTTTTGTGCGCGCTGGATGCGTGGGGCCCACCCGTGGGCCCCACCACTAGGGTTTCGAACCCTAAGTGTGCAGATTTAATTGACGGCTCAGTTTTTGTGAAAAACTAGCCTTGGGCTGATCTTTGGACACTCAATTGGAGGGTCAAACGAACTCCGATTGATGAACGGTTTTTTCCTATGCGTTCACCGTTGAATGCTCGTCGTATTGATAGGTTGTATCAATCTTGGAGCTCAACGGTGAGTGAGTTAAAATTCACGGAAGTTTGCACTTTGTGAAGTGCAAACTAACTTGATTTTAATTAACCCATTATTTAGTCCCACATCGGATTTTGAGAAAAGGGGAGAGTCCGCTGCCTATATAAATAGGGGTCTGCCCCCTTCCTTAAAACTCATCCCAAGCTCTAGATCTGATCGGCTCCCGTAAATGTTGGAGCACGCTCGGATCTAAGCTTAAATTAATATTTCTCTTCTCTCTAAATTTCTGCCTTACTCCTGCGGGCTCTAGCAAAGCCGCAAAGGAGTTCGGATTCTGGATCCGAAATCTAGGCGGAGGTTTCACTCGCGTGAAACTTTCTTCGGCGCGTGGTTGGCTCGGCGGCACGTGGATTGATCGCCTCGGGATACGGAGCGGTTCGAGGAGCGGTTCGGGGAGCGGTTCAAGGAGCGGCTCGGCGTGGGACGGGAGCAGCTCGGAAGACGGCGCGGAACATCTCGCCTGCCCCAGGGCTGAGATTCCGGGTATGTGGTTAAAGTATTTTATTAGCATTAGTTTAATTTAATCGCAGTAGGCTAGATCCTTCTTGGGATGGTCAGATCCATCCCAAGTCGGCATAGATCTTGGCATAGGGTCTTGGACCTTAGGGCTAAGTTAAAATTGTTTTAACTGCATGTTAATTTAGATTAACTAGTTTTTCTTCCGCTGCAAATGATTTTTATGTCTATGTTCCGTCCGACTTAGGACGGGACTAGAGTTTTTGTGCCCTAAGGGACCGCCGATTTCCCTACACGATCTACCACAGGGTATGTGTTCACTTTGGACACTGCCGAGGTATCGTGGAGGTCGGTTTTACAGTCTGTGGTTGCGCTATCGACCACTGAGGCATAGTTGATTGCAGCAGTGGAAGCTATAAAGGAGGCGAAGTATTTGAGGAGTCTGCTGAGAGATTTGAGGGTGCCACAAGATTCATCACATGTGCATTATGATAGCCAGATTTCCATTCATCTGGCAAAGCACCTGGCGTACAGTTCGAGGACGAAGCATATTGAGGTGCGTGATTCCTTTCTTGAGTTGGAGAAGAAAGAAATTGAGATTTAGAAGATCCCGACTGAGAAGAACCCCGCAGACATGTTTAACAAGCCAGTTCCTATCGTCAAGCTCCAGTTATGCCTGGTGCTAATTTCCTTGTTGGCTTAAGTGGCGCCAGAGGGCGCGTGTTTCGAGACGATGGTGATAAACAGAGAGAGGGTCATGGCATCCAGCGTGGAGGTGCATGAGTATTGGTAATGAGATTTGAATCAAGATAGAGTGTTGTTTTTTGTGATTCAAGTCTCATGTATGATGGTTTCCCAGATGACTCTGTCGAGTAGCATGCTACTCAACCAAGCTACAGGAGCAGAGCAGAAACAGTAAGTAGTGGGGAGTTTTCGCTGACTCGGGCAACCTCCTACTCGGTCGAGCAGGGGGATACTCGGCCGAGTAGCCTGCTACTCGGTCAAGCTACAGTAGGATTCTGATGGTCTCAGAAATCCGAGAGCTCGATGTTTGAGAGAGCTCTGCAGGGAACATCTACTCGTGCCGAGTAGCTATGCTACTCGACCGAGTCGACTCGACTCCACCCAGCGGCTGAAGCAGTGATGACAGCTCGGTCGAGCAGATCGAGCTGTGGAGGCTACTGATATGCTCATATTTTAGACTTTATTTCTGCATATTTGCATGCCATTTAGATTGCTCATATTGCGATGTTCATGATCATTCGACGATATTCGATGCTTTTCACTATTTCTTTGTTTTCGTCTGATACGAAGATCCTTTCTAGCCTGAGTGCCTAAATGTACTCGGCCGAGTGGTAACTTCCACTCGTTCGAGTAAGAACTCCACTCGCCTGAGTAGAGGCAAAGATTCTGAATAAATCCAAGGCGACTTCTCTGGTTTTGGAGGGATCTGCAGATTGTCCTACTTGACCGAGTAGGCTTCTCACTCGACCGAGTGAGAAATCCTACTTGGCCGAGCGGCATGAGCGCTTGAACGTAAATATCTCTGACTGTTCTACAGATTTGGCACTCGGCCGAGTGAGATTCTCACTCGGCCAAGTAGCACCGACGGCCAGTCTTGAAAACTAGGGTTTCTGGCTGCGCATGGGCAGGTTGGTCTGCTTTTTTGGGGTTTTGGGCATGTATTTAAGCCCAGTTTTGTCTCCAGCCCCAGGGGAGACCAGAGAGACTTCTTAGAATAATTTTTCTTTAGTTTTAGTTTTATTTAAGCTTTTGTATTAGCGGGAGATTGAAGACTTGTTCTTAATTTTCTATTTGAAGCTTCTTCGCAACATTGGTTTGTCTTGATCTCTTGAAAGCCTTAATTTTTATGCTATATCTACTACTAGATCTAAGTTTTGATATGAATTCTATTGTTGATCTTGCTTTCCTATTGATTTCTAATATGATTTGTGAGTAGTTCTTTTGCTCTAGGGCAAAGGGATGAACTTTATGGATCTAAGATTTGATTTGTGAGATTTATTGAATTGCTATGATATTAGGCTCGTAGAAAGGTTGATCTTGATTATTCTACTAGGGATAGATATGGATTTCCCTTGGATCGTGAGAGCTCGAGAGAGGATCTTGATCCAATAAAAGCCCTAGATATTCGAATTAGGATTATAATCGAAATTTCCTAAACTTGGTGCGCGACAGCGACCATAGCTAGCATTTTTATTGTTCTCCTATATTCATATTCGTTACACGACGGTGAACGAGTACAAACTATCATGATCTAGATCCGAACTCAAGTTGCGCGACAGCGTGCTTAAGTTGGGATTTGACATAATTGACGATCTTAATGCTAGTGGTTTAGACTAGGCTTGCGCGACAGCGAGACTCTAGTTTAGTTTGCTATAGACTTGCGTAGTGTGACAACGTGCGTCGGTTCTCCAATTAGTTGCGGCAAGTTCACCTTAAACCAAGTTTAATTGCATGGTACTTCATAACTCACATTGATGACTTGAAAATCCATTTTGGGGATTCTCTAGCCCTATACATTTTTATTATATTGAATTTGCATTGATATTCGAACGACTGTGACACCAACCATTCCTAAACAATTTTCCACCAAGTAGCTTAGTAGATAAAGTAGAGTACTGCCATTAGTCATCTCTGTGATTCAATACATGCTTGCCACTTAACCGTGCACTTGCAGTAAAGCTACATTTTTTTCCAGGTGTATTTCCTGGAGCGATCAAGTTTTTGGCGCCGTTGCCGGGGAGACGCCGGTATTTTATTTTCTTTACTTAGCTATTTTTCTTTACTTCTTTTATTTTTATCTTTATTTCTCTTTTATTCCTCTATTGCGCTAACAAATCCTTATAGTTTCTCTCTCTTTTGTGCATGTACACGAGATCGAGGGCATCCGACAAAGATATATTATTTGATCCTAAGATTGAGCGCACGACAAGGAAACTGAGAGTAGAAAAGAGATCAATTCTAGAGGAGAACCAAATGGCGGAGGAAACTAGAGATGAGCAATTACGGTAGACCGCTAGGCTTGTCTCCATCCGGGATAGGCTTACCCCAAACAATTCGGCTACTACATCTTCCATACTTATGCTGGAGTTGGCGGCTGACAAGAACTTTGAATTGGAGACGTGGATTATTGTACCGATGCAACAAAACCCCTTCCATAGGAATTCTCAAGAGAACCCGCATTATCATCTAAAAATGTTCTTGGCAAAGTGCGCCACTTTTCAAATGCCGAATGTACCGGTGGATGCTATCCGATTGCGTCTCTTCCCTTTCACTCTTTGTGATAAAGCTTTATATTGGCTAAGTATGCAAGCTCATGGGACATTCACTACTTGGGATGAGCTAGCAAGTATGTTTGTCAACAAATTTTACCCGCCATCCAAGACCGTGAAGATAAAAAACTCTACGATGTCCTTCAAGCAAGGGTCCCAATAGTCTTTATATGAAGCATATGAGCGGTTTAAAGATCTTCAAAATCAATGCCCCCACCATAGCATCGATGATTGGGAGCTTGTGCACAGCTTCTATAATGGATTGCGACCGGACACAAAGATGATAATTGACGCCACGGCTAATGGATCTATATTATCAAAAACGTCGGATGATGCTACAACATTACTAGAGGAGATGACCTCCAACAATCAGCAATGGGCTGATGAGAGGGGCCAATCACCATCATCTATGAAGCCGGCAAGCATCTATGAAGCCAAAGCAGTGGCGGAGTTGACCACGAAGTTTGACTCTCTCTTCAAGGTTGTGGAAAGAATTGAAAAGAGGAGCGAGGCATATGGAGCGCACAACGCATCGACATCCAGATGGAGCATGAATGATTGGTAAGACCAAGGCCAAGTCATGTTTGTTGGAGGCGAGCAAAATGAAGGAGCCACGGAGCAAGTGAATACGTTGCCGGTGGGGGTAACAACGGTTATTGGGTGAACTTGGCTACTAAGGGTCACCCCGGATTTTCTTATACCAACAATGAGGGAGCCTTGACTCCTCCTCATTAACAACCAGCACCTCAACAACAACAAGCCCGACTTACCTAACAACAACAGCCATATCAACAAAGGCCGCCCCAACAACAAAAATATCAACCAAGGCAACAAGCGGGGCCTTATAGACCCTATAGATATAACCAAGGATGGAGGCCATAAAACCCTCCACCGGCACCACCAAGATCAGATCATGAAGCTAGAGTTGAAGAGTTCATGGCCAAGCAAAACAAGATCAATGAAAAATTGATGGCGGGCCAAGATTCTCTCAACACTATTGTGGCGCAATTGGCAGAGCAAATCACTTTACTCAACAAGGCTCAACAACAATTTACGTGTCACGTCCCGTTCCCCAGAATACCCGGGTCTAATTTTTTTTCCCAAGTATCCTGAAGAGTGAGGGTGATGAGAGAGGAAAAGGAAAGGAAAGGAGAAATTGAACAAGCAGGCCACTCCGCACATGCTGGGATAGTATAAGTGAAGCTTCACAGTAATATCAAAACATCACCACAAAAAACTTAGTTCCATAACAACCTATCATATATACAACTTCCATTAAATTACATAGCCCAGGTACACCACCACATATACACCATCACTCTCCACCTCCAAGACAACCATGTCACTACACAAGCTACGTCTCACAGCAAGTGCTACCACTGAAACCCAACTCTAAGTCACCTCCAACCATGCTACCTCTGCTACCTGAAAAATAAGGAGGAGCACATCAATGCGTGCCCTAGTAAGAACCAACTTGGATCTGGGCATCGCTTTAGGGTTATCAATCCATAAGGTAAGGCAAAGGAATAAGACATATAAACTAAATATATAGCGAAAACTGAATGGCCAAATAAGAGAATCATACCTGCGGTCCGTTGTCGAGTTACTGCAAGAAAGGGGTTAGCACGAATAACAATAATAATGATAGCACAAGTGTTCAAGCAAAATTACCAAATAAGAAAAGTACAAGTGCCTGAGGCATAACACAGAGTCACCCAGAAGCAGGCAAAGGAAAGGGGAAGTGCTGCCAGTAGAAGGAGTAACACACAAATTCTTATTTTGTCATTTTATAATTGAATAAATCAGAACTTTGGTAAACTGTGTGATATCAGGACCCGGACTTCACCCCAAATTTGTGGTGAATATAGCACACGACGCAGTGGACACAGGCACTGTACGCCGGGCCTCTCAGCTCCCCCATCCCTGGCAGGAGTGAGGCTCTCCACCTCCTTACCCCTCCACTCCCGGTAAAGGCGAGTGTGTATAAAAATCCCCTCCACTCCCGGTAAAGGCGAGTGGGTATAAACTCCACACATCACATAATCATCTCCTAACTTCACAGTCCAGGACTCATATCCACAATTTACTCAAATCCCACCTAAACCCGGGCTTTGCTAACTTACCCTCATTAGAGAGGATTGAGGTTTATTCCGGTTTATAAGTTTACATCATAAGTGACACGTTAGGGTCTTGATGGCATGGGTGTGTGTTGGAAGCAACGATCTAGGTTCTTGGTTTGATGATGACAAACGTGTTGTTATATCTGACCTGTGTGCTTAGTGTGTTTCAGAAATGGTGAAACGATACATCTTTCGCTATTTGGAGATATTGCTATTCATGTAACTATTTGGGTGAGATAGAGAGCTTTGGCTAAATCAAAGTGGACTTGGTCCAATATGGAGAGATGGAGCCAAATCTTATTTGGTTATTGGAATATATCCTATGGCCATACAAACTCCTTAGCCAATACCAATTCCTACTCAAATATATTATCACTATATTTTTTCCTTCTCAAAGATGGATTCAAATCTACCACTCCAATTTATATGGGATTCTTCTTTACCCTAACCCAAGACGAGGGTGCGGCTACACAAGTTTCTCCCCAGGCTATATCAAAACCCTAGCACAAGATATATATAAGGCATCATCATCCCTAGGGAAAAAGCGTGCAGCTGAAAAAGTTTTTTTGCGGCAGCCAATAAAAAAACAAGGAGCAACCAAAAGAAAGAGACGAAGCCAAACTCCCTCAGCCTCCAATACCATTTTTTTCTTATCATGTCGTAAACACAAACAAGGGCTAAGCTTCAACCAATATCATCTCTAAGCCCAGTAGACCCATCAACGACTCTCGCATCAAAGAAGGCCATGCATCATCAAGGGGACACGACACTCACATCAAAGAAGGCCACACATCTGAGGAGTGCCGATTGACCTTCCTCCTGCCGCATCAAGCATCAAGTCCCGACACTCGGAGAAGCTCGAGAGGAGTCGCCATTCAAAACCTCGACGACATCCGAGATCACGCCGAAGCTATCATCGTTCGAAGGCGCCGCGTCGTTGCTGAGTCATCGCTGCTGCATGAAGAAGAGACAGCCAAGAGAAACAAAGATAACGTCGACGAGCTGACGGAGAAGTCGAGCTCTCCACGACGTCGCTGTCGAAGCTATTGTCATCCCGCCACCATATCACCGCAGCCACCATCTTCAGGCGATCGGGAGTCGGAGAAGATACCAGCGCCGCTGCTCCGAGATCGCTGCTGCCTCCAAACGAACTCCACCGTCACCGACAAGAGAGGAGCGCCGTCGTGAAGTCGCCTTCACCGTACTCGAAAAAGCTGCCTGAGTTACCAGAGATCGCTGCTGGTCGGAGAAGAGTCGTCGCCGCTGCTGAACACCGTCGTCCCTGCTCGAAGAAGAGATCTCGCCGCCGTTGAAGACGAAGACGACGCCGACCTTCGTTGATGCTGCATGGATTGAAAACGAGTGGGCGAACACGATCACGAGAGATAAAAGAATCAACGGTGGGGATTAATTCCTTGGATTTGAAACGAAACGCGAGAATTTCCACTGACGTGGCGTGAATTTTTAAAGGAGTTGCTGAGCGCACAGACCACTGTTACTTGAGATTTGAACTGGAATTTCTTTACGCACAGACCCGTGCACAATTTGACATCCAGGAGTCGGATCGAGACACAGTTTGCGTCAGATTGGAGCTGACGACGCGCTGATTGATAGAGACGTCTACACGGATACAAACTGAGCATTTCTAAACCCTTAAACTCTTTTATTCGTGTCTTAGTGTAACGTTCTCTGTAGGGGAAACTTTACCTATATTTTGAGACTATTTTGGGACTTGTCTGGTTGGGAATACACAAGTGGGACACAGCTAGTTTGGGACTAGCTGGCAGAAAGCGTTACTAGGATTGATAGTGAGAGAAAACACCGTGAGTGGGGTACTGAGAGCCTGGAGAGTGTAGAGACGTAGATGGTGCTCTGAGCGTGCTCTAACTTATGGTTTTGTACCTATTGCGCTATTCAATACTAGTATCTGCTTTGGGGGCTGGAGTAGGTCGTTGGGGCGACTGAACCAGGGTAAATCTGATGTGTACTCTGTGTCTGCATTTTATTTACTCTGCTGCTGCTATAACTGCGTGAGTTTGTTCGTGGGTTGCACGAATTATTTTATAAGCCTATTCACCCCCCTCTAGGCTAGGATCCAGATCCAACAAGTGGTATCGGAGCCGGTTTTAGGATCTAGCCTAGGTTTGACCATGAATAACCATATGGATAGTGATTTTGCCGAGGGTCAGTCTGTTTCCCGTCCCCCTAGATTTAATGGAGGTAATTATGCTTATTGGAAAAATCAAATGAAAATTTACCTCATTTCTGTAGATTACAAGGCTTGGCAAATAATTGAAAAAGGATATAAACTGCCTGTAATTAAAGTAGATAATGTTGAGATTGAAAAACCAAATGACAAATGGGATGATAATGATTGGAAATCTTATTCTTTAAATGCTAAAGCTTTGAATGCTCTCATTTGTGCACTTGATAAATCTGAATATAATAGAATCTCACATTGTTTAACTGCGCATGAAATATGGCATACTTTGGAGGTGACACACGAGGGAACGTCACAGGTAAAGGAGTCTAGACTGTCTCATTTGAGTGCAGAGTTCGAGGGATTTTGCATGCTACCATCAGAGAGCATATCAGAGATGTATGCGAGGTTCACCGACATAGTCTACAAGTCTAGCTCGCTTGGAAAGCCATATAATAGCCTCGATCAAGTGAGGAATATTCTAAGAGCATTGCCAAGCTCTTTCAGATGAAAGGTCACCGCCATCCAGGAAGCAAAGGTATTGTCTCAATTAAAGATGGAGGACCTTATTGGTAATTTGATGTCCCATGAGTTGGAACTGCAAAATGTTGAAGCAAGAGAGAAACCTGAGGAGAAAGCCATAAAGCCCCTTGCTTTGAAAGCTAGGGAAGAAGATGAGGATGAGGAGGAGGCCATGGCACTGATGGTAAGAAACTTCAGAAAGTTTGTCAGGACCAAGCAAGGAAGAGAAGAAATGGCACCCAAGTTTAATCGTTCTAACTGTAATAATTCTTCCAAGTAATTTAATGATCGGAAATCTACTGATAGAATGCAATGTTTTAAATGCAGGGAAAGAGGACATCTGATGAAGGATTGCCCAAATGAAACTGCTCAGCTCGCTAAAGGAAAAGGAAAAGCGAATGTATTAACATGGGATATGGATAGCGAAGCTGAAAGCGAGGAGGAACATGTAGCCCATTCTTGCATGGCTTTGATGGGCATTCAAGATGAGACACCGTTAGGTAGCAAAGCTGAACTTCTTAAAATTTGCGAAGAAATGCAAAATCAAATAGTAGATCATGAGTTCACTATTGAATGTCTCCAAAATCAGAACTATGACATGCAAGTTAGAGATGATAAGGTGTTTAAAGAGAATGAAAAAATTAAAATTGAACTTAATGCATGTAAGTCTACTATTGAAATCATGAAGAAGGAAAAAGCAAGCTTTAATGAAAATGCTCCTTGTATTTCTTGTTCCTCATTATTAAACCAAAATAGCATGCTTAAACAAGATTTAATGAAGCTCGAAGCTGAAAAAGAATATGAAATAAGAGAGCTTAAGGATAAATTTTGCATGCTAGATAACGATCTTAAAAAGAAAACAATTGAATATGAAAAGAAGGAAAAAGAAAACAAGTTGGCTTTCGTAAGTAAATGCACGATGCTTGTGGAAGAAAATAAACAATTAAAAATCAAAGTCTCTCATCTTGAATTGTCCATTAAAAAATTCTCTATAGGAAAACAATCGTTGAATAATATTCTAGAGAATCAATTATATGGCAATAATAGAAGACGACTTGGTTTTGGATTAAAAAACGTTGAAAAGCCAAAGTTCAAGAAATTCCACAATGTGCCTTCTATTGCAAAGAACTTATATGCAAAGTGCTTTACTTGTGATAGTGTAGGCCACACATCTTATAATTGCAAATTTAGGAACACAAAAATCAAATTTAAACAAGTATGGGTTCCTAAAACAATTTTGGCTAACACTAGTGGACCTTGTTGGGTTTCAAGATCACACTTAACACCTTTCTTGTAGGTGTGATGGAGACTTGGGAAGGAGCATTAATTATTAGGCCTTACTCTTTTTGCTCCTTAGCCAAATAGCTACGCGAAGGTATAATTTCTATCCCTCTTTGCATCCTAATGCATACCTTCATAGTTTGTTTTTGTATGCTTGATTTTCTTTTGTTTTGTGTGCTTGTTTGCTTGTTTTAAATGTTTTTATTCTAAAAAAATAAATAAAAAGAGCTTAAATGAATACCTTTTATGTATTTCATAAGTGGTATTGTATGTTTGTCCATAACTATCCCTTGTAGAAGTTAATTCATTATTGTTGTAGCTACATGAACATGATGTTATCTTTTTAGTAGCCGTGACATGTCTCATAAGTTTCAAATTTGACTTCTACACCTACATTTGCACTTTCACGATATTTGACTTTCTAAGTACTTTTGAAGATTCTTTTGAAGAATAATGGAAAGTGAATGTAGGAATGATTAATTTCTGAATTTTCTAAGGGATATGAAGTGTTTAGCCATGAATTAAAATTGAGCACAAAAGAATTGAAAAAAAATTTATATATACTATATTTGCTCCATATGAAAAATGGATACACTTCATGACTAATACACACAACCCACGAGTATCCAACTTGTGCTAAATGGGTAATCATTAGTGTTGGTGTATATAACTCATCAAGCAATGCCACCCCACATTTAAAAGTCCTTTCAGGCCATGTTTTGGGGTTTGGTAACTTGAACTCATCTTTGATGAGGTGGGAAAAATCAATCCTAGTTATATTCATGAAAATTGGAAAATGTGGATTAATTTGGTTGATTTTCTAAAATTGAATCTCCCTTTGTACTTTATTGTCTATATCACTACACTTACACAAAGGTAGAGAAGTCTTGTTATGAAATTCTATGAGCTTGAATGGTCTATCTTTGGAAAACTCATGCAAATTGCACGCTACATTTAATAATGGTTTACTTTTGCATGGAATATTTTTGTGACTTCATTAATCCACTTTTGGTGATTACAAAGGGGGAGAAAGAAAAGATTTGACAGATTTGATGTCGGTATTATTTGTTGAAGGGGGAGCATGAAAAATACTTGAATAAATGTCGAAGGGGGAGCTTGAGAGTAGGGGGAGCAGGCTTTTATAGTTGATATAACATTGTGCATGCTATACGTTGTAATACTTGAATATCACATTCCATGATTGTATCTCATTCCACGATTCATATTGCATTACACCCTTCAACACACTTCACACCCCCATACTTATTGCTCAAATCTTTTATGGGGTTGTCATCACCAAAAGAGGGAGATTGTTGGAAGCAACGATCTAGGATCTTGGTTTGATGATGACAAACGTGTTGTTATATCTGACGTGTGTGCTTAGTGTGTTTCAGGAATGGCGAAATGAAACATCTTTTGCTATTTGGAGATATTACTATTCATGTAACTATTTGGGTGAGATAGAGAGCTTTGGCTAAATAAAAGTGGACTTGGTCCAATATGGAGAGATGGAGCCAAATCTTATTTGGTTATTGGAATATATCCTATGGCCATACAAACTCCTTAGCCAATACCAATTCATACTCAAATATATTATCACAATATTTTTTCCTTCTCAAAGATGGATTCAAATCTACCACTCCTATTTATATGGGATTCTTCTTTACCCTAACCCAAGACGAGGGTGCGACTACACAAGTTTCTCCCCAGGCTATATCAAAACCCTAGCACAAGATATATATATAAGGCATCATCATCCCTAGGGAAAAAGCGTGCGGCTGAAAAAGTTTTTTTTGCGGCAGCCAATAAAAAAACGAGGAGCAACCAAAAGAACGAGACGAAGCCAAAATCCCTCAGCCTCCAATACCAGTTTTTTCTTATCATGCCATAAACACAAACAAGGGCTAAGCTTCAACCAATATCATCTCCAAGCCCAGTAGACCCATCAACGACTCTCGCATCAAAGAAGGCCACACATCATCAAGGAGACACGACACTCGCATCAAAGAAGGCCACACATCTGAGGAGTGCCGATCGACCTTCCTCCTGCCGCATCAAGCATCAAGTCCCGACACTCGGAGAAGCTCGAGAGGAGTCGCCATTCAAAACCTCGACGACATCCGAGATCACGCCGAAGCTATCACCATTCGAAGGCGCTGCATCGTTGCTGAGTCATCGCTGCTGCACGAAGAAGAGACCGTTGAAAGAAACGAAGATAACGCCGACGAGCTGACGGAGAAGTCGAGCTCTCCACGACGTCGCTGTCGAGCTAATGTCATCCCGCCACCATATCACCGCAGCCACCATCTTCAGGCGATCGGGAGTCGGAGAAGATACCAGTGCCGCTGCTCCGAGATCGCTGCTGCCTCTAAACGAACTCCACCGTCACCAACAAGAGAGGAGCGCCGCCGTGAAGTCCCCTTCACCGTACTCGAAGAAGCTGCCTGAGTCACCAGAGATCGCTACTTGTCGGAGAAGAGTCGTCGCCGCTGCTGAACACCGTCGTCCCCGCTCGAAGAAGAGATCTCGTCGCCGTTGAAGACGAAGACGACGACGACCTTCGCTGCCGCTGCATGGATTGAAAATGAGCGGACGAACACGATCACGAGAGATAAAAGAATCAACGGCGGGGATTAATTCCTTGGATTTGAAACGAAACACGAGAATTTCCGCTGACGTGGCGTGAATTTTTAAAGGAGTTGCTGAGTGCACAGACCGCTGTTACTTGAGATTTCAACTGGAATTTCTTTACGCACAGACCAGTGCACAATTTGACATCCAGGAGTCGGATCGAGACACAGTTTGCGTCAGATTGGAGCTGACAACGCGTTGATTGACAGAGACGCCTACACAGACACGAACTAAGCATTTCTAAACCCTTAAACTCTTTTATTCGTGTCTTAGTGTAATGTTCTCTGTAGGAGAAACTTTACCTATATATTAGGACTATTTTGGGACTTGTCTGGTTGGGACTAGACAAGTGGGACCCAGCTAGTTTGGGACTAGCTGATAGAAAGCGTTACTAGGATTGATAGTGTAACGACCGGTTTTCATCATTATTATTTTCTGTATTTTCTCGTATTTCTATTTTCTTTTCGTATCCGTCGACCGACATTCCTATTCCGAACACGTACCAGTACCAGTTACTTCCCATACTTATTATTATTATTATTATTATCCTTCTAGTAAATTAGGTTAAGACTCTTATCAAAATCTGTTTTAAATTTTAGATTCAAAATTCGAAATTTGAATTTCGAATTTTTTTTAAAAGTCAAACTCAACTTTCAAATCTCCTTAAACTTTTAAATTTGAAATGAAAACTTACCATTGTTGGACCCATTTAAACATATTGAATAGCCATTATTCCCTTGATTACACCTAATAAATCCTATGAATCTTTTACAAATTTCTTCCCTAATTAAACACTACCCCAAGTTTTGAACTCTAAACTCTAGGCCACCCCAAGTTGTTGTACCCAGGCCGCACGCACTAGCTGCACTCACACAACAGAGTTAATCAAAAAGGAGAAGAAGAATTATAAAAACCCTAAAGACCTAATACATGCTCACGTGTTGCCTACAACCATCACCCTAGTATTTGTTTAATAACCTAAGGTTCTCTCTAGCTACTGACCTTTTCCTTTACAAAAAAAACAACGAAATAAACCATAAGACAACACCCCACGTGCTACCCAAGAGGACCCTACACAATTTATATTTATAAAGAACCTAGAGAAGCTAAGAGGGCTCTTCACATGCTGTGCAAACCAAACCCATCAAAACCCTAGGACAAACGTCATCACATCAGCCCGTACCCTCTCTCCCTATTCTCATCTCTCTACCCACGTGCAATGAACAACCCAACAATCTAATCCTAGGGCTTAGATTTCATGGGCTGTCTCTTATCCTTTATAACCCCACACACACAAGCCCAAAGGCTGAGAAACCTATATGCTAACCTATAACTAAGCTCTTTCACGTGCAGACTTTACCCCCCACCAAGCCGTTATATATATAAAAAAAACCCCTATACTATACTTTTTCTAAAAACCAAGCCCCTACTTTTTCAAAAACCCTAAGGCTACACACGAGAACGCCGCCCCCGATCTCTTTCTTCCCCACGCCGCAGCAAACCGAGCGGCGCTTGCTCCTCCTCGTAAATCCCCCGCGAGACACCCTCTCATCCACGCGAGCGGCCTCCTCCGCGAGCGGCACCCCTTCATCTTCTTCCTCACGCCCAGTTCACCGCCAAACGCCCTCCACAGCCCCCAGCTCCTCCCCCGCCCAGAACGACGCCCACGGCCTCCTCTCCATGTCACCCAACTCCGCCGCTCGTCGTAGCTTCCTCCGCCTCGTGAACTCGACCCCCTCCCCTTCCTACAGCCAGCGCCTCCTCCTCTGGGCGACCTCGCCACTCGCTGCCACCAGCCGCTCCGATCAGCTGCCCAGATCCGTTGCCCAGCTCTCCCTTTTCCAACAAACGAAGCACAGGAGCGCCGCGAACCCTCTGATCTTGCACCGCCCAAACCCCGCTCGACGGCACCCCTCTCCCTGCAATAGAAACGAAAGGAGGAATGAGATATAAGAATAACGAAAGGTGAGTAGGTGATTTCTATGTAGTTGGTTTATTCAATATAAACAGTGTAGTATAAAACATTTCTTATAAGTTGGTTACTTATAAGTTGGGTTATTATTAGCAGTTTTATGGTATGATATTTATATAGCTTGCATGTTAACTAAGATGTGTAACAATATTAATGTAGTGAGTTAGTTTTATACTAGCTGTGTAACACATGTTAGTCTTAGTATAGAGTCGGTTTTATTATGTGGGTTAGTGTAATGATACTCCAGTTACATCAGTACTTAGTTCTGAAATCTGCATGTTATTCTTACTAATAGGTAAGATTGAATGTCGTTTTTGGGAATGGTTAGCTTATCAACACGAATCCATTAACGCAGATATATTCTCGCCTCTGTGACGATCGCGTAGGCACCTATAAATGCGGAAACAGGCAAGTGTGCATTTAAATATGAATTTTTGAAACTGATGATAATTACGTCTTTTTACTTTAATTGGTATATCTTGAAAACTGTATGTAAAATGACGCATGAAACTGTTTCCATAATGTTCTAGACTAAGAATGTGACATTTTGTCATATAACTCGATAAGTTTCCATTTTGGATATTAGTATTAGAAAATTGTTTCCTGTAACCGGTAACTCATCTCGACATCTCTTCAATTGCTGTAAACGTTGTACACTGTGAAACATTGACAACTGGAAATGAATGAATATCTTGATTGGTCATTAACAATATGGACATCGTGAAATCGTGCGCCTCGAAGGCGGTATCGTGATATCGTGATGTCGTGTGAGTCGACTAGGCCGGCTCGTGTTCCGGCAAAACTTTTGGGTGGGGTTAGGGTTGAGCGGCCACTAGGCGTATGAAAGGTACTCTCCTCAAGAGCACCACCCGACGCGGTGGGTTAGTGTCAATCACGGTAAGCCCCCGTGAGAGGAACGACCTTCTCATCACGACCTAAAGGCGAGAACCCTAGATTAGATGTGAATGCTTGACATGGACATTGCAACGCTAACTTGGTCTTCGTGAAAATTGAAACGCTAACAAACTCAGTGAAATCTTAACTTAAATTCTTGCAACTGCTTAAAACTACAAGTTAGGGATGTTTACCTTTCATTTCAGTATGATTGTATCGTTAAATTGCTGTAGTCATTTTATTTTAAATGTTTAATGTTTCTTAAATTCGTATCAGCTGTACATCTTGTTTTGGCTTGCTAACCTTTTCTTGCAGCCTTGCTGACATACATTCATTGCTTGTGGATGTATGTCAGATTCAGCGCTTGAGTACCCGGAGGGTTCGTACGTGACGCCTGGATTGGAGAGCCAGAGTTCGCCGTAGACGCCGAGCCGTTTCCTGCGGAAGACTAGAGCCCTTTCGTCGCTACCTTGAGTTTTGGTTTCTGTACCTTGTAGTAGGGATAGTGCTCTGTTGTAATTTCTTTAGCCCTGCTGTGGCTTGTTTTGTAATTTCATGTACGCCTTATATATCTGGATGTGGCATTTATGTTGAATGTTCTGATTGTTCTGATACGCAAATGCAAGGACCCCTTTTCTGTGTTTTTATCACAGACGCTTATTGAACTCGAGCTTCACCGCTCCAGTTCAAGCGGACCGTGTAACGCTCTCGCTTCCGATGTCTTTTGGGAAGCGGGGCGTTACAGATAGTGAGAGAAAACACAGTGAGTGGGGTACTGAAAGCCTGGCGAGTGTAGAGACGTAGAGGGTGCTCTGAGCATGCTCTAACTTGTGATTTTGTACCTATTGCGCTATTCAATACTAGTATCTGCTTTGGGGATGGAGTAGGTCGTTGGGGCGACCGAACCAGGGTAAATCTGTTGTATACTATGTGTCTGCATTTTATTTACTCTGCTGCTACTATAACTGCGTGTGTTTGTTTGTGGGTTGCACGATTTATTTTATAAGCCTATTCACCCCCCTCTAGGCTAGGATCTAGATCCAACAGTGTGCACATGTCACCTCAGCTGTCCATCATTAAACATAGGGTCATGCACTCACGTGACATGTCCTCTATCACAACACATCACCCATTCACAATTACAATATATCCATGCCATTCAAGCCTCTAGCTTCACTAATTATCACTGTGGCTCCAGGCCAATACTATTACATGCACGTTACTCAATTTATTGGATATTGCCTTCATTGAGGCATTTCATCGAACACCTGACAGGCGTCATTCATATCAAAGCAACACAATAACAATTACATGTGCCAAGGGCATGAATATTCATTTCACCATACAACCATATTCTGAAAGAATAATGATGACCACTTAACCACAATTAATGAATAAGAATAGCACTTAATGAATTCAGCTTGCTGAAATTGCAAGAACAACCATAAAGATCAACACATTTCATTTATTTCTTTTGGGAATTTGACAAAACTTTATAAATGAAAGTTAAAGATATGGCAGTTATGGATTTATAGATAAAATTTCATGCAAAAATATGAACTATATGATTTATGGTGAATTAAGTAGTGAAGTGTGTCAAATCTGTTTTTCAGACAGATTTCAAGGTCTGTATTGAAAGCCAATTGTGGGCATGTTGGAGGTGGAAATTCGACATATAAGCATCCTGGTAAATTTTTAGAAAAGCGTTTTAAATTTCCAACAAGACCAAGATCATAAATTCCATGATATGTGCAGGTGTCTAGGCCAATTGTACTAAACTGTGTCAACCCTGAAAATCAAACAGACATGTTGTAAAGATGGATTTATTTCTCCTAATTTCTAAACTGAAACTATGTCAAAATTTATATTATTTTGGGATATAACTTTAAGATCTACAAGCTTATATTTTTTTCGAAACCTAATTCGGGCTACAGTAACCAGAATTACAGAAACAATACACAACAAAATTTCAGGATTTCAAAGAGATAGTTTTGCTTGGAATTTTCAAGGGGTTTTGCATGGAATGAAATCATGGCACATCAATTTAGCTACTACTACTAATTATTGGTAAAACAATATATAAAAAACATGATGAAATGAAACCCTAAACAAATTTCCAAATCCAAGTTAGAACCTACCTCAAATACTTGATTTCCTCTTCTCCTTCTCTTCCTCATCATTCCATCTTCTTTCTCCTTCTTCTTCTTCTCTCTTTTTTATTTTTGTTGGAGAATTCGTCCATGGCATGGGGGAGGTGGCCGGCCATGGCTATGGGGTGGAGGGGAGAAAGGAGAAAAGAGAAGAGAGAATTAGAATTAGAAAGAAGAGTGCAGAAAAGAGAATTAATTATAAGGGTAGTTCCTTCTCATGCAAGAATGGAATATTATATTCCAAGGGAATATTCCATGAGGCAATGACTAAAATACCCCTTCATCTTCCAAGTATTTACAAGGTTGCCATTACTTTAGGTACCGACCACTGTAGGATGTACACACAGCAGCTCTAGTCCAAATGACCATTTTGCCCCTAGCCTTTCCAAAAATTTACGGGGGTTTCCATTGACCCCTAACCACTTTCACACTAGTATGGCTCTTCTTACACACATCCAAGCACATCCATGCATGCATACATGCGTCACACACACACGTTTAACCCATTCCTGTTGTTTTACACCCACGACGTCTTTCGCACTTCTGCGTATTCACACTTCGCATTCACTTCCCTTAGCCACTTATTACGGTCCAATCCCCCTTGTGCTACGTCACATATATCGATATCTATGCTTATCTCATGCCTACCCATGTATCGCAAGTAGAAATACCACTTGTGTTCAGTAGAGTACACGTATAGAGCAAAATAGAGCATGACATCCTACCCACCTTAAAATAAAGTCCGTCCTCAGACTTCCTAGGGTGTGAACCTTGCCGAGGTCAGCTAGGGATGATGGTCTTACTACCCATGAAGTACAAACAAGAATACATATATATACCACACTTATATACACTTTATGCTTCACTATCATCCATACATATCCGCATCGCACACATGTCACAGATACATCCTATTACTCATCTAGTAGCACATTCATATCACTATATGCATCATTACATACACATACGTATATGTTCTTCACATAAACATCTAGGCACACATATTAATATATACATCACACACAACAATTAAGTCTCTATATGTATTATTACACGTATTTATATCACTACTCATATCCATATGCATAGGACATCACACCATATCCATATCACGATACGTAAGGTATTCATACATGGTAAGCTTTTAGATACATCACAATACATTCAAGTATAAACAATTTATATTCTATCTCTTTATATATTTACATATACGTCTACATCCGTGCACGGATACCCAGCAATACACATTAATCTACACACCATTGCTTGATAAACAAGGTCACTATCACGGTGTCACACCGTATGTACACCTGACCCATATACACCCAATACTTAGTCATATGGGCTCACTTCCATGTATAGACACAGAAATATCTATATACACACATTATTTAGTCTCATCCATACTTACATTCACATGCACGTACTAATACATGCATGATCGAGTCACATATGGTTCACAATCATACTATAAATAACTACACATATAACCTCACATCCATAGCAGTGCACCTACTGCCTCACACAGACAAGCACATATACTACACACAATACACACAAGAGTGCACAAATATACACATCCCCTACCACATGCTATATATATATATATATATAGAGGAGGGATCAAATGACCCCCAAAAATAACCCCCAAAAATGACCCCCTATCAAAAATCATATGCCCCCCATTTTTTCGGAAGATCCGAACCGTTCATCTTGATCTCCGCCCTCTAAATACCTGACCCACCAATTTTCAACCCGATCCGATGTGTTTTTCCCGTCCATCAACCATTCGCAAAAGTTCTGTTCATGCGAAACCGTTATATATAGAGGGAAATGTGCCTAAGAATGACCTCGGGTAGAGATACCTGAGCACACCCCCGCTGTTCGGGGTTTGTGAGTATTTTTTTTTGAAATTTTTTTTTGCAGTAGGTAGATATACTTGTTAAGTAGCTCCCCACAAAATTTCAGGTCAATCCGACACCGTTTGAGCCTCCGTTCATTGATTTCAAAAACGTTGCGCAAAACTGTCCAAATTCTGGACAGTTTTGCGCAACGTTTTTGAAATCGATGAACGGAGGCTCAAACGGTGTCGGATTGACCTGAAATTTTGTGGGGAGCTACATAACAAGTATATCTACCTACTGCAAAAAAAATTTCAAAAAAAAATACTCACAAACCCCGAACAGCGGGGGTGTGCTCAGGTATCTCTACCCGAGGTCATTCTTAGGTACATTTTTTGCATATAGATATATAGATATATATATATATATATATATATATATATATATATATATATATATATATATATATATATATATATATATATATATATATGGGTAAAGTGTTCCTAGGGTGACTCCTTAGATTCAATCTAAGGAGTCGCCCCCATTTTCTCCATATCCCACATTTTTTTCGGAATTTTTTTTCATGGGGTTGTTGTTCACCTCATAAATGATCAACATGCCAAAAATCAATTCATTCCAATACTTTTAGAGCCCTCATCTACCCCTTGCAACTTCATGTGTTTTCAGCACGTTTTCAGACCGTTGAAGTTGCAAGGGGTAGATGGAGGCCCTAAAAGTATTGGAATGGCTTGATTTTTGGTATGTTGATCATCCATGAGGTGAACAACAACCCCATGAAAAATAAAATCCAAAAAAATTGTGGGAGATGGGAGAAAATGGGGGCGACTCCTTAGATTTCATCTAAGGAGTCACCCTAGGAACACTTTATCATATATATATATATATATATATATATATATATATATATATATATATATAGAGCAAAAAATGTACCTAAGAATGACCTCGGGTAGAGATACCTGAGCACACCCCCGCTGTTCGGAGTTTGTGAGTATTTTTTTTTGAATTGTTTTTTTGCAGTAGGTAGATATACTTGTTATGTAGCTCCCCACAAAATTTCAGCTCGATCCGACACTGTTTGAGCCTCCGTTCATCGATTTCAAAAACGTTGCGCAAAACTGTCCAAATTCTGGACAGTTTTGCGCAACGTTTTTGAAATCGATGAACGGAGGCTCAAACGGTGTCGGATCGAGCTGAAATTTTGTGGGGAGCTACATAACAAGTATATCTACCAACTGGAAAAAAAATTTCAAAAACAATACTCACAAACCCCGAACAGCGGGGGTGTGCTCAGGTATCTCTACCCGAGATCATTCTTAGGCACATTTTCCTCATATATATATATATAATATAATATATATATATATATATATATATATATATATATATATATATATATATATATATATATATATATAATAAAACAGGGATGTTATCATGGGTTTTTGGATAAGAGAAATTGGATAAGAGATATTGGTTATGTGTATTGTTGTATGTGGATATGTGTATTGTATAAGAGATAATGGATAAGAGATATTGGATAAGAGATATTGGATAGGAGAATTTGGTTTTGGTTATGTGTAATTGGGTGTGATGTTTATAATTTATAAAGTTTGTATATAGGGTATGAGAAATTGAGTATGAGATAATGGAAATGAGATAATGGAAATAAGATAATGGAAATAAGAAATCACATCAGCCTATCAAAGAACTCACATCAGCCATAATTTTTTTAAAAAAATTTCAAATGAACGTTTTCGTTTGCATCATAGAGGGAAATTTTGATCACATCACAAAATCGGAGGGAAACACATTTCAATGGGCGGGAAATGTTGCTCACATTAGAGGGAAATTAGCCCGCAATTGCTCACATCACAACTAAGCCCCTGCAAGCTCCTCGCCATCTTCTTCTACCTGAAATTTCCCCTGCTTCACACCAGCACATCAAGAAGAGCACGCGCCAAGATCAAGTAGATCAAGTTGCTCAACGTATGTTTCTTCAAGTAATCTTCATAATTTTAATAATTGTCCTGAGTAATGTTAATAATGTTACTAATGTATTCAGCTTCAAGCTCACGTTGCAGCCATCATCTCCCTCATTGCAGGAGGTGAGTTCGTTTAGGATTTTTCATGTTTTTTAAAAACATTTTATTTTGGAATTTATCTTACGTAAGCCATTTTCTTTTGCAAGGTGGAGGGTATTTATTTCAATTCTATTTACAGGTAACTGATTCATATTCATCTCAAGTAGCATGTCCTGATTTTTTATTGTCCTGATTTTTTATCTCAAGTAGCATATAGATTTTTTATTGTCCTGATTTTTTATTGATCTCAAGTAGCATATGTGATTTTTTATTGATCTCAAGTAGCATATTTGATCTCAAGTAGCATATGAGATTTGTAATAATTGGCCTGATTTTTTATTTTATCTCAATTAGCATATGTGATAACTCAGATTTTTGTGAATTGCTACTTGAGATTGCTACTTGAGATTGCTACTTGAGATTGCTACTTGAGATATGTGATAATTCATATATCCTGTGAATTGCTACTTGAGATTTTTGAAAATTTAGCAACTTCAGATTTACATCACAATTGCAACAGGATTTACTTGCAATTTACACCAAATTTATACTGTAATTGCAAGTAAATTGCAAGTAAATTCAAAATTTATAACAGGATTTACATCACAATTTACATCACAGATTTACTTCACATATGCAATTCATATATCCTGTGAATTGTGATGTATCCTGTGAATTGCTAAATTTATACCATATTCAAAATTCATATAAGAGATTTGTGATGTTGGATGTGATTTATAAATTTACATCACAACTCAGATCATTTACATAGAAGTGATGTTGATATCCTGTTAATTTAGATTGTCCTGTGAGTTGTGATGTTGAAGGATGTTGTGATTTACATAGAGTTAGATGTTGGATAAATTTATAATGATCAACTCAGAGTTAGATCAACATCACAGCTCAGATTTCCTTCAAAAATGTTGATATCCTGTTAATTTCAACTCATTCAAATTTGGAACTTTTTGGTATAAATTTTGAAAATTTTGAAAATGTCCTGTGAATTGCAACAGGATCAATTTTGAAATTTTTGGTATACATTTTTTGAAGGATGTTCAAAATTTATCCAACATCCCAACTCAGATCATTTCCATAGAAGTGATGTTGATCATTTATAAATTTACTTGAACCATAGAAGTGATGTTGATCATTTATAAATTTACTTGAACTCACAAATCTCTCACATAGAAGGAGATATTTCAACTTTGATCATTTACATCACAACATGTTGGATCTCATTTATAAATTTACATATGTTGGATATCACATTAGAGGGAAACTTTGATGTAAATCTCATTTGTAAATCTAACTGTCAATGAATGCATATCCTGTCAATGGATAGGCTTGGATAGGCTTGGATATCCTGTCAATTAAAGACTTACATTATTCATTTAACTGGGAGGACTTAACTTAAACCATGATAAGCTCACCTCATATAGTTGAATTGATATGCATTCATTCTCAAATTTTGAATACTTGCATATTTCAGAACTGAAGTATTCAAATTTTCAGTTTGAACTTAAACCATGAATTTGAATTTGAATTGATATGCATACCATGACAAGCTCACCTCATATAATTTTCAGTCCATTTTCAAAATTTTGAATACTTGCTAATTAAATTTGGGTATTCAAATGTCTTTAGCTCACCTCATAAACTATGAATTTTGCTAATTAAAACTGAATATGCCATAACCACTATAATATGCCAAATTAAATATAATTAAATATGACAAATTAAATATATCCATGTCAACATTCTCAACTTGCAAAATACTGAAAATTTGAGAAAATTTGGTTTATTCATAAACCAATTTACATTCTCAACATGAATTGGATAAACCAATTTATCCATTCATGCATAAACTAATGAATTGGTTTATTAGATAATGAATTAGGATATGCATTCTCAGAAAATGTTGAGAATGAATGCATATCAATTTATCCATTCATGCATAAACCAACTGGATGAATGCATATCCATTAGATAATGCTTTAAATTGGTTTATTCATGTTGAGAATGTAAGTCCATTCATTGGTTTATGCATTCATTCATTTTTTTGAACTTACATTTGGTTTATTCATTAGAAAACTGTAATAATGTATAAAGCATAAACCAAATTTTCTCAAATATTGTTGAGAATGCATATCCATTCATTCTCAGGATATGCTTCAAATAATGTCCTGAGAATGAATGCATATCCATTCATTTGAATGCATACCCTGTCAAGCATATCCTGTCAATGAATGCATATCCTGTCAATGGATAGGCTTGGATAGGCTTGGATATCCTGTCAATTAAAACTTACATTATTCATTTAACTGGGAGGACGTAGACTTACATTAATATTATCCTGTCAAATGAATGGATATGCTTCAATTCATTTGAATTAAAGGCTTGGATAGGCTTGGATACTCCAAATACTCCATTTTGGGAGGACATGGAGTATTTTAAAATTGTAGTTTAAAATTTATTTGGAGTATTTGGAATATTGAGCTTCAAATACTCCATTTTGGGAGCTCAATACTCCATTTTGGGATACTCCATGTCCTTCAAAATTGATAGGATATGCATTCAAAATTGACATGATATTCATTTCAAGTTAACTTTGTTATAGGAATACCCAAATTTGGTGAGCCTATAACAGATGGAATATTTGTGGGCTCCAAATTGATGAGCCAAGTCATCAAATTCATTTCAAGTTTCAAGTTAACTCCAAATTTAACTGGGATATTCAAGGAACCTTCAAACTTGAATAATTGTGATATTCAAAATTTAACTGTGATAAAATTTGGGCAATTTACAGTATTTTGATTCAACGGAGTTAACTTGAATCCATATTATTCAATGGAGGATAATATTACAGTATTTTGATTCAAGTTGACTCCATTGAATAATATTACAGTATTTTGATTCAAGTTTATAGTATTTTAATTTACTTGAATGGAGTTAACTTGCATCAAAATATTACAGAATCAAAATATCAAAATACTGTAAACTTGCAATATGCATTCATTCTCCATTGTCAACATTCTCAACATGAATGGGATAAAGATAAACCAACATTGTCAACATTCGTAACTTGCAAAATACTGAAAATTTGAGTTGGTTTATTCATAAACCAATTTACATTCTCAACATGAATTGGATAAACCAATTTATCCTTTCATGCATAAACTAATGAATTGGTTTATTAGATAATGAATTAGGATATGCATTCTCAGAAAATGTTGAGAATGAATGCTCTTCGTTGAGGGAGGGTGATTTGATGAATAACCTGTTGAATAACCTGATTTGTGAGAGTTACTTCCTCTTCTCTTTATAGTTATGGCAGTTGCACTTTAAGTCAATTTTTATCTTTCAGTCAAGAGTTGGGTTTAAAACTTTATCTTTCAGTCAAGAGTTGGTATACATTGATTCTTACAGTTTTAAACCCATTTTGAAAATAGCTCCATGCTAATATTAGTCCTATAGTTTCAAAATGGATAGGCTTTCAGTCATGAATTGATCAAGCTCTTTTGATTTACCTTAAAGTTTTAAACCCATCAAGCTGAAATGCTAATATTAGTCCTATAGTTTTAAAATGGATAGGCTTTCAGTCTTTCAGGCATGGGCAATCCCAGATATTGCTGAAATGCTTGCTGAAAAATGAGCTTGATGAATTGCAATTTTATTTGATACTTAAACCAACCTATGAAATGAGAAACTGGGATATGAATATTGAGGTTTCATGAACTGGGAACTGAGCTTGAGCAATGAGCATGAATGAAATGTTTTTTGTCCATGCTAAACTTTTTTATCATTTTGAGTAGATAGATTATCACAATAGAGAATCCTGTATTTGTAAACAGTTTATCCTGAATTTTGTTATTCCATTGAGTGAACAAATTTTTGAATGATGAGCTGAGTTTGGGACAGGATCTATTTTTGAACATCATATATACTGAGAAACCCACAAAGGATATGCTGAGAAACCCACAAAGTATAGGACTAATATTAGCATATCCTATAATATTAGCATATCCTCTTACATTGAATTTGTTATTTATCTACTCAATGAGAATATATCATCTTGATGTTTACAAAATTTCATTGAGATATTTGAATGAAATTAAGTTTGGGACATGATTTCATTGTGATGTTTTACAAAATTTCATTGTGAACAAAATTTCACAGAATTTTGGGACATGATATACAATAGAGAATACTGTATAGTTTTATCATGTTAAGTTTCCTTTGTTCAAAAATTTTGTTATTCCATCCTGTTCATAAGGATATCACAGTATTTTGAATTGAAATTTCATTCAAGATGTGTGAACAAAATTGTTTTATCTTGAATGAAATTTGTTTTATCTACTCAATGAGAATATATCATCTTGATGTTTACAAAATTTCATTGAGATATTTGAATGAAATTGAGTTTTACAGAATTTCATTGAGAATATATCATTTTGATGTGTGAACAAAATTGAGTTTTACAATATTTTGAATTGAAATTCTCATTGAGATATGTGAACAAAATTCCATTGAAATTTCATTCAAGATGATAATTTTGTTATTCAATGAAATTTATCAAGATGTTTACAAATTTCATTCAAAATGAGATATACTTGGATATTCAACAGTGATATACTTTTTTCTTATTCAATAGAGAATCATGTATCAAAGAGATATGGGTGAACTCATTTTGTAAACAGGATCCTCTCATTTTGATATACACTTTAACTAAGGATATCACAGGTTTTATCAAATTTGTTTTATCAATTTTGTATATCCATGATATCACATGATATGAGTTCAATTTTGTTTTATCAAATTATACAGGATATCACATAAATCATGAATGTTAAATTTTGAATGATGAACTGAATTTTGATATTCTATCTCAAATTTTTGATCCTATATAATTTTGAGTTGTGATATCCTTATGCACAGTATTCATAAGGATATCCTCTATAACAAAATAACAAAATTCAGTTCAACTCAAAATAACAAAATTCAGTTCATAAGGATATCCTCTATAATCAAAATAACAAAATTAACAGGATTCATGATAATAGAGTTGTGATATCCTTATGAATTCATGAGTTGTGATATCCTTATGAATTTTGATATTGTATAATTTTGATCCTGTAAATTATGGGTGAATTCATATGAGTTCACAGGAATTGATCCTGTATATGAGTTCAATTCCATGATATGAGTTCAATTTCACATATCATAGAAATGTTTGTTGGTGAAACAGGATATGGGAGAGAATGCTGTTTTGTTTTGTGAGAGGATATAGGTGAAACATCTTGATGATGTGATCTTCATATAACCTGGACTTGATTGAGTAACCAAAATTTTTTACTCTTCATAATTTTTTGAGTAACCAATATTCTGAGTAACCAAGTCTTGGAGTGTTGACATAATCATATAACTCAGGATATGTTTTCAATCTTCATATATAACCTCAATCCTCATATAACCTGGACTTGATTGAGTAACCAAAGACCCATAATTTTCATATAACCTGGACTTGATTGTTGAAATAATCTTCATAATATGTTTTCCATATCAAGTCATGATTGTGTTATATGAAGATTGTGTAACCAAGACTTGGTTACTCAGACTCAATCAAGTCTTGGTTACTCAGACTCAACCAAGACACAATCAAGAATGAGTTATATGAACTTTGTGTGGGAAATTTGTGTGGGAAGATTATAAACTGAATTTTATATTCAAAATGAGTGTGCAATTGCAATTGAAAGAATATTTTAAGAAATGAGTTTGAAAAAATTGTTTTTTTCATATGCAAAATTCTATACTTTCTCAATATTACCAATTCTCTATGTTTTTTGCATATACTGAAATTGAATATACTGGGTGAATAAATTGAAGATACTGAAATTGAAAATATATTCCAGTTTGAAAATGCTACAACATGTTCATTCTCATTGAACATGAGTTGAGAGATAGTCATGTTATCCATGAGAAAATTTTGAATACTTGCTCATTTTACATACTTGCTTATTAAATCATTTCAGTTTTGACTACTTGCTCATTAATTGTGCCATAAACCATATAAATATTGCATATACTGAAATTTTGAATACTTGCGTATTGAATATATTTAATTTTGAATATATACTTGATTTCAAATGAGCAAGGTCAAATTTTGAATATGCTTGACATACTTGATTTCATAAGCTTATACATGAAGATTTCAAATGAGCAAGTGTCCTGTGAAGATTATGATTTGTATGCTTATTGAATTGTGGATTTTGAATTTTGTCCTGTGAATTTTGTCCTGTTAATATTCAAATGAGCAAGTGTCATGTGAATTATGAATTGTATGCTTGACATACTTGATTTCATAAGCTTATTGAATTTTGTCCTGTGCAGATTTCAAATTCCAGCATTATGTATTCTGTTGATTATACTTGAAATGAAATTGGATGGGAGCTAGCTGATAAGATTTTTCATTTTGATAAGCTCTTGGTGAGCTTTGTGGGTTTGAGGGCTTCATCACATCCTTTGTGAATTGGTGAGCTTTGTGAACTTTGCCTTTTTTCATTGCTATAAACAAATTTTTGCTATGGTGATGAAGCTCTATCCAATTTGAAAGACAGGACATATATTAAATTTTGAATGTTGGGTTTGAGTGACAGGACAAAGCTTGAGTTTGAAATTTAGGAAAGCTTGAGTTTGAATTTGAGTTTGAAATTAATTTTGCAATTGACAGAATATTTCAGTCAATACACCCAATATAAACTGAATTTTATATTCAAAATGAGTTTGCAACTGCAATTGAAAGAATATTTTAAGAAATGAGTTTGCAAATGAAAGCTTGAGTATTGTTTTTTTCATATTCAAAAATTTATCACATTTTTGAGATATTATCCTTAGTCATTCAATTCCTATGAGTTAATTCTCAAACATACTCAATTTCATTTTTGCAGGACAATACTCAATTTTTTGGAGATATTTTTTATTATGTATGAAGATTGAATCTTGATAATTACTGATATTTTTTATTATCAGTAGCATATGTGATAACTGAGTGATTGAAGATTGAAAATTGTTTTTTATGATGTATGAAGATTGAAAATTGTTTTTATACTTGGTGAAGCTTGAGTATGTTCACATTATACAGGAACATTTCACATTATATAGGAATATCCTGTAAATAGGAATTGAGTATGTTCACTTGGTGAAGATTGAAAATTGGTGAAGTAAATAGGAATATCCTGTAAATAGGAATTGAGTATGTTCATATTATATAGGAATATCATGTAAATAGGAATCAAGTATGTTCACCAAGTGAGTTGTTCACATTACCAAGTGAATATTCTGTTTTCTATTTACATTATATAGGAATTGAAGTCATGATGTATCAAAATATCAAAATACATCAGGATATGTATTTGATATGTCAATAAAAAAATACACTGAAAGTTTTAAGATAAACCAATTCATGGCAGTTGCATTAGAATGAAACTTGACTGAAAGTGCAACTGCTATAAACCAAATCAAAAACTTGACTATTGGCATTGTTTTTCTCAGTTTATATTGGCATTGTCCAGGATTCAAAAATGGATATTGGCATTAATATCAGTTTATTCATTATTCTCAGTTAATGAATATTGGCATTATTTGGGGTTAGTCCAGTTTATATTCTCAGATTGTGTATGAGATTTCTGTGATTTATATTGGCATAGTCTAGGATTAATATTGGCATATTCTAGATTTTTGTGATTTTTCTTAAGTTAGCTATATCACATAAATATTGGCATAGTCCAGGATTCAAAAATGATTTTGATTAATATTGGCAGATTTATGTTGTGTATAATGCCAATATACACAAATCTCATGCACAAATCAGATTTATGTTGTGGGTATTGGCATTATACACAAATCTCATATATATGCAATGCTAAACTTGATATCCTGTTAATTATGTTGTGAGTTTGATATTTTGATACCATTCAAAGTGTCCTGAGGATCATAGAAGCAATGCTAGAATGCAAAAATTCTCAAGTGATCCTAATCAAATATTCAGATATATGTGTCCTGAGGATTGAGATAATTCAGATATATTCAAAAATTCTTAGGACACATAGAAGTAGCAAAAATTCAAAGATTCTAATGAATGTGTAATTTTTTAATGCTAAACTTGATATCATGTTAATTTTGTATTATCATGTACCCAATTGAATTTCAAAATGTTAATTTCAAAAATGAAGAGCTTGATTATGTAAATGGGAGTATTTTAATTGAACATACCATATTCTCAAAATGAACATCTAATATACGCTAATAATGTATTTTAATTGTAATTAGTTTGGGCTTAATTTGGATAGGGCTTTAGCTCAACGCAGTAGGATAGAACGAGAACGTGAACAAGAACAACGTAACATATCTCACGCTCTGCCTTCTGACGGTGTACTTGATATACCTCACATAACACCAGCCATGACAACTTCTCCGGTTGAACAAGAAGATGATGTCTCGGCCTCGCGTAACGATATGATTTTCGGACAAGTTCCTGGACCATCTGTCAGGTCATTATCAACCCGACTGTACATAAAACCTTTTCACCAAGCCATGTATTTTAGTAGTGTTTATTTTTGTGTTTAAATTTGGATAGGGCTTTAGCTCAACGCAAAAGGAGAGAACGAGAACATGAACAACGAAACATATCTCACGCTCTGCCTTCTGACGGTGTCCTTGATATACCTCACATAACACCAGCCGTGACAACTTCTCCGGTTGAACAAGAAGATGCTGTCTCGGCCTCGCGTAATGCTATGATTTCCGGGCAAGTTCCTGGACCATCTGTCAGGTAATTATCAACCTGACTGTACATAAAACCTTTTCACCGAGCCATGTATTTTAGTAGTGTTTATTTTTGTGTTTAAATTTGTATAGGGCTTTAGCTCAACGCAAAAGGAGAGAACGAGAACAAGAAGAACGAAACATATCTCACGCTCTGCCTTCTGACGGTGTCCTTGATATACCTCACATAACACCAGCCGTGACAACTTCTCCGGTTGAACAAGAACATGCTGTGTCGGCCTCGCGTAACGATATGATTTCTGGGGAAGTTCTTGGACCATCTGTCAGGTCATTATCAACCCGACTGTACATAAAACCTTTTCACCGAGCCATGTATTTTAGTAGTGTTTATTTTTCTGTTTAAATTTGTATAGGGCTTTAGCTCAACGCAAAAGGAGAGAACGAGAACAGGAACAACGAAACATATCTCACGCTCTGCCTTCTGACGGTGTCCTTGATATACCTCACATAACACCAGCCGTGACAACTTCTCCGGTTGAACAAGAAGATGATGTCTCGGCCTCGCGTAACGATATGATTTCTGGGCAAGTTCCTGGACCATCTGTCAGGTCATTATCAACCCGACTGTACATTAAACCTTTTCACCAAGCCATGTATTGTAGTTGTGTTTATTTTTCTGTTTAAATTTGTATAGGGCTTTAGCTCAACGCAAAAGGAGAGAACGAGAACAGGAACAACGAAACATATCTCATGCTCTGCCTTCTGACGGTGTCCTTGATATACCTCACATAACAGCAGCCGTGACAACTTCTCCGGTTGAACAAGAAGATGCTGTCTCGGCCTCGCGTAACGATATGATCTCCGGGCAAGTTCCAGGACCATCTGTCAGGTCATTATCAACCCGACTGTACATAAAACCTTTTCACCAAGCCATGTATTTTAGTTGTGTTTATTTTTCTGTTTAAATTTGGATAGGGCTTTAGCTCAACGCAAAAGGAGAGAACGAGAACAAATACAAGCAAGCACATCTCGATATATGACTCCTACCAGTGTACTCGACATGCCTCAAAGCACATATGCAGTACCAACTTCTCCCGTTGAACATGTAGATGAGGTCTCAGCCTCGCACAATGCTACGATATGTGCTGAAGATGATGAACCATATGCCAGGTTATTATTCATAAGAGCTCCTCTGCTTTAATGTAAATTAATTTTATTTAATTATTATGGTTTTATTTTGGCTAGGTGTTTAGCTCAATGTCAAAGGAGAGAACGAGAAAAAGCTCAACGAAACATATCTCGATATATGACTCCTATCTGTATACCTCAAATAACACCTGGATTAACAACTTCTCCAGTTGAACAAGAAGACGCTGGCTCATCCTCGATCTTCCGAAGTCGGTCAACTCAGCATGGCTCTGGTCCACCAACTCTGGTTGATTTTGGTCGGCACCATCTTGGATTAATGAACATTCCATGCCCTCATTGTTCAGCCTTACACTGGTTGGATGAACAGTTGTCGAAGTCAACTTTGAGAACACATCTTTTTGGAACATGTTGTTTGCAAGGAAAAGTAAAATTGCCGAAACTTAATGAACCCCCTCCATCACTTAGAGAATTATATGATGGTGACAGTGAGGCATCAAAATCATTTCGAATGTATACTCGGGAGTATAATGCAGCTAATGCATTTACCAGCCTTGGTGTGACAATGGATCAAAGATTGATTGCTGGCAGGGGCCCGAACATATTTACAATTCATGGAGAATTACGCCATCGAACAGGATCACTTCTGCCCCAACCGGATCAAACAGCAAGTTATTGTCAACTTTACATATATGATCCGGATTCTGCTATGGAGTTCCGAAGTAATAGAAATCCACATTTGAGCAAGGATGTCTTACAAATTATTCAAAATTGTTTATCGGGCATAAATCCATTCATCAAACTATATTGTCAGGCGTATTCTGTTTTATCTCAAGCAGATTCATGTGGTCATGATCTTCCTGTATATCTGCATTACAATTCAAACAAGGATCGTCGCCGTTATAACCTCCCAACCGTAGATGAGATTGCGGTTATTTTACCTGGCGATGGCTATCGACCTTCCGGGATGCGAGATATAGTTTTACATCTTCGAGGAAATCATCAATTAATGCAAATCAATGAGACTCATCCTGCATACTTACCATTACACTACGTCTTATTATTTCCTGATGGTCAGCTTGGATGGGAACCTGAGTTGAAGCAGTGGGATCCAGTTCAAAACATAGCATCAAGTAGACGCCTGACCATGTGTGAGTTTTATAGCTACCGTCTGTTTGAAAGACAGAACGAGTATTCTTCAATTTTGAGAGCGGGAAAGTTATTCCAGGAGTTCATAGTTGATGCTTGGGCAGCAATTGAGCAACATCGTTTGACATTCATCAAACTTAATCAACGAAAACTCCGCTCAGAGCTCTATCAGGGTCTTGCAGATATCGATGCATATGCCAGATGCGACCAAATTGGACAGCGCATGATACTTCCTTCATCTTTCACTGGCAGTGCACGTCACATGTTTGAAATATTTCAAGACTCGATGGCTATCACACGTTATAACCAGCACCCGGATATTTTTCTTACCATGACCGCAAATCCAAAGTGGCCAGAAATTACTTCGGCTCTACTGCCCAATCAAAAGGCTACCGACCGTCCAGATTTAGTCGCACGTGTATTTGAGTTAAAAAGAAAGGCTTTGATGAAGGAGATTGATGGCAATAATGTATTTGGAAAGAAAGTAGCACATGTATTTACAATTGAATTTCAGAAACGGGGTCTTCCACATATGCATGCTCTTTTCTTTCTTCGTGGACCCGATAAGATTCATACATGTGATCAAGTGGATAGAATTGTATGTGCTGAATTTCCTGATCCTGCTCAAGATCCTGCATTATTCGATACTGTGTCAAAATGTATGGTACATGGACCATGTGGTGCTCGGAATCCAAATGCCTCATGCATGGAAAATGGTAACTGTACTAAGAAATACCCTCGAAATTATGCAGAAGCAACAACCTTGGATCGTGATGGATATCCTATTTACCGTCGTCGTAGTAATGGGCATCTATATACTGTAAGGGGGCATCAGGTTGATAACCGAGATGTTGTGCCGCACAACAGGTATCTCTCAAGGCGCTTTAACTGCCACATTAATGTCGAAGTTTGTGCCGGGGTAAGATGTGTGAAGTACATTCATAAGTATATTTATAAAGGTCATGATCGGACCACAATGGTATTGGGCGCAGTAAATGAGATCCAACAATACCTTGATGCAAGATATATTGGACCACCTGAGGCTGCCTGGCGAATATTCGAGCATCCTTTGCATCAAGAGATTCCGTCAGTTCAAAGATTGATACTTCATTTACCAGGGCAACACCGTGTTATTTTTGATCCAGATGAAGATGTAGATGCAATAAGGTCTAGGGCTGAAAATGATAAGACAACTTTGACTGAATTTTTTACATGTTGCGCTTTACATGAGTCTGCGCATGATCTCACATATCAAGAATTTCCCCAAAAGTTTGTGTGGCATTCGTCAACAAAGGTCTGGACTCCAAGACAATCTGGATATGCCATTGGCAGAATGTATTTTGCCTCCCCTAATTCTGGTGAGAGATTTTATCTACGGTTGCTACTAACAGTTGTTAAAGGGCCAACATCGTGGGAAAATTTACGCACATTCAATTCGATTGAGTACCCTACATTCAAAGCAACATGTATTGCAAGAGGTCTTCTTGAAGATGATTCCGAGTGGAGACAATGTCTTGCCGAGGCTTCAATTATGAAAACAGGATATCAACTACGAAGACTGTTTTGTATTATTCTTATCGAATGTGTGCCGATCGACCCCCTTGCATTATGGAATGAATTTTCAATGCACATTTGCGATGATCTTCCACATAAATTGCAAACTTTATTTGCAATTTCTACCCCAACTCAGGGCCAACTTGAAGATTATGGATTATTCCTTATCAATGAATTGCTTGAGGAGTACGGTAAGTGTCTATCCGACTTTCCACCAATGCCACTTTCTGCTGGAGATTGGAATGAAATTGTTGGCAATAGATTGTTGCATGAACATCAGGAACTTATAAATAAAGCGAAACAATTGGATGCACAAAAAGACATTGATTGCCTCAATGATGCACAACGCAATGCTTATTCAGCAATTACTTCATCAGTATTTGAAAATAAAGGTACTACATTCTTCTTGAGCGGTGGTGCTGGAACTGGAAAGACTTTTTTGTACAATGCAATAGCAACAATGTTGCGTAGTCTTGGAAATATAGTTATCACCGTCGCGTCTTCCGGTATTGCATCATTGCTACTTAGCGGAGGTCGGACTGCACATTCCACATTTCGTATCCCGTTAGATGTGCATGATACTTCAATTTGTAATTTTAGCAAGCAATCCATGCAAGCTCAATTGTTCAGAAAAGCAAAACTTATAATATGGGATGAAGTACCTATGCAACATCGGCACTGTGTTGAGGCAGTGGATCGATCGTTACAAGATATGTGTGATAACCCCAGAGCATTTGGTGGTATTACTGTTGTTCTTGGTGGGGATTTCCGACAAATCTTGCCCGTCATACCAAAGGGGGTTCGAGAAGAAATTGTTGGTGCCTCATTGAGACGATCTGTATTATGGTGCTCTGTACAAGTTTTGATCTTGGATCAAAATATGCGGTTAAATAACTCATCGGTTGAGAATGCAAATTTTGCAAAATTTATTTTGGAGGTATTTTATTTCATGACTAATTTAATTTTACTTACTATTTTTATCTTAGCCATTCCTTCACTAAAATTATATCTATATGTATTAGGTTCGGACAAATCCTACAGAAGTGGTAGAACTTCCTTCTAACATATTCAGGTGCAAGGTTTTAAACGAGTTAATACTTCGAATTTATCCGCAGCTTGATATTGAGGGTGTCGTGACTCCGGCATACCTTACTGAACGAATAATTCTTTCTGCACGGAATGATGATGTTACTTTTATAAATGCTGCTGCATTAAACATTTTTCCGGGACAGAAGATTACGTATCAAGCTGCAGACAGTTTTTCTGAAAATGATGAAACCGATCCAACCATTATGAATAGATATCCAACTGAGTACATAAACTCTTTGGATCCTCCTGGGTTGCCACAATTTACACTTGAGCTTAAGGTTGGTTGTCCTATTATTTTATTACGAAATATTGCACCAAAAGACGGGCTCTGCAATGGCACTCGATTGATGGTTGTCAGATGTGCATCACGTGTCATTGAAGCTCAAATTTTAAATGGGGATAAAGCCGGTTGTTTTGTGTTTATTCCAAGAATATCTTTGTCACCATCGGCTACAGAATTACCTTTTCATATGACAAGAAGGCAGTTTCCTGTCCGTGTGACATATGCTATGACGATTAATAAAGCCCAAGGACAATCTGTAAAATTCGTTGGAGTTGATTTGCGGACCCCAGTTTTCAGTCATGGACATCTTTATGTTGCACTTTCAAGGTGCACATCTTTTGATCGTGTATGTGTCCTTCTTCAGCCCAACATAAATAACACAGTGAACATCGTTTACCCAGAAGTTCTGCTATGATTTCCAATGTATGATAAAAATTGTATGTAAGTTTTTTAACTCTCTTTCTTTACATTGTTTTATTTATATTATTTGTTTAAATGATGTTTTAAAAAATTATTATCGATTGTTGTCTAACATGCAGGTATAGCATTATCATACGTTACCAAGCTTTAAAATGTGGACCCACATTACCATATATGGCAGGGTAAGAAATTTTTTCCTTTACTACATTTCATTGCATGACTTAATTGTTTTCGGTATGCATTGTTTGATAAAATATTGGTTTGTATTTTTATATAGATAGATGATGATGCAGATTTGGCAAAAACTGTAAGTTTCTTATCATAATTCTACATTATATTTTTAATATACTATGTTTGCATTAACATTTTTCTTCTCACAGGTTCTGTTACTTCAAAACAATCACATAAATGTCAGGCTACGGGGTTATATCGGATTTTGTTTTGATAAGGTATGCATACCGTTACAAACATTCCCATTTTGAAATTAAAAATTAGTGACTGTTTATTATTATTATTATTATTTCCAGCAAATTGCTAAAAGAACTTTACAAGCAACGGCGACGAGTCACATTGAAGACAAAGCAATCTTCTTTTCCGAGGTAATATAAAAATCTTAGATTTTGTTTTTCAAAATATCCTCTTCATTGACCATCCAAATACCTTTTTTGTTATAGAAGTGGAAGATGGTTCTTGCCGAGCTTGCTTGGTTCCAGAAAGCACGACATCCACCACTCCAACGAAAAAAGGTAAATAAATGTATAATTTTAAAATTTTCCATATTTTCAAATATATATTAATTTTTCTAGGAATTTTATGTTCTTAATTTATCTAGGTTATTGCTCATCCCATTAACTCTCCACTTTGGATTGAGCTTGACACGTCATCTTTTTATAATGTGATGATGAAAAGGTTTTCTGCTTAAACACGATGAAGGTAATAAAAGTTAGTTGTACAAAGTAATTAGATATTTCTTCGTTTCTAATTTTTCTATTCTAAGCTATGATTTTATTTTTAATTTTCAGGACACACGGCCCTAGCTTCAGATGTAAATTTTGTTGGTTTTAAATGCCGGTGTGAGAGATGGTGTTTTTGAAATTGGACTGCATGGTTGTTCAATCCAAAATGTATTTTTGTGTATATTTGTTCATAGTTAAGGGTTTTTTCTTTTGGCATATAGTTTAGGTTGTGTGATATTATTATAAGTCGAATTAATACCATTTCTTTTGGACTACTGAATAGGTTGCTTGGAGAAAACATTGGGGTGTGCTTTTTACCATGTGAACAAGTCAATAGCTTCCCCTTTAGTTTTGGATTTTAACAACAGTTTAGATAATCAAATATTCTTCAAATTGGCAAATTTTTGCAAAATTTGTGTCGGTGCTCAAATGAAAAAAGCATATCTCTTTCATTGCCCCCACTTCTCCTTTTACTACAGTTTAATATTGCCATTTTCGTGTACTTAAGGTGCTAAGTCTCATTCATCCAACCATAATCTGTGGCTTGCTTAATTAACAACCACATCTGTGAACAGTTGTCAACAACCACACATGAGTGATTTGAACTAATACTGTGAGATCACCACTGATGGAATATTCATTCCTTTTCATGAGTGATAATTCCTCTAAATTTGTTTGATCGTTCCTGGGAGAATTGTAAAGATTAGTCCAAGAGATCTGCATCAAATATTCCCGTATTTATCTCAATCACTTGGACTAATATTTACACTTTGATTTTAGCTGCATCAGAATATTCTTATGTGACATCTGTTAGTGTAAGTAGGTAATGGAATTGGTCCTGTCAAAGGTGTTTGACCTCAAACATGAAGAACATATGCAATTGGCGTAAACTGGTGACAACCCTGGATTGTTTAAACGACATGAGCTTAAGCCGTGAAGAGAATTTCACCTGCCCGCTGCATGATAATGTACAAAGTCTGATGTCTCACCAACTGGTGTGTTATGTTGTAACCTTGCCCCTCATCTTAAATTGTTTGCAGCAATATTTGTTTGTTAGCTTTGAAAAATACAGATTTGAAGAAGGTTAAGAAGGGGAAGTGGTTTTTTGTATCAATTAACTTATGCATATAATGCATTACAATTTGAAGATGCCATGTCCAATTTGTTGTTATTACAGTTACGAGTAATACAAGTGTTGTCTAGAACAAAATATTTTACAGATTCATTTACAGATTTTGATAGCTATTCCCAATGATGAATAGATGGGAAATTTGCTTCTTTTTTGGAATCTAAACTAACTATGTTTTGCAGTTGAGTTTTGAAGTGGATTTGTTGGCTTCCCTACATCTAAAGTCTTATCACCTCATATCTTTGTTAACATGTCAATGACACATGCTCATACTAACATTTGAGATATAATGATTCAGGTCATATTTGTTACTCTAAACATATCCATATAACAAATATTCTTATTTGTTACTGGGTATGATATAACAAATATTCTTATCTTATTTGTTACTGAAGTAACTCTTTTTTGTTGCTGGGTATGATATACCAAATATTCTTATTATAGATATGAATACGTTTAGACAAGCAGTTCAAATATGTTTAGAGTTACTTATATGAATATGTTTAGAGTAACTTATTTGTTAACAGTTTCATAATTCATATTTGTTAACAGTTCATATAAGTTTCAAATACGTTTAGAGTAATTTAGAGTAACACTGAAGTTCAACATGTAACAAGTTCATATTTGTTTCATAAATGCCAGTCTCACTTGAAAATTCATTAATCATATGTCATGGATACTCATATATATCCAGTAACAAGTTTCATATCAACATTTCATTAACAGCTCATATTTCTCAATGTGTGTGTCAGATTAGAACATTTCATGGGAAACATTTTCAATTGAGTATCCTGGACAGAATTTTGCCAACTTAATGTGTATGTAAACTCAGTGTGTGTGTGTGTGTGTGTGTGTGTGTGTGTGTGTGTGAACATTGCCAGAATGTGTGTGAACATTTGAGATAGCTGTTAGTGTGTGTGTGTGTGTGAACATTGCCAGAATGTGTGTGAACATTAAATGGGCAACATCCATCTCAAATGTTTCATTAATTGGGCAACAGCCATCCCAAATTTTACAAACAGCTGCAGATGTGTGTGTGTGTGTGAACGTTGCCAGAATGTGTGTAAACTCAATGTTTCATTGCCAGAATGTTTCCCATGAAATTTACACACACACCCTAATGAAAATGTTCACACGCTTTGCCAGAATTTTCATTTGAGTATTCAACATAACCTGCTAATGAAAAGTTTCCACACATTTCATGAGGTTGGCAGCTTGATAACAGGGGAGGGTTGTTGTAGCATTTCATTTTCAACAGTGTGCATTTTCAAGAGTTTGCATTTTGGATTCAACATTTACCATTTTGGATTCAACTTGAAACCATCATATCCACTTTGCATGCTATTAACTACACTGTGTTTTTGCACCCAACTAGCTTACAGCATACGTTGGCAGGCATTTTGCAAGGGGATATACACATGGAGGACTTGCGAGCTGAGAGCTTAAGACAGAGCTGCTAATTCTAGCACTATTCATGCTGACTTGGAAGATCATTGAGAAGTTATTGATAATATTCATCAAGAGGATGTTGACTTAGGTAGGCCTGTGAGCATGGGAACTCTTAAGTTTGCCTAATGATGTTGATTCATCAAGCTGTATTTTATTTTGTTCTTGGTACATGTAAATATTTTTTCCATGTTGAGTTTATTGATGCACTTCTGTATTTTCAATAATTGTTAAATTATTTTCAGTGTTGCATGTGTCAATATATCTAATGGCAAAAGAATTTGGTTCTTAACAATTTGTTTATTCAATACTGATGTTTGTTTAGGGAATGGTTCGGAGTGTTTTGTTCTACTGACATGGAAGACCAAGAGCATGTTAATATGGGTAGTCCTGTAAGCATGGGAGCTCTTTAGTTTGCCTAATGTGGTGGATTCTATCTGGGTGTGGCTTCACAGAGCTTGGCCTATAGATATGGTGGAGATTATTATCCTGGCTAATGGCTAAAGTGCTGCTTTTGTGATTTTGTTTTGTTGGGCTTGAAGTTGGTTTAAACTCTCTATATTTTGACTGACATTATTCTGTACTTCTGTCGCTGTGAGTTGGGTTTTGTTTTTATTTTTTGATGTATATAGTGGGTTTCTCTCTGATTGTACCAGTAGATATATTAAAGTTTTTTTTATGATGTGTCAGGCCTTCATAGTTGAGGGCGTGATGTAAACCAACTATTATTGATATAAATGAGACTGGAGACTAATGTTTGAAACCCCAACTTTTCCATTGAAAAAGCATTTCCCCATTGTAACCAACCTTGAACCGAGTTGACATGATGTTCAGAGCACTCAGGTGGAAGCGACATATGAAAGGCAATTTGATAGAAGTACTGGCAATTGGCGTCGAGGTCAAGTTGATGACCAAGACAAAGGAGCTGAGGAGATTTGCAAGTGAAAATTGTGCAGCTACATAATGGATTAGTAACAATTGGGGATTTCTTTGCATAAAGCGTGTCAGCATGGCTTAGTTGGAAAATAGTGCTGAAGGCAGAGCAATTTGCCTAGCGTTTTTGGTGGAACTGAAATTTTGATTTGGATTTTTAATTTTATTTTAAGAAGGTCATCCACTCAGTTGACTCAAAAAATAATAACATCACCTCTCTCTCTCTCTCTCTGTGTGTGTGTGTGTGTGTGTGTGTGTGTGTGTGTGTGTGTGTGTGTGTGTGTGTCATCACTCTCTCCATCAATCATCAGGAGCAAGGACAGATGAAGAAGGCGGCAAAAATATAAGAAAAATAAGAAAAGGTTGGAAGCGAAGACATTGCGTTCATCACTATCTTTAATCCTCCTGTCAATGCTCTCACTCCTCTTAGTTCAGTGACTTTTGATCAGTTTATCAATCAATACCCTCTTTATCTGATCAAGAGACGAAGAATCGATTGCTTTGAATTAATTTATATTGATGTAACAATGATCTTATTTTGTGGGTGTTGATACATCTTAATCTCCTTCTCATTGAGCACTTCCAAGAGAGATTTGGCAAATAACTAAAAGAAAACACCCTCGATTAAGACTAATAAAAGTTTAATACAGCAAGTGCATGATAAAATGAAAAAATTATTGCACATAGGATAAAAGAGTGGATATAAAGATGGTTGATATTGAATCTTGAGGAATTGATGGGTAGGATGAGAGTTTACGAAAAATTTTGGAGCACTAAAATTGGAGAGAATTAAATCTATATAGAACTAAATTTTGGGGAGCACTAAATCATATGGAACTAAATCTGTACGAAAAATGAGAGATGTTATCACGAGAAGGGGGCCAGCGCTGAAGCGGCCAGGGCCTTCGGCGCCTTTGGCACCGCTAATTTGTTGTTCTGCCCGAAGGCGCCGGAGTCGAAATTATCGTTCCGTGCCAAATTTGTTGTTCGGTGTCAAAAGCGCATGCACCGAATTTGTTGTTCCGCACCAAAGGCACCTACGCCGAATGCTCCTGCGTTGCTAAATATTTTTACGCTAATTTGTTGTTCCATGGAACAAAGATTTCGTGGGAGAAAATCTTAACTGAACCGTGCCCGTGGACACAGGTTATGACTACCTTTTCGTCGTCGGTATTGCGTCTGGGAGACGACTGTCCCCGTCATTCTTTCACCCTTGAGTCAGTTGTCCTGGCATTTTGGGTGTTTTGTAAATTTTTGTTCAACTGAACGGCCTGCGTCAGCTAAATTTTCTTCCGCTAATTCGTTGTTTCATGCTGAAGGCGGGTGCCCGCTAAATTTTTTTCCGCTACTTTGTAGTTTCGTGACGAAGGCGCCCACAACGAATTTGTTGTTTTGCGTCTAAGACGCTCGTGTCGAATTTGTTGTTCCGCGCCGCTAAATATTTCTATGCTAATTTGTTGTTCTTTTAAATTTTGGCTGCGGAAATAATTTTTTGGGATCAAAAATTTCGCGGGAGAAAATCTTAACTGAACCGTGCCCGCGGGCACGGGGTATGACTAGTATAAATATAAAACTACCCTTGCACATCCTACACACATACTGCCATGGTAGTCAAATAATTATAAATATCCATATACACCCCCATACACGCGTATACATATACAAACAATCACACACATCTCAATACCTACATACCAAACAGTTTCATTCACTTATATTTATCAACATTATATATATACCTATATTTCATACTCATCGCATCCATACCCACACTGCATATGACCATACATACACACATGCTCTAGTACAGACCTACACATACATGCATACACACAGGGATACGCTTCTCCCAGTTACACATAGATAGGCAACCATGTCGGAAAGATTCACAGATAAACAAACTAGGATATTTTTAATTATATACCTATTCAACCAATATACACACAACCACATATGCTTCTACTGCACACTGCACATACATCTTCACATCCCGACACTCCGCTATGACACATATAATAGAAATCCGCACAACCATATAAATATTCATATATACACATCAACCAATACACCATATAACCCAATTATATGCACCTACTCATTGAGTTCACGCAGAAGTATACACATTAATTCCATATACAGATACCTAAGCCTACATATAGCCAAATACACGTTGGCTCATACACACCAGATTATTATTCTAATAGCAGGTATGCACACAGATATGTGTATATATATACTAGCAAATAACCCGTGCTCGAGGGCACGATTCATTTAAGATTTTCTCCCGCGAAATTCTTTTTTCCCAAAAAATTATTTCCACAGCCAAAATTTAAAAGAACACAAATGAGCGAAAAACATTTAGCGGTACGGGCGCCTTCGGCGTGGACCAACAAATTCGATGTCGGTGCCTTCGACACGGAACAACAAATTCGGCTCAGGCTTCTTCGACGCAAAACAACAAATTCGACGCTGGCGCCTTTAGTGCAGAACAACAAATTCGGCGCCTACTAAATATTTTATGCTAATTTGCACGGAATTTATTGTTTTGCACCGAAGGCGCCAGCGCTGAATTTGTTGTTCTGTGTCGAAGGCGTCCGCGCCGAATTTGTTGTTCTGCGCCGAAGGCGCCCACGCCAAAGGCGTCCGTGTCGCTAAATATTTTTACGATAATTCGTTATTCTTTCAAATTCAAATGGACAAAAACCACTCACAATCCTCTCTCACGGATTGATGCGTAATTCAACGGTCCATACAAACTTCGACGCGTACATTGGAACGCACGCACAACAAATTAGCGTAAAATATTATATGATGAATACATCGGTTTATTATATGAATATGTTAATAATCGAAATTTAGCAGGCATATACAACAAATTTGCGTAATTCAACGGTCCATACAAACTTCGACGCAAAATATAGAGAGAAAGCAAACTATATGCTGATATATGATTTGATCACAGATTTCCTTTTTGGGAAGTACATTTCCTGTTTCTTCTCACCATCTTCAAAGATTCATATAAAAACAAAAAACAAAGAATAATTACTCTTACGTTTCATGAAGTTCAAACGATATACAATACAACGTTGATCCACGCTAAAAGATGTCCATGTATATCTAATGTAACATAGTTTTGAATGTTGAGTTCTGCACAAAAGCAAACAAAGTCCCAACACCAAACATGGATTAACAATAGAATTCATATATTACATATCCTCAATATCGATTATCAACATATTCATATAATAAACCTATGTAACATCGATACTTTTATCGAGAAATCTTGCAACACCGGACTCTTGTAGCTGGCATGTGTCAGACATGTGTACATCATATATTTTTAAGAACCTGCCAAGTCACAACATGTTATGCTTATGTTGGCTTAGCTATGTTTGTGAATCAGAAGATTAATTGAAAACTCTGGAAAAATATGGTCTAGGAAACACAGGGAGCATGTTGACATTGGAACAGGTGTACATACATGATTATTATATCTGAGGAACACATGGAAACTGTTACATTGAATCAAGTGCACATACATTTACATACATCCCAGTATTTGGCAAAGATAGAGTATATTATTAACTTAAAAAATTAAAAATTCTAAAAAGAACAATTACATCAATTATAGCAGAGAATCGGCTCAAAGCAGAAGCAACATCCCTAAATGTTGTCCATATAAAGATCCATCATTAAGCACATTGAGGAATTGACGTCCCCGCGTTGTGAGCATGCAATGTGCAATAAAATGTGATTGGGGGCGCGAGATTTAAATATTTATAACCGCAAGCACACGGTGTTGTAGTGTGGCTTGTGGTCGAACTCAGGGAGGCGTGGTTGTGCTTGTGTCAAAAGGACCAATTTCAACCCATGGATGAGCTAGCCCGAATCGGTAGATGGGCTGTCACGGAAATAGAATGCGAGGGATAAACAATTTAAAAGGAAACTCGGGACTTCGGTTTCCACCCTATCGTATGATTCTCGCTAATACGACCGGCAGATAGGATAACGATCGGAATTAGGGTCTAATGGTGAGACGTTGCCTCTAAGAGTGATACCAGCGTCCCATGGGCCCGATATTCCGGTCGGTGCCCAGGATGATACGCCGGACTACTCGGGTTCGGTCAGTGGGCATTCCCATGTCCATTAACACTGACCGACTCCGGGAGCACTAAGCTCGCAACGATAACTCCCAACATCTCATCCTGCCGTTCCCACGCGCTAGGATTCGATGTCTACCCTATGGGCATGAACTATGGCTAGGGAGTCAACCGCCAAGTTTATTCCCCCTTGGCCCAACAGTCAAAGGCGGTCTTTTTCCCACCGATGACAATGAAACACCCCGCATAACCAATAGATTCCTAATACCTATCGATTTCCTAGTCCTATGGACGCATCAGGGAGAACCCACAAAGGGGTTTCCACCAAAATCCCAGATTTGGGAACTACTCACACATTTTAGGTAAAAAGCAATCTAAATGAAAATCGACCGTTAAAAACATAATCCGGCGATTGAAAAGTAGTAAAAGCAATGCAAATAACACTATATTAAAGTTTGGCAAAGATCAGACAACTTACAAATATCAAATAAATTCCAGCCGTCACAAAATGGAGAGAAAACAGAAAAAATACAACATCCCCCATTTCTGAAAACCTAGGGCTTATATTTATAGAAAACAACGTCACCCGATCGGGTGAAGAATCACCTCATCGGTTGACTTGCTACGATCTTCGACAGCAGTCTTCAGAAACTTCACCCGGTCAGATGACACGATCGGTTGGAGGAAGCAGCTCGTCGTTTGGATCTTGGTGTCGCCAGGTGAACCGATCGGTTGATAAATCAACCGATCGGTTGGAAACGTCGCCCAAAAGACAGTAAGTTGTGACTTTTGGCACGGTCAGCTGGCGATCGGGTGAGCTCTCCGGGTCGTGTCTTCGGGGAATCGGCTACAGATGAACCGAATGGGTGAAGGTCACCCGATCAGTTGGAATTCTGCTTCAATTTCCAGAGAGATCTGTTGGGCTGAACCGGTCTCCGACCCGGTCGGTTAACACTTGCGTTGCTTCAGCTGCTGTCCGGGTCGTACACGCGTGCATCACCCGATCGGTTGGCTCTATCCAACCGATCGGGTGGGGGCTGAAAGATAGCGATCTTGGTCGTTTGACCCCCTGGATCACGCGTGACTTCTCCCGTTGCTCTGGGGACTTATTATATCGTCGTTATGGGTCCCCTACGCTGGCAAACTCTGCAAACACGTAAAAACACGGAGAAGTGAAAGAAAACAAGAAAATACGAGAAAACGGATACGAGACGGCGGAAAATAACAGAAAAACACAAAAGAAGACGTGCGTGAATATATGAAATATAAACGCACGTCAAAATTCCCCAAGCTGAACCCTTCCTCGTCCTCGAGGAAGACGAGTGAGAGTCGGAGCTCGGAGGGAGAAAATAGAGAGGAAGAGAGGAAAAAGAGAACTCTAAATCCTAAATCACCTGTCAGGGCCAACAAAATCAAAAACGCCACACCAAGCGAGCAAACAACAAATCACCACACTAAACCGAAGAAAACGAGTCCAGACAAGTGCCATGGGCCCACATGGTGAAGCATGAGTGAGTGTGGTCGTGTACTAGCAGACTGTGTCGCTATCTACATTGTGCAATAAGCTCCATATACACAAATCCAAGAAATGATTCAAGTATCGATTCGATTTGAAATAAGCGGTGAATATATAGCTCAAGCATGCATGAGAGGAAAGAGAGAATCGAAATTTATCATGTGTCACGGACTCCACAGCTAGGGACTTGGACATCACCACCCTATCGCCTAGATAATAGCTAGAAATTCCCTATTTCAAGTGCTTTCGAAAGCGATGGGGGTTGAGATGATGTGGAGTAGAACACTCGGTGCAAATTCTCGCCTTCCCTTTATTCTCGGTAGGTAGGGAAATATTCACACACATTTTTTTTGGGTTTTGGATACATGTATTTTTTTTGGATTTTTGGATATATATATATATGTATATATATATATTCTTTCTTTTTTCTTTTCTCTTTTCTCCTTTTTTGGGTTTTTCTTTTCTCTCTCTTTTTTTTGGATTTTTGGATTTTGGGGTATATACACGTGTGTACTCTCCCAAGTGGGAGAACGGTACACGACGAGGGGATTTGCACCAAGTAAAACCAAAAAAAGAAATTGAGTTCTAAACACTTGGGCAAAGGAGATTTTTCACTAATCAGAGCGTAGGCCAGAATGGGTTATCCTAGTCCTAACTGTGGAATCCCGACACATGCGAAATGAAGCATATGATATATATATATATTAATGCATACAGAAGCAGATAAAAGAGGCGAATACCGCATATTCAAATCGAAGCATGATAATCTAGGGGTCATTCCTGGACAAGCATATAAAACACAATCACAAAGTAGAAGCACACCAAACAGCTAGGCAGGACACACAACTCTCAAAAAGCTAAGTGGACCCACGATGCATGAAATGCAAGAGGACTCGGCTTCCTAGGGTTAGTGAATGCGATTATCGAAGCCATGCTAGGTGTGTGTGTGATTTTTGTGGCAATTCATCATAGGGTTCATCTCTAAGAGAAAGAGATAAAAAGAAGAAAAGAAAAAAATAAAAACACGATGAAAACGACTCAAAAACGAAGAAAAAGACACAAATGACGCATGAAGTGCGACTCCCTCAAGCTGAAACTTGCATTGCCCTCAATGCAATAAGAGTAAACACGGGAGGGCAATGAAAATTGGGGGGTACGCACCGACACAAAAAGAAACACGAAACAAGAAAAACACACATACAAAAAAAGAAAAATGAAGAAAATCACACCACACGACATACAAACAGAAAATCACACCACACACCAATATAACAAACACACAAAGAAAACATCACTCGACAAAATACAGAAAAATTAACTTCCCCCAAGCCAGACGTGACAATGCTAGCAATATGATGTGATCATGAAAATGCAGAAATATGCAAGGGGGAGGTCAGAAAACAAAATGAAATAAAAAAGCAGGAGAGGAATCATCCTCGTCCTCCTCGGTGGAAGATGTGGGGGATGCGATGGAGTGGGCGGGAGAGGTGACTGGTGTGCGGAGAAGTGGAGAAAGTGGTCGGGGGTGATGGATCGGTGGGTGTGGACGTGTGAATGATGGGTGGAGTGGTGGTGGTGGTGATGGTGAGTGGGAGTGAAAGGGCGACCAACATGGTGGTAGATGGGGTGGATACGGCGGTGGGGGGGGGGGGTTGGATACGGCGACGGAAGAGGATGGTGGGGGAAGTGATCGTGATCGCACCTGTAATTTCTTGCGGCACAGATATGGAGTGATGGAAGTGGAGGGTGGTGGATCTGTGGGGGCGACAGTGGAGGGAATGGAAATGGTGGGAGTAGATGAGGTGGTGGGAATGGAAGTGGTGATAGGAGGGGATGGTCACCTAGGGGGTGATGGTGGAGGGGAAAATCGTCGAGGGGGTGAAGGTGGTGGAGAGGGAGGTGGTGTGGGTGGAGGAGGTCCGTGGACGTGAGTGAGAAGGCGGAGGATGGCTGCCATGTTCCTCTCAAGTGCGAGGAAACGTGGGTGTGTGAAGATGGAAGAGGATGGGACCGAGGAGGTGGAGGAAGATGTGCCAGCGTGCAACGCAGCTAACTCAGCCTAGAGATGGAGACGAGTAGAAGCAGCTCAGCGAACGGTGGAGGTGGAGGTAGTGCGGACCAGAGAGGTGGTGACGGTCGTGGTGGGAACAGAGGCCGGGATGACATGACTAGGTCCAGCCCCGGAGTCTCCTCGGGATGCAGGAATGTCCTGCTCGCCTAAGTAGGCGGCAGGGGAAGGTGGTCTAGGTGCCCCCGGGATGAATGGAAGACGTAACCCCCCAAGAAACTCAGGATCAGGTGGGAAAGTCCAATCTGCCGCCAAAACAATAGTCATGCGAGCGGGGTTGGGCAGAATGGTATAGGGAGATGGGGGTATCCGTAATGGAAGGTGAAACGGCCATCGGGGTGTGGCTTAATCATATGAATATGCCGCAGGACGTCGAGATCTAGACGTGAGGGTCCTGCGACAGTGGGTAAATCTTGGGGGATAATAATGTTGAACTGGGGAGTAGAAGCTATGATCGTGATAAGGCCCCGCAACAAAGCTTTCCCTTGCCGTCACGACTAATCTCAAGAAGCTTGGAAACAAGCCAAGCACCGGCATGGACAGGAACAATGGGGGCCCTAAAAATCCCGTCATCCCCGCGAACAAAAGGAAAGGTCATGGCCCACAAAATGAAGACATCAGGGATGGTCACGATACTTGACTCATCCCTGGGGAAAAACGTGCATGATATGATTCGGTGGGCCAGGCAGAAGATGGGGTGAATGATGGAGGAGGCCTTGGCTTTACCTTGGGGATAGTGAGCGTGTAGAGTGAGGCGGAACCAAAACTGATCGACGTCAAATTCGAGGGGATACCCGTAGGGACGGATAGCTTTGTCCCCAAGGATGGGGAAACCAAGGATGTAATTAATTGTATCCAGGTGGGTGCAATGGTTCTGTTACGGACGCAAAATATGACGACCGACCCCGACTCACAGACAAGGGTGGACAAAAATTCGAGTGTGAGGGAGGGGTAGGATACCGCGTTGGCAAGCTAACCAACCTAAATTTGCGAAGAGAGTCTCGACCTCGATGAATACACCGAGATCGATAATCGTTTAGGTGTGGGCAAATTTGGTCGATAGATGCCCCCGTGCATCAAGTCTATGATAAAAATCTTTATGCTCTTGATTCCTAAAGCGGTAGCCAAGCTGGCCCATCAGTGGGTCCTCGGCAGGGATGATAGGTTGGGGTTGGGGTTGGGGTTGTGCAGGCTATGCAGGAGGAGGGCGTGAGTGTGGTGGACGTGTAGTCTTGCGTCTCTTACGAGACGACTCCTCCTCTCGCATAATGCCCTTACCCTTATCTTTATCTTTTGCCATGTGAGTGTGTGTATGTGAGTGTATGCAAGATGTAATGAATCCACACTAACACAGGCAATCGAGCAAAATGAAATTATAGGGCAAAATATAAAATTGAGCTAAGGAGCGAAGTTATCCAATCGAGATGAAGATCCTTGCTCGTAGATGTCCCAACACAACGCAATGGGAAGAAGTGTGAAGCCGCGGCAACTCTTTTCAGCAAAATTTCGAAATGGGGGAGTATTGGGTGGAAATTAGGGGGTTTATGGGGTTGAATCGAAGAGAAAGAGAGAGCGAGATCGATGGAGAGATGGAGATAGAGAGTGGAGAGATCGATTGAGGGGAGTTTTGTGGTCGGTTGAGGGAGAAACGAGGCTGGTTGGAGGGAGAGGAAGTTGAAACGGCGACGGGGATTCGAAGTCGGGTGAAGAAGAAATGAACAGGTGAGGGCGTGTATTTATAAGGTTTAAGTCGAACCGATCGGGTGAAATCTCACCCGATCGGTTGACAATTAGGTCGAAAATTTTTGCTGAAAAGATGCTACAGGCGAACCGATCGGTTGATAACTCAACCGATCGGTTGGCCGCTTCAAAATTTTCCCCGAAAGTTCAGTGCAGCTCACCAGGTCACTCACACGACCACGCTTCGTATCAACCGATCGGTTGACCAATTACCAAATTTTCCGAGACTTCAGCCCAGTTCATACGGTCTGCCACCCGGTCACGCATTGCTTCACCCGACCGGTTCGTTGGAGCACAGATACGGCCATTGTCTGATACGTCTCACCCGATCGGGTGAGGGCTTTGTTTCCTGCAAAAATTCACAAATGGCCTAAGTCTCTCGACGGAAGTTCCCGTGACTGGATTTAATTATTAAAATAGAAAAAATAAAGCTAAAAATAATCCTAAATTGAAAATGAAAGTTTAGAGCATGGGTTGCCTCCCATGAAGCGCTTTTGTTTAACGTCGTTTGCTCGACGCCTGTAGATGATATTCAAGGCGGACGGGGGTGATGCCCTAAGATCGACATCGCTTCAGATTCGGAGTTGGTGGATTTTGGTGTCGGCGGCGGCGACAAGAAGACTTGATCAACGACCCTCCCTTCGTTGATGGGATCCGGGGCTTCTCCCTTATATTGGCGTCTACCGCCACTCGTTTCAAGATCCGGATCTCCTCACCGATGAGCCCCATGGGCTATTTCCCTTTCCTCCTCGTCGGAGGGGCTTTTTGAAATCTGGGAGGGACCGTATGTGCCACATCCGCTTTCCCAATAACATCATCTTTCTTTAGGCCGTCATATTCTTCTAAGTCCCCTAAGCTGTCGGGGGATTCCTCGAAAGTATTTCCTAGGCGCCTGCTTCCACAATTCTCTCTTCTTCTATGTCCAGCATATTGCATCTTGGATCATCCGGGGGATTGGGGTGCTTCATGGACAACCCTAAGTCGAACACGACTTTTTCGTTGCCGACGTTAAGGGAAAGCTTCCCCTTCTTCACATCTATTAAAACGCCGGCAGTGGCCATGAAAGGTCGTCCAAGGATGATGGGGGTGTGCGTATCTTCAGGCATGTCCATAACGACGAAGTCCACTGGCACATGCACCCCACTTACGTTGACGGGAAGGTCATCTACAACCCCAACTGGATATTTGACCGATCGGTCTGCAAGCTGTAGGGTCATACCGGTGGGCTCCAGGTCGCCCATCCCTATCCTCCTATATAGCGAAAGGGGCATTAAACTGACGCTTGCTCCAAAATCAATGAGCGCGCGATGGATCTTTACCTCCCCGATCGCACAAGGGATAGAGAAGCTCCCCGGGTCTTTAAGCTTAGGTGGATTTGCTCGTTGGATGAGAGCGCTACATTCCGCCGTTAATACGACCTTCTCCTTTCTGGACAATCTTGTCACCAAATCCTTTAGAAATTTTGCGTAGGAGGGAATCGTCTCGATAGCTTCAAGGAAGGGGATTTGCAAGCTTAGATCCTTGACCATGGCAAAGAATTTGCCATACTTCTCGTCTATCTTGGCTTGGACTAGCCGTTGTGAAAAAGGCACAACGGGCTTGAATACTTTGAGGCTCACCTCCTCGTCCTTCTTCTTCTCCTCTTCATGGACTCCCTCCGGAGTCGTAGTTTTTGGTGACGAAGCACCGTTGTCATTGGTTTTTTCAATTGGTCGCTCTACGACCAATGGTGCTTCCGGTTCCTTGGCGGGCACTCTCGTGGGGATTTGTGTTCCGCTTCTCAACACGATAGCAGACACATTCGCATGCTCGTGCGTGAGTGCCAAAGTCTGGTTTGCTCCCCTCGGGTTCACTTCCGGTTGTGGCGGCAATATATTTTGCGACCTTTGAAGGTTCGCCACTTGTAACCCCAGCTGGGTTACTTGGTCAGTGAGAGCCCTTTGTCCCATCTCCAGCTTCAAATTTATCTTCTCCTGGTTGGTGATGTATTGAGTCAAGAGGGACTCAACCGGAGAGATGGCCCTTTACTGGCCATACTGCTGCTGCTGCTACTGCTGAATGGGCTGCTGGTTCCTTGGGGATACTGCTGATACTGTTGTGGAGGCTGCTGCTGTTGAAACTGCTGCTGCGGTTGCCTAGGCGACTGATATACTAGATGCTGCTGCTGCTGAGGAGGCGGCTGCTGATACGGTGCCCGGTAGCTAAGATTGGGGTGGTTCCGGTTGTTTGGAGAGTAGGCCAGATTGGAGATAGTTCATGGTAGATATGGCGCATTTCCCATAGGATTGTAGAATAGTGCGCTCGCTTGGTCCAACGGTGGTGAGATGTCACCACCCTCAAAGTCTCCCATGACTTCTGCTTCCACCGCCGTGATATGTTGTGTACCGGCACCACCAGCTCCTACCATGAGTGCTGAGATCTGGGTCGATAACAAGTCAAACTTGCTGGATAATTTGTCGACGTTCTCGACCCTATGGATACCCCCAGATCTAGGTGTGGCTCTCTCGTCACACCACCACTCATTGTTCGATGCCATGTTTTCTAATATGTTCCCGGCATCTTCTTCACTTCTGGACATGAAGGACCCCCCAGTCGCGGTGTCCATGAAAGACTTCAAGTCATCCCTCAATTTGTTATAAAACAGATTTATAATCTACCAATTCGGAAGCTCGTGATGAGGGCATCTTCTCTGCATCTCTTTATATCTAGTCCAAGCTTCATGCAGGGACTCGTTGCTGGCTTGGGAGAAGGAGGAGATCTCACTCCTCAGCTTCATGGTCTTCCCCGGAGGAAAGAACGTAGTCAGAAAAGCATTTGAGAGCTTCTCCTAAGTGTTGAAGGTGTTAGGGTCCTTACCCCTAAGCCACATCTTGGCCTTATCCCGCAGAGAGAAGGGAAATAGCTTCAGACGGATTGCTTCAGCTGTGACACCATTTATCCGAAAGGTGTCACATTTCTCGAGGAAGGAGTCCAGATGTTCGATGGGGCTCTCCATGGATGCCCCAGAGAATTGATTCTGCTGGATCCACGTCACTAAGGACGGCTTGAGCTCGAAGCTCTGTGCTGTAATAGCAGTAGGTCGGATGGTGAAGGTGGACTCGATGGATGACATCGAGTACTCCATTAGGGACTTATGCGGAGGGGTGTTCTCACCCATAGATTCTGACTCTTCTCTTCTTCTCTTCTCTACGTCCAGATGCCGTACGGTGACGTTTATCTCAGGATCAACAGGAATCAAGTCGTCAAGACTCCTTGTGTTCCTGCGCATTAAAAACAACAAACACCCGTGAAGCGAAAAGTGGGAAAGAAACAGATAAAATAGAAAATAAAAATAAGAAAATAAAATTGAAGAATGAAAAAGAAGAATACGAAAATTATCGCGAGATAGGGATATGAGCTAGACTCAAGGGTTTAAAAGATCCAAAAATAACAAGCATGTTGCCTCCCCGGCAACGGGGCCATAAAGCTTGACATCCCCGCGTTGTGAGCATGCAATGTGCAATAAAATGTGATTGGGGGCGCGAGATTTAAATATTTATAACCGCAAGCGCATGGTGTTGTAGTGTGGCTTGGGGGTCGAACTCAGGGAGGCATGGTTGTGCTTGTGTCAGAAAGGACCAATTTCACCCCATGGGTGAGCTAGCCCGAATCGGTAGATGGGTTGTCACGGAAATAGAATGTGAGGGATAAACAATTTAAAAGGAAACCCGGGACTTCGGTTTCCACCCTATCATATGATTCTCGCTAATACGGCCGACGGATAGGATAACGATCGGAATTAGGGTCTAATGGTGAGACGTTGCCTCTAAGAGTGATACCAGCGTCCCATGTGCCCGATATTCCGGTCGGTGCCCAGGATGATACACCGGACTACCCGGGTTCGGTCAGTGGGCATTCCCATGTCCATTAACATTGACCGACTCCGGGAGCACTAAGCTTGCAACGATAACTCCCAACATCTCGTCCTGCCGTTCCCACGCGCTAGGATTCGATGTCTACGCTATGGGCGTGAGCTATGGCTAGGGAGTCAACCGCCAAGTTTATTCACCCATGGCCCAACGGTCAAAGGCGGTCTTTTTCCCACCGATGACAATGAAACACCCCGCATAACCAATAGATTCCTAATCCCTATCGATTTCCTAGTCCTATGGACCCATCAGGGAGAACCCACGAAGGGGTTCCACCAAAATCCCAGATTTGGGAACTACTCACACATTTTAGGTAAAAAGCAATCTAAATGAAAATCGACAGTTAAAAACATAATCCGGCGATTGAAAAGTAGTAAAAGCAATGCAAATAACACTATATTAAAGTTTGGCAAAGATCAGACAACTTACAAATATCAAATAAATTCCAGCCGTCACAAAATGGAGAGAAAATAGAAAAAATACAACAGCCCCCGTTTCTGAAAACCTAGGGCTTATATTTATAGAAAACGACGTCACCCGATCGGGTGAAGAATCACCCGATCGGGTGACCTGCTACGATCTTCGGTAGTGGTCTTCAGAAACTTCACCCGGTCAGACGACACGATCGGTTGGAGGAAGCAGCTCGTCGTTTGGATCTTGGTGTCGCTGGGTGAACCGATCGGTTGATAAATCAACCGATCGGTTGGAAACGTCACCCAAAAGACAGTAAGTTACGACGTTTTGGCACGGTCAACTGTCGATCGGGTGAGCTCTCCGGGTCGTATCTTCGGGGAATCGGCTACAGATGAACCGATCGGGTGAAGGTCACCCGATCGGTTGGAATTCAGCTTCAATTTCCAGAGAGATCTGTTGGGCTGAACCGGTCTCTGACCCGGTCGGTTGACACTTGTGTTGCTTCAGCTGTTGTCCGGGTCGTGCACGTGTGCATCACCCGATCGGTTGGCTCTATCCAACCAATCGGGTGGGGGCTGAAAGATAGCGATCTTGGTCGTTTGACCCCCTGGATCACGCATGACTCCTCCCGTTGCTCCAGGGACTTATGATATCGTTGTTATGTGTCCCCTACACTGGCAAACTCCTGCAAACATGTAAAAACATGGAGAAGTGAAAGAAAACAAGAAAATACGAGAAAACGGATACGAGACAGCAGAAAATAACAGAAAAACACAAAAGAAGACGTGCGTGAATATATAAAATATAAACACATGTCAGGGCACGAATTAAAACAACCTCTTGTTAAAACCCAAGGCCAAAGTCTAAGTTCACCGAGTCCTTCAAAAAGAACTTGAGCTCCACCACCCTCTTCGCCATTGCAAACCCGATGGCCAGAGCCCTTGTCATTGCATCCCTCATCACAATGCTCATCGCCTCTCCAGACTCTCTGATGGCCTTGCACCCTCTGTTCGTGCTCGCCACCGAGTAGCCCTCAGTGTCGCCATCATAACATAATAATCCATCCTATTGAGAACCAGCTGCCATCGAAAAATAAAAAGAAAAATATAAGATCATGAAAGAAAAGATCGGATCAAGACCTGTTTCTGATTTGGAAAGGAAAAAATAAAATTTTTTCCATATAAAGATCCATCATCAAACACCTTGAGGGCATGAATTAAAACAACCTTTTACTTGTTAAAAACCAGCGCCGGTGCCTTGAAGTTCACCGGGTCATCCACAAAGAACTGAGCTCCGTCACCCTCCTTGCCATTGCAAATAGAGGTTCCTAAATGCAAGTGAGCACGGGATTCCCTGGAGCCGAGTGAATTGGCTAGACATGCAAATCCCATGAAAATTAGTTAATTATGATACAAAATTTGCATTGAAAAGAGTATGATTCATAACATGCAAACGAAGAACGTCTTAAAAAAGAGTATGAAATTAGTTGATTATGATACATGACATGCAAATCCCATGAACGTAGTTCAAGATTCTAAATGCATGAAAAGAGTATTAAATACCCAAAACATATCTCAAAATTTGCAATGAAGAAAGTGCATATAGAGTATGATACTTATTAGTGCAAAAAGACAGCATGAACATGGAAGTAACATTATTATTTTCAAAGAAAATATGATAATATTCTACGTATGTACACTAAAATATCAAGTATGCACACTAAAATCCTGCCATGTATGATTGTCCTACCATTTTCATGCACATTCGCTCAAATGGCTTTGAAATCGTACCATGTAAGGGGTCCAGAAAAATGTTAAGCAGTATGAGACTGTTATGTCGATGAATTGCCTAATAAACTTTCTTATGGTATTCCTTCAGTATTTGCACCATCCATTGGCGGACATGAAGTTGTGTTTGCCCAGACAGGGGAGTGTTTAAGGTGTTTTGTTTTTGTTTTTGTTTTCCTTTTTCCCCCTTTTGTGAACTTCTCATGGAAATCATCTCTCCACAGATGGAAAATGGCAAATAAGACTCAGGGGTTCGGTGGTTATGTCACATACTCTATATATGAGGCATCGTGTACGAATAATCAATTGTTTTTAGGTAATCATAGTTAAATCACTTTGAACATGAGGTTGGAGAAGCCCACTACTCACATAAGCAATTGCATATATGTTTTGCTGGAATAGCTTGTCCCAAGAGTTATGATGCAGTAGCTCTTTGCTTATGATAGACCTTGTGATTGATATAGTTATGTATAAATTCACATTGAATTGTCTGGAACTGCATAGAGCAATGACACCATTACTAAACACAGCTTTTGTCAGAAAACATTGAATACTAAGAATGAAAAATCATGTTCATATAAAATTAGGTATATCATCAACTAATACATCGTGTGTTGTGCTTAAACGCAGAATTTAGGCAACCCTGACAATTGTTAGCACAGTGACAGCCATGAATATTGCTTTCTTTGTAGTAATAGATATTGCACAATTTTTAAAAACTAAGCTCCAACATTTTTTGCAGTATGCTGCTGTTGTCTTGTAAGAAGAGGAATCACAACGGGCCACAGAAATAGGTTCACAACAAAATAACTAAAATTTCAAGAATGAAATTTACATTCCAAGATACTGCAAACAAATTTGCCCTTGAAACTTGGATATTCATTATGATACATAAGATCCATAAGCTACAACATGGCATTCATGACAACATACAGTACAGTGAGTGCATATTTTTGATGTTGCACATGTTTACATATCTTATACTAAACATATACCATGGAAAAAACCCGCTGAAAGTCACATGAATAATGCAATAGATAACTGGTATTAACGTTAGGCTATATACGACCATGGCATGGCATGGAGGACACCACAAAAATCGGCGGAATCAGATGTCAAGAGGCGAGTATTCTTCGAGCGTTATCTAGACCCACATGTAAGGTGCTGAGGATGGGATATGTTGGACATCAAGCTGAAAAAAGCTAAAACCTGGAAAATTATGTTCACTAGCTTGAAGATGAGTTTTTGTCGACTGTATGAGCATTTTTTATGTGCACTCGGTGGTTACAGGGTGAGGTTGGATGGCCATTCTATTTCCTCCTAATCACCCATACCCAGTTGCCCATCTTCTCCCAAACTCATGCATAACTAAACAAATTCATGGTATGTAACTCCTCCATAAAAATTTAGCAAAGATTAAAAAATAACAAGCAACCACTAACAAACTGAAAATTTATAAGTTTCAATCAAAAATAAATATGAACATGTGGAGTGCTATCAACTTTCTCTGATCTTACTGTTTTGCTAGAACTGGTACAGACTTCATACATCCTACATAAATCTGTTGTTTTGATCTGCGACGCGACATCGTCTGGCTTCTTTGGAACTTTGCGCCTCTTGGATTGCCTCTCCAAAAGCCGTTTTGACCTCACCAGGGTTTCATCCTTAATTACAGCTTCCTGGATATATCCATTGATATCCAAAATGAACATAATTTGCATTAGAAATTCAGTATGATATGACAGCAGGAATCAAAATAAGTGGTAAAATAACAAAGTTAATGAGAAACATGCCTGAGAAAAGGAATTTGACCAAGTTCAGACTCTAGCATGTTTGATTTCTCTGCTAACAACGTTGCTTCTCTAGAGGCCATCATGGCTCTCTTTGCAAGAGCAAGAGCATCCCCTGGTTGCACAGAACTTAATCTGTTATGCTCCTGTAATACTGGTTCACTTCCTGCAACTGCATTGCTATTGCTTGCAACTGACTTTGTGGGTATGGGTAGACATTTGTTTTCCTCTGTGCATAGAGGTGCAAATCTGAGTAGCTATTCCAGAAGTATCACAATCAACAATATTTTCTTAACACACAAATTCCAGATAACAAATGATGCAACAATAAACACTAAAGGTGAGGCGACAGACCAAGATTGACTTGCACATCATCATTAACTTTTATGTAGAAATCAGCATCCCACTTTGCTATATGGTTCTGTAAAAGAGAAGACCCCATTATGAAATCCTTTAAAAATATTGCTCAATACCAGAACAAAATGTTGTTAGATTAATTTTAAGAGCTCAGTTATATTGGAAGTGTTATTTTGAGATTTCTAACATGCACAAAATGCTTGCTCGTATTGGAATAAACTAAATCGAACAAACGAACCGTGCCTGAAATTTCTGACAGATTTTGGAACATCAAGAAAGAAAACACTTTGAAACGGTATTAATTTAGACAATGTACATGTTACGACTAATATCAACGAGCCCAAAACACAACGGCCCACGGCCCGACCTCATAGGAGAATCCCACTAGGGAAGACGGGCCCGCCCGAAAGAAGCCCACGGACGGAGCGGAAGGCCCAGCCACCTCGTCCTCGGGTACGCCCGACTGGCCCCCGTTCGGCCGGATTAACCGCCCCTCTGAATCCGCGATCCCATGATGGCCATTAACGGACCTGTTAATGGGCCACCTCACCGCGACGCGAGAATGGGAGGAGGCGGAGGCGGATCGTGGGGACGTGAGAGGAGGCAGGACGTGGGGCAATCAGGAAGAACCCTATAAGGGGAAGGCCAGGACGACGAAGAGGGGGGATCGAAACTCAGGTAACCCACATAGAGATACTCCATCAATGACCTAGGCTTTCGCCACTCCATTTCATCCCTCCCCCAATACTCGCGCCGCCTGGGTTGACGTTCCGGCTTCTTCACAAGCCGGATCTCCCCCGCCGAGTATCCTTTCAGATCCTGATCTGACTTAGGCAACGGAGGGGCTTTGGCCAGAACCTAGGTCCAGCCTCCCTGAAGAGTTTCTTCATCTGCCCAGGAAGAAGACATCCGAGACGCAGAGGCTACCCCTCAGCGTCGGCCGGTCATCACCGACGCAGTTGCCAGGAGGACGACTGATCAAGCACCGACCCAATCGCAAGGCGCCGAGGCTACCCCTCGACGCGGATACGACCGAGGCCGAGCCCGACCTGACCGAGGCCGAGCGCGACTCACCGAGCCGAGGCTTCCCCTCAGCTCTCCCACGTCGAGTACAAGCGGGCTCGGCGAACCCAAGGGACCCTCAAACCGGCCCCTTGACCACGTTGACCACACATCTGGCGGTCAACGAGCAGTGGTGAGAAAACACCCGTAAACATCTGGCGTCGTCTGTGGGAAAGTACTAACACCCACGTCAAACCACCAAAATGGAACCCGTCGGCAACGGCCTGGGGCGCATGCCGCCCATCCCGGAAGAGGGCGCATACCACTCCCCCGTCGAGAACCTGAACGGTCACGCTGCCGGGGAAACCAACGACGCCCTGCTGGCCACGCAGGGGCAACTCCGAGCCTATGCGCAGGAGACCAACACCAACATCCAAACTTTAGCCGCGACGATTCAACAGCTCGTCAGCAGCACCCCTACCCCCGAAGGTGGGTAGAGGCGGGCCCACCGCCAGGAAGGGGAACGTTGACCACTTCGCTCCGTCGTGGTCACCGACCACGGAAAAAGAATGTGGAATACAGAAAGGAAGATCACCAGGCCCAGCTTTTCTCCGGCACGGTCTCCCACTCCTACCTCAGTCAGAGAGGGAAATGGGGGGGACTCGGAGCAGACGGGCGACGTCTCCAGGATGGCCTCGTCCGCGCGTCCAAGGTCAAACAAGCGTAGGCGGGATGATCGGTGAACAACAAGCGTCCGGTCTGAACGGAGTGGAGGCAGCCGACGAACCCACCACCAGGATAGCTGGAAAGAATGTTCGCGCCGATCGAGTCCGACACCCAAGCCAGCGAAGACCCGGGAGGAGGTCAGGCTCCCACCAGCCCCCCCCCCCCCCCCCCCCCCCCCCCCCCGTTGCAGCCGAACGGCAAGGAGGCGGGCGAGGGGGAGCGGCCTGGGTGCATCAGCGGAGAATGATGCCCCCTGACCCGGAGGATAACTGAGGCACGAATACCCTCGAACTTCAAGGTACCGACACTGGAGAAGTACAACGGCGTCAGCGACCCCGCGGATCATGTGATGGACTACGAGGCGGTCATGGCGTTCCAAGGAGCCGATGACACCCTGCTCTGCAGGGGCTTCTACTCCACCCTACGAGGAGCCGCCCGGACCTGGTACCTCGGCCTGCCCGGTCGATCGATAGACAACTTCGACGAGCTCACCCAGCTGTTCTGCAAGCAATTTATGGCCGGGCGGCAGGTAAAGCCTGACTCGGAACACTTATTCAATGTGGTGCAGGGACCGGCCAAATCTCTGAGGCACTTCATGCGTCGCTTCAATGTGGAGCGATTGAGCATGGATAGCTGTCCCGAATTGGTTGTGAAGGCGGCCTTGAAGAAAGGCCTTCGACACAGGGGCTTGAAGAAGTCGCTACACAGCGACCCGCTGAAGGACCTCGCCGGAATTATGGCCCGATCGGAACGCTTCATGTTGACAGAAGAGGCATTGGCCGAGGATGAGGGAAAGACCAGACGCGAGACCAAGCGCGGTGAGAAGGAGCGCCGCTGCACGGAGGAGCATCGATCGGAGAAGAGGGCTAGAGGAAGATCACGGAGGGAAGAGCCCCGGCACTCCTCGGTGACCAACGCCCCAGACGTGATCCTAGCGCAAGCCCAGAAGGAGGGACACACGGGCCGACCTCCCAGAAGAATGAGGAAAGGGGGGAGGGATGAAGAGAAATACTGCAAGTACCACAAGGATAACGACCACGATACCGACGACTGTTGGCACTTGAAGAAAGACATCGAGAAGCTGGTGAGCCGGGGGCACATGAAGAACTCTGCCAACAACCCCGCCTCGGGGGAAGGAATGTCCAAACATCAGGACATGGGAAAAGGGGTGAACGCGGTCCAGACGGTCACGCATATCATCGAGTGAGGAGATAGAGTAAACAGCCACCGCTCCACCAGGGGAGGGCTACCCTGCCAGAACCCCCCTGTGTCTTGTAGCCTTTTTCCTTTCTTCCATTACTCCAAAAGTTTTGTCTCACGAAAATGAAGACATACAATGTCAGTGCAAATTCTATCACCAGTTTCTCAACAGACGATTTAGGGTGCGAAGGAGGATTCGATCAAGGCAAACCGCGGTCCGAATAATATGGACCATATCCTTCGTCGACCGTAAGCCGAGGGGCAACTCCCCTCACCACCGAACGAATCTCTTTCGTCGGCCGTAAGCCGAGGGGCAACTCCCCTCGCCACCGAACGAACCTCTCTCGTCGGTCGTAAGCTGAGGGGCAACTCCCCTCACCACCGAACGAACCTCTCTCGTCGGCCACCGAACGAACTTCTCTCGTCGGCCGTAAGCCGAGGGGCAACCCCCCTCGCCACCGAACGAACTTCTCTCATCGGCCGTAAGCCGATGGGCAACTCCCCTCGCCACCGAATGAACCTCTCTCGTCGGCTGTAAGCCGAGGGGCAACTCCACTCGCCACCGAACGAGTCTCCTTCGCCGGTCATAAGCCAAGGGGTACTCATCCCCACAGACCGAGCGAACCGCCCACTCATAAAGTTGGGGGCAACTCCCCTCATCACCAAACGGGTCTCCTTTGCCGGTCGTAAGCCGAGGGGTACTCATCCCCGCAGACCGAGCGAACCGCCCACTCATAAAGTTGGGGACAACTCCCTCAGCCGAAAAGCGCGACCGTTGGCCGTAAGCTGAGGGGCCACTCCCCTTGCCACCGAGCGAAGCACCCGCTCATGAGGTTGGGGGCAACCCCCCTGGCCGATGAACACGACGCCCGGTCGTGAGCCGAGGGGAACCTACCCCTGCAGACTGAGCAGACCGCCTACTTACAAGGCAGGAGGCAACTCCCCCCGCCGAGGAGCGCGACTGCCAGTCCTGAGCCGAGGGGGACTTACCCCCGCAGACCGAGCAGAACACCCACTCCTAAAAGTTGGGGGCAATTCCTCCTGCCGACGAGCATGACCACCGGCCGGAAGCCTCGGGATGACCTCCCTCGCGAGTCAAGTGACCTACCTACTCGCTTGATGAGGGCAATCACCCCGACAAACAGACTCGCCCCGAGCCAGACAAGCTCAGGACAACACCCCTAGACGAGGACGACGACGTCTGCTCGACCTAGGAACAATAAAGGCTATTCCAAAGGGGGAAACCCCCGAAAAAAGAGACCAGTGGAGACAGGATACAAAGGCTTTGTGAGGGTCCGGAGCGCAAGAGACAGCGTCGCCAGGAGTCCGAAGCACCGTTGCTGACAACAAAATTTGTCACCCAAGAAAGGGGACTGGATACGGAGGCTCTTCAGGGGTCCAGGGCGCGGGAGATAGCGTCATCCGGTGCCTCGCCTTGCTCCGAGCCATGGGGCTCAGCCTGCCCTGGAGGAGGAAGGATCAGCTCCCGAGCGAGCTCCGCGAACTACCGAAACGACTCCCTGATGACCTCCACTATGCAAGGGGCAAGGAGGTCCTCGTAAGTCCCGAAGAATTCATTCAGGACCGACGCGATCTTTGGCCTAATGGCCGTGTCGACGCCCTTCTCGGCTTCCTCGGTGAAGCGGAGCCTCCGACGCAGCTCGGCGAGCTGGCCCCAAAGCTCCTTCCTCTCCTGCCGGAATTTCTCCTCCGCTTCTCGGCTCAAGTCATGGACATCCTCAAGCTTTCGCTTGAGATCATGCACTTGAGTCTCGAGTTCGTCGGCACGACGGCACTGCTGCCAAGCCTCCATGCAGGCACCCTGAAGGGCCACATCAGCTTCCCCGGCCCGGGCGCATTCTCGACTTAGAGAATCCTCGAGGCTTCTCAACTGGGTCGCCCGACGCTGCGCCTCAAGAGCCATCGCGGTGGCCTGCAGATAAAAGGGAGGTGGGTTATACCGAGGAAGACCGATAGACAAAACAACCATCCGAAGGGGGCAGGAATCCAAACCTGTCGAAGATGACTGACCAGGGAATCCGACAGTACGTCCACGGGGGACAACTCCAAAAAGGAACGGTCCCCTGGGGGCACGGCGTCTGCCGCCGGTCGGTCCACCAGGGCCAAGTCGAGACCTGGAACCAAACCCCTCGAGAGGATCAGTGAGGCCCGCTGAGGTGCCCGGCAGAACACAGTGTCACGCCCCGCTTCCCAAAAACACGGAGGCGAAGCGTGACTAAGGCCCGCTTAGGCCGGGGCAAGAGCCCAGACCCAATAAGCGTCTGTAGTTTTCCATAGCGAAGGTACAGGTCCCTGCAAGTTAGTACGAAATAACAAAAGTACAGAAAGAAAACATTTCATTTTATTCCAAAATTCATCATCAAGTACCGAGAGTCTAAAATTGCCGTAAACGGCTACAACTGCTGAAAGGGAAACTAACGGTGCAAGCACCCAACCTAAACAAGAAAGCAACAGGTGCTACCCACCCAATCTAAACTGGAACAGAAATCTGGATCAGCAACACGAGGCCTCTAACTCTGGTCCTCCTCCGGGTCGTACTCCGGATCAACGTCCTCCGGCTCTGGGTCAGCTGGCAAGTCCGCCTCGTACTCCTCGTACTCTGGCTCCACACCTGACGTACAGCACCAACAGAAGGGAACTGTACGTCAGGCAAAGTCTACACAAACTGTCAGACTCTACTGCAAGTGTATCAACTTTTAACAATGATTTACTGGTTGTTTTAACATGCTGGGGTTATCACTGAGTAGCGAAAAGTAGCGTAGCAAGAAAAGTAAACGAAGCAAACAGTAGACGTAGCGTGTGCTACCGACTACGGGACTAACCTACAGGTGTCAGGACAAGACGGGACATGACGGACAGGACACGACACGACGGGACAAGACAAAACGGGACATGACAAGACACGAAAGGGTTCACGCCTTACGGTTCGAGGGGGATCAGACCCTCTTGCCGTGCGCACGCTCAACCCAACCCCAACCCAGGAACTCAGGACAAGATTCACGGGGATCATTTCCGCTAGGGAAACATCCGAAACGCCCGAAGGCTTTTTGGTCACAGGGATCACTTCCGCGGAGGGAAGCATCCGAAACGCCCGCAGGCTTTTTGTATAACAGTCACGGGGATCACTCTCGCATGGAGAGCATCCGAAACGCCCGCAGGCTTTTTGTATCACGGGGATCACTTCCGCAAGGGAAGCATCCGAAACGCCCGAAGGCTTTTTGTATCACGGGGATCACTTCCGCGGAGGGAAGCATCCGAAACGCCCGAAGGCTTTTTGTGTGACAGGACACGACACGACAAGTGTAGGGAAAGTTATTCTAGGGTGTCCACACGCACGCACACACAAGATAGTCCTATGTTGTCAGCAATTCATTGTTGTCAGGCTCAGACTTCGTCGTCAAGTCTGAGCCGTCACGGGTCGTCCCGGACGCTATCATTTCACGTCCGGTTCTCATCACACACAACTAACAGTTCTACAAACTAGAACTAAAGCACAGTCAAATCGCAAGTGGGTACACTTGCCTGAAACAGCGGGTGCGTCGTCTGTCCGGGGCGTCTCGTCCGGTCGTCGCGTCCGCGGTAGTCCGTCTGAAAAGAGATCACGGCGACGGTGTCAAGTCGCGATTTTCGTCAAATCCTATTTAGGTTCATTTCTAAGTTGGACGTGGCTACCCTAACCGTCACGAGTCAAGTTGTCCGATCAGCCTATCCGACGATTCTATCCTATGTGCACAGTCAAAAAGTCCAACGTCGGTCTACGGTTATACATCGATTTAAGAGAGCAGAAATTAAATTTAGTGAGTTAAGTTGCCAGTTTTACTTAGGTTCTCAGTTTTGCTACTGTGGGGGTTTTGCTACGAGATAGGGGAACCAACCTGTCCGGAGTCTGGGGTAGAGCGGACGTAGTGTCTGAACGGCGACCGATCTGACTGGCACGGCTACGGATCGTCTCCTAGCGGTGTCTCGGCTACGGGCAGCGTAGCCAGACACGTTCCGGGCAGCGGACGGGACGCGTGAACAGCGAGCAGCGCGTCGGGTAGGCGTACTACGGCTTCCGGAGAACTTGCAACGGCAACCGAGATGAACGGTTCGTCGTACCCAACGCCTACGACGTCGGGAGTCGTAGGAAGAGTCCGGGATGTTGATGAGTACTCCCAGAAGGTGAAGGAGACTGTCGGAGAGCTCCAACAGCGAGGAGAGGCGACGAGATCTCGGCGGCGCGACGGTACGACGCCAAACACGCAAAACAGCGAGTTTACTCGCTGTTTCAGAGAGTATCGCGGCCTGGGGTCGCTGTCAACGGCGAGAGGGGGCAGAGGGGGGTTCACGGCGGTGGAGAGGAGGCACCGGCGGCGGCGGCAGCGGCGGCGGCGGCCGTCGCGGGCTGCTGCGGCTGCTGTGCGCTTTTCAGGCGTTCGCGGCGGCTTCCGGCGGTCCCCGGCGGCGGCTAGGAGCTCCGGCGAGAGAGGGGAGTCGGGGTAGGCTGTTGGAGGTGATCGGCGGCGGCGGCGACCTCCGGCGTGGGCTCAGGTGGGAGAGAAAGGGGGGTTTGCGTGGGTTAGGGCGTTTCTAGGGCCGGCGCTAGAGGATTTCGTGCGGCTGTGAAGTTTTTTTAGAGAAAACCTAGGTTATTCTTATAGGGGTGGGGCCCACGTGACCTAGGGGGGTTTTACACGTGAGAGCTGCCTTCCAATTAGATCTAGGGTTTTAATAGGGTTAAATAGATCAATTAGATAGGGGTATTCTCGTAATTAACGGGTTCTACTAGTGCACAAGAATCAAACGGTGCCCAAAAATTATAAGAAAAATACCGGGGCGACCGGGGCGACAAGAGCAAGAAGTCGGAAGAGACGGATTACAATTTCGATGTCGGGAAACAAAATTAAAAATAAAAACGCCTCAAGTCAAAAGTGCGATACGCGACGTCTTCCCAGAAAAGGTCCAATCGTGGGCGAACGGCCCGTGAATTGACGTTGCAAGTCAACACGACAAATGTAGTACTCTCAGAGAGGGTCACAACGACATATCACACGATAGGGTTTGGAAACAAACAAATTCTAAAATAAATACGTGCACGGTCAAGCACACGTGCACGAAGAACCTACGATCGGAAACCGACCGTTACATCCTCCCCAACTCAGAAATGATTCCGTCCTCGGAATCAACATCAAGCATCACCCGGGAAAAGATGCGGAAAGCGCTCCCTCATATCATCCTCACGCTCCCAGGTGGACTCTCCAGGTGATCCGTGACGCCACATCACTCTCACCAGGTCGACTACCTTATTCCTCAACTGTTTCTGTCGACGGTCCAAAATCTGCACGGGCTGCTGGTCATATGTCAGATCCGGGCGAACTGTAATCTCTGAGAAGTCAACAGTGTGCGATGGATCACTGACGTACCGACGTAACTGAGATACGTGGAATACGTCATGAACACCCTCCAAAGATGGTGGCAGAGCAAGGCGGTAGGCCACTGCTCCCACACGCTCTAGCACATCAAACGGCCCAATATACCTCGGGCTCAGCTTTCCTTTCTTCCCGAAACGAATGACTCCGCGGTTCGGAGAAATCTTCAGGAAGACGTGATCACCAGGCTGAAACTCCAAAGGTCTCCTCTTGGCATCTGCCCAATGCTTGAAGCGATCCTGTGCAACTCTAAGCTTCTCCCTGATGTCTCTCACGACATCCACAGCTTCAACTATCATCTCCGGACCCAACAGTTCCCGATCTCCGATGTCATCCCAGCTCAGTGGCGATCGACATTTCCTTCCATATAAGGCAGCAAACGGCGCCATGCCAATGCTCGCCTGGTAGCTGTTGTTGTATGAAAACTCCACCAAGTGAAGATGGTCCTCCCAAGAACCCTTCAAATCGAGCGTACAAGCTCGCAGCATATCCTCCAGGATCTGAATAGTCCTCTCGGACTGGCCATCAGTCTGCGGGTGGTACGCCGTGCTGAAGCTCAGACTCGTACCCAAATTCTCCTGCAGACTTCTCCAGAACTGAGATGTGAACCTCGTGTCTCGGTCAGACACAATGCTCACAGGGACTCCATGTAAGCGTACAATCTCCTGCACGTACACGATCTACATTACGACCATTTCAAAGAGAAAATCAAAGTGGAAGTAAAAGTAGAAACGAAATTTTACCTCCAGATATTTCCTCGCCAAAGCTTCCGTAGACTGGCCCACTCGGAAAGGGATAAAATGCGCAGACTTGGTCAATCGATCCACGATCACCCAAACTGCGTCGTTCTGCCTCGGGGTCCGAGGTAAACCAGTCACGAAGTCCATCGTAATATGTTGCCACTTCCACTCCGGAATAGGAAGCGGTTGCAGCAACCCGGCAGTACGATGGTGCTCAGCCTTCACCTGCTGGCATATCAGGCACTTGGCAACGCTCCGTGCCACACTCCTCTTCATGCCAATCCACCAATAATTCAGACGGAGGTCCTTGTACATCTTGGTGCCTCCAGGATGTATAGAATATGGCGAGCTATGAGCCTCGCTCAACAGCTCCTCGCGAACATCACCTGCAGGTACACAGAGTCTACTGCCGTACCGCAGCGAACCATCCTCATGAATCACGAACTCCGTCCGTAGTCCAGCTTCAACTTGCCTCCTGATCCTCTGCAGCTTCGGATCTCCTGCCTGAGCTGCCTTGATCCGATCCACGATTGTGGACTGAATCTGCAGATTCATGAATGAATGAACTACACCAGGTAGGACAACCTCCAAATCCATCTTCCTCAGCTCCTGCTGAATCCTCCAATCGGCTACAAGCATCATCGCAGTAGGAAGTCTACTCAAGGCATCTGGCACTACGTTCACCTTCCCCGGATGATACTGCAAATCAATCTCGTAGTCAGCCATGAGCTCTAACCATCGCCTCTGCCGCATGTTGAGCTCCTTCTGCGTAAAGATGTACTTCAAGCTCTTGTGATCGGTGAAAATCTTCACACTCTCACCTAGCAAGAAGTGCCTCCAAATCTTCAGTGCGAAAATCACTGCTGCCAACTCCAGATCGTGCGTCGGGTAATTTTTCTCGTGAGTCCTCAACTGACGAGAAGCGTACGCGACTACGTGGCCATGCTGATGCAAGACGCATCCCAGGCCCTTCCCTGATGCATCACAATAAACCTCGAAGCCTCCGCTTCGATCCGGTACTGCCAACACCGGTGCCGTGGTCAATCTCGCCTTCAAGATACTGAAGGCCTCCTCACAAGCATCTGACCAGATGAAATCCACATCTTTCCTTGTCAGCTTCGTCATCGGCTCCGCAATCTTCGAGAAATCCTTGATGAACCGCCGATAATAGCCCGCTAATCCCAGAAAACTCCTGATGTCTGATGCTGACTGCGGAGTCGGCCAATCTCTGACTGCTCTGACCTTCTCCGGATCTACAGATATGCCATCACCGGATACCACGTGTCCCAGGAATGCGACTCTGTCCAGCCAGAACTCGCACTTGCTATACTTGGCATAAAGCTTATGTCTCCTCAGCGTCTCCAGCACTGTCCTCAGATGACAGCTGTGCTCCTCCTCAGATTTCGAATAAATAAGAATGTCATCGATGAAGATGACAACAAACTTGTCCAGGAAGTCGTAGAATATTAAATTCATCAAGTTCATGAACACAGCCGGCGCATTGGTCACGCCAAACGGCATGACCACGAACTCATAATGTCCGTACTTCGTCCGGAAAGCCGTCTTCTGAACATCGTCCTTCTTCACCCTCAATTGGTGGTATCCACTCCTCAAGTCCAACTTCGAGAAGACTCTCGAACCTCCAAGCTGGTCAAAGATATCGTCGATGCGCGGCAGCGGATACTTATTCTTCACGGTGACAGCATTCAATCCTCGATAGTCCACGCACATCCTGCGGGACCCATCCTTCTTCTTTACGAGCAAAACTGGTGCACCCCACGGTGACACACTAGGGTGGATGAAACCCTTCTGCAACAACTCATCCAACTGCTTCCGCAGCTCCTCGAGCTCAGCGGGAGCCATACGGTACGGCGCCTTCGATATCGGTTGCGCTCCCGGCATAAGATCAATTCCAAACTCTAAAGCTCTGTCGGGTGGCAAACCTGAGATATCCTCCGGGAAGACGTCGTCGAAGTCTCTGACGACTGCTGGTCGCTCGATCTCCATCTCCATCTGCATGGCTGGAACAATCGGTACCTCCCGCTTGGCCCGAAATCTGATGGGCCCAAGCGACTCGTCTCTGCTACGGAACTCGAACTCCGGATGGCCTGGAATCCGGAACACCACTCTCTTGCTGCGACAATCGATCGAGGCATGGAAATCTCCCAACCAATCGATGCCAAGAACGACATCGAAGTGGGGCAGGTCGTGGACAATGAAATCTGCAAAGAGCTCGTGTCCACTGACCACCAAAGGAATCGATCTACATCCCAAGTTTACTGTCACCACTCCGTTCCCCGTGGTGATGTCCCAACACTTGGGAAGTGTATGGGTGGGAATGGAGTGTCTTGTCACGAATCTCCGGGATAAGATGCACATGGATGCACCGGAGTCGAACAAGGCCAGGGCCGGGTGAGAAAACACTAGAATGGTGCCTAAGATATTAAAAGGAAACTACGGTCAAACCAAGCTATTCTAACAAACAAGTCAGGCAAACCAGACTAACAATTTAAAGCTAAACTATGAAATGAAAGACTAGAATTAAGGAGTTACCTGCAATGACTCCATCCAGCTCCTCAGTCTCAGCAGCTGTCATGGTATACGCCGGCCTCTGGGGCTGCGCTGCTCTCTGAAAAACCTGCCTCTGTGGCGGTAAAGGTGGTCTACGAACGGCAGGTCCTCTCTGAACTGGAGCGGGTGCTCTCATCTGCAGCGGGGCTGGCGCTCCAACTACGGCATGACGGGCTCTCGGACAGTCCTTCGCAGCATGCGAAGCATCTCCGCAAACTAGGCACAGTCCCATCCTCTTCCGACAATCCTTCTGAACATGCCCCAGCTTCCCACAGTAATGACACGGTCCCTTGCTCTGACTCTGAATGGGTGCTCCAGGCCTCTTAAACGGTACTGTCTGAACTGGCCTCATCGCCGGCCTAGCAGGTGGCCGGTACTGCTCCATAGGACGCTTCCCCTTATCAGCTGGAGGGTCAGGTAGGAGTGAAATAAGCTCATAATTCTTCGCAGCATCCAGCACCTCCCTCATAGTCGTGAAACTCGCCGAAGACATAGAAGCCTGAATCTTCGGACGCAGTCCCTGACGGAAGCGATCAGCTCGCTTCTCCTCCTTCTTCACCATATGCGGAGCAAAGCGACTCAGCATCTCAAACTCCGCCTCATACTCCTCGACGGTCATGTTCTCCTGCTTCAGGTCTATAAACTTGCTCAGCAGCTCCCTCCTAGTCGTCTTGGTGAAGTACTTCGTCCTGAACATAGACCTGAAGGTCTTCCAATCCACTGGCTTCACCAGACGCCTCTCCTCAAGGCGCCACCAGTTCCTCGCATTTTCCGTCAGCTGCATCTTCGCTATCTCCACTCGGGTATCGTCTGGAATCTTCGCAGCAACTAATTTCTCCTCCGTGCTCTGGATCCACTCGTCGGCAGCTAGTGGTCCCTCCTTCCCTGAAAAAGTCTTTGGCTGGAGCTCGTTGAACTGCTTCACTCCTGGAGCAGCTCGAGGGGCAGGTGGAGGTGGCGGTGGTGCAACTGGAGCAGCCTGGGCAGCACGCTGGGACTGCTGAACCAACTGATGCTGCACCTCCAGCATCTCTCTCATCACGCCCAGAACCTGACGGAAGTCTCCGCCCTGGTCTTCCTGAATCCCATCTCCAGAGCTCCCCGATCGGGTAACGCGTCGTCCTGCCATCCTATTGACAAAAAGACACGGTTTAGACTCTTACAATTTCTGGATGATAATAATAATAAAATGAAATTTAATACTTCAATTATTTCGTACTCGCAGAAGAGGGGACCTGCATGGGCCACCACTAAAACCTGTCACGCCCCGCTTCCCAAAAACACGGAGGCGAAGCGTGACTAAGGCCCGCTTAGGCCGGGGCAAGAGCCCAGACCCAATAAGCGTCTGTAGTTTTCCATAGCGAAGGTACAGGTCCCTGCAAGTTAGTACGAAATAACAAAAGTACAGAAAGAAAACATTTCATTTTATTCCAAAATTCATCATCAAGTACCGAGAGTCTAAAATTGCCGTAAACGGCTACAACTGCTGAAAGGGAAACTAACGGTGCAAGCACCCAACCTAAACAAGAAAGCAACAGGTGCTACCCACCCAATCTAAACTGGAACAGAAATCTGGATCAGCAACACGAGGCCTCTAACTCTGGTCCTCCTCCGGGTCGTACTCCGGATCAACGTCCTCCGGCTCTGGGTCAGCTGGCAAGTCCGCCTCGTACTCCTCGTACTCTGGCTCCACACCTGACGTACAGCACCAACAGAAGGGAACTGTACGTCAGGCAAAGTCTACACAAACTGTCAGACTCTACTGCAAGTGTATCAACTTTTAACAATGATTTACTGGTTGTTTTAACATGCTGGGGTTATCACTGAGTAGCGAAAAGTAGCGTAGCAAGAAAAGTAAACGAAGCAAACAGTAGACGTAGCGTGTGCTACCGACTACGGGACTAACCTACAGGTGTCAGGACAAGACGGGACATGACGGACAGGACACGACACGACGGGACAAGACAAAACGGGACATGACAAGACACGAAAGGGTTCACGCCTTACGGTTCGAGGGGGATCAGACCCTCTTGCCGTGCGCACGCTCAACCCAACCCCAACCCAGGAACTCAGGACAAGATTCACGGGGATCATTTCCGCTAGGGAAACATCCGAAACGCCCGAAGGCTTTTTGGTCACAGGGATCACTTCCGCGGAGGGAAGCATCCGAAACGCCCGCAGGCTTTTTGTATAACAGTCACGGGGATCACTCTCGCATGGAGAGCATCCGAAACGCCCGCAGGCTTTTTGTATCACGGGGATCACTTCCGCAAGGGAAGCATCCGAAACGCCCGAAGGCTTTTTGTATCACGGGGATCACTTCCGCGGAGGGAAGCATCCGAAACGCCCGAAGGCTTTTTGTGTGACAGGACACGACACGACAAGTGTAGGGAAAGTTATTCTAGGGTGTCCACACGCACGCACACACAAGATAGTCCTATGTTGTCAGCAATTCATTGTTGTCAGGCTCAGACTTCGTCGTCAAGTCTGAGCCGTCACGGGTCGTCCCGGACGCTATCATTTCACGTCCGGTTCTCATCACACACAACTAACAGTTCTACAAACTAGAACTAAAGCACAGTCAAATCGCAAGTGGGTACACTTGCCTGAAACAGCGGGTGCGTCGTCTGTCCGGGGCGTCTCGTCCGGTCGTCGCGTCCGCGGTAGTCCGTCTGAAAAGAGATCACGGCGACGGTGTCAAGTCGCGATTTTCGTCAAATCCTATTTAGGTTCATTTCTAAGTTGGACGTGGCTACCCTAACCGTCACGAGTCAAGTTGTCCGATCAGCCTATCCGACGATTCTATCCTATGTGCACAGTCAAAAAGTCCAACGTCGGTCTACGGTTATACATCGATTTAAGAGAGCAGAAATTAAATTTAGTGAGTTAAGTTGCCAGTTTTACTTAGGTTCTCAGTTTTGCTACTGTGGGGGTTTTGCTACGAGATAGGGGAACCAACCTGTCCGGAGTCTGGGGTAGAGCGGACGTAGTGTCTGAACGGCGACCGATCTGACTGGCACGGCTACGGATCGTCTCCTAGCGGTGTCTCGGCTACGGGCAGCGTAGCCAGACACGTTCCGGGCAGCGGACGGGACGCGTGAACAGCGAGCAGCGCGTCGGGTAGGCGTACTACGGCTTCCGGAGAACTTGCAACGGCAACCGAGATGAACGGTTCGTCGTACCCAACGCCTACGACGTCGGGAGTCGTAGGAAGAGTCCGGGATGTTGATGAGTACTCCCAGAAGGTGAAGGAGACTGTCGGAGAGCTCCAACAGCGAGGAGAGGCGACGAGATCTCGGCGGCGCGACGGTACGACGCCAAACACGCAAAACAGCGAGTTTACTCGCTGTTTCAGAGAGTATCGCGGCCTGGGGTCGCTGTCAACGGCGAGAGGGGGCAGAGGGGGGTTCACGGCGGTGGAGAGGAGGCACCGGCGGCGGCGGCAGCGGCGGCGGCGGCCGTCGCGGGCTGCTGCGGCTGCTGTGCGCTTTTCAGGCGTTCGCGGCGGCTTCCGGCGGTCCCCGGCGGCGGCTAGGAGCTCCGGCGAGAGAGGGGAGTCGGGGTAGGCTGTTGGAGGTGATCGGCGGCGGCGGCGACCTCCGGCGTGGGCTCAGGTGGGAGAGAAAGGGGGGTTTGCGTGGGTTAGGGCGTTTCTAGGGCCGGCGCTAGAGGATTTCGTGCGGCTGTGAAGTTTTTTTAGAGAAAACCTAGGTTATTCTTATAGGGGTGGGGCCCACGTGACCTAGGGGGGTTTTACACGTGAGAGCTGCCTTCCAATTAGATCTAGGGTTTTAATAGGGTTAAATAGATCAATTAGATAGGGGTATTCTCGTAATTAACGGGTTCTACTAGTGCACAAGAATCAAACGGTGCCCAAAAATTATAAGAAAAATACCGGGGCGACCGGGGCGACAAGAGCAAGAAGTCGGAAGAGACGGATTACAATTTCGATGTCGGGAAACAAAATTAAAAATAAAAACGCCTCAAGTCAAAAGTGCGATACGCGACGTCTTCCCAGAAAAGGTCCAATCGTGGGCGAACGGCCCGTGAATTGACGTTGCAAGTCAACACGACAAATGTAGTACTCTCAGAGAGGGTCACAACGACATATCACACGATAGGGTTTGGAAACAAACAAATTCTAAAATAAATACGTGCACGGTCAAGCACACGTGCACGAAGAACCTACGATCGGAAACCGACCGTTACACACAGACAGCCCCCGAGACCAAGGGGATAGCCGAGGGAGTATCGGCGGTGTGGGCAACGGCAGCGGTCGTCGTGACTGCCTTCCCGAGATCCGTCGGTGCAACGGCAAGAGTCGGAGGAGAGGCGCGCCCACCATTCTTCCGCGACTTCTTCCCGCTGGGGGCAGCGATCGCTGGGGGGGAGCGCTTGCGACTCCCGCCCGCAGACGGCCAAGGAGTCGATCTGGAACCCTCCACAAGGAGAGGGTCGACCCCCGCGGCTTCCCCTCCAGGGGCATCCGACGCGACCCGTGGGGGGGACCTGGCCTCAATCCTTCCCGAAGGAGGCTCAGACCGGCGTAACTCTTCATCAACAGAGTGACGAGGCGCCCGTCCAGAAGAGCTCCCGCGGCCCCGGCGAGATCCCAGGCGAATGAGCTCGTCGACGTCATGAGTGAACTCACGGCCAGCCATGCCTGCGACAGAAAGTGAAATCAGGGTGAGCCAGAGGATAAAAGGAGGGAAGGGAGACAACTAACCGGGGGACCACAGAGTGCATTTTAGAAGAAGGTCGTCCAGCAAATGCCAGAACGACCTCTCCTCGAGAGAAAGTGACGATATGAGACGGGCCGCGGCTCGCTTGGCCTCGGATAAGGTTACCGTCCTGTCGGTGTGTTGCGAACTCCCCCAACCTGTCAAGATCACCGAGACCCGGGGGAAAACAACAAAAACAAAGCTAGAATCCCAGTTTCCGGACCCAGGTGGCAGACCAAGAAGGCACACTCGACCCGCGTGGCTCCGGAGGTGCAGCCAAGATCCGAGGCCGACCGTCTGGATCCGGTAAAAGTAAAAGAGGAGTGGGAGAGACGGCTCCAGGTCGTGAGTGAGACAAAGCGTAATGAACCTGGTCAACACCGCGACAGAGGATGTCGTCAGTTGACACAGGGCGACTTTCAAGGAGTCAGTGAATTGAATGATAAAGGGGTGGAGAGGGAAGCGTAGCCCCAGATGGAACATCTCGACGTAGACGCCGACCTCGTTACTCCGCGGGAAGCAGATCCGCTCATCCCCAAAGGGAAGTCGGACGTCATAGGGATAACACAGGTACCTCTCCAATATTTCCCTAGTAACTAAGAACGGGGCCGTAGACGACGACCGAAGGATCGAGGGAGGGATGCCCAACCGCTCGGAAGACGAGGCCACATCGTCCCCAATGGGATCCAGAAAAATCTTTCTTTTTCCTTTGTCCGGGACCCCCGGGGACGGTGAAGAAACTTCGAGCCCCGAGGGAGGGGCACGATCGGGACCAGGCGTCGGTCCGCCAGGACGCGTATCACCTATTCTAAGCATGGCCATGGCCGAAGGTAAAGGGTGGAAGAGTTACCTTGATCAAAGCTGGAGAAAAGACAAAGGTTGGGAGGAAGAAGCTGTTGGGACAGAGATCAAGAAGGAATGAGCGCGAAAGATTTGAAGCCCGATGGATTGGAACGCATATATAGAGGGCAACGGTGGGATCTGAACCGTCAGGAGAAGGCACGCGGCGACATCAAAACGGCGGCAATGCTTCGAAAACTGCACTAGCGGAAGTTCAAACGGAGCGGCAATAATGACATTCATTTAATGGCGGGGCCTCGACTGACGCATCCATCGGGTCACGAAAGAGTCACATCACCCGAACCGAACCGATGGAAGCCGAACGGTCCGGGCAATGGGGGCAATTGTTACGACTAATATCAACGAGCCTGAAACACAACGGCCCACGGCCCGACCTCATAGGAGAAGCCCACTAGGGAAGACGGGCCCGCCCGAAAGAAGCCCATGGACGGAGCGGAAGGCCCAGCCACCTCATCCTCGGGTACGCCCGACTGGCCCCCGTTCCACCGGATTAACTGCCCCTCTGAATCTGCGATCCCATGATGGCCATTAACGGACCCGTTAATGGGCCACCTCATCACGACGCGAGAATGGGAGGAGGCGGAGGCGGATTGTGGGGACGTGAGAGGAGGCAGGACGTGAGGCAATCAGGAAGAACCCTATAAGGAGAAGGCCAGGATGACGAAGAGGGGGGATCGAAACTCAGGTAACCCACATAGAGGTACTCCATCAACGACCTAGGCTTTCGCCACTCCATTTCCTCCCTCCCCCAATACTCGCGCCGCCTGGGTTGACGTTCCGGCTTCTTCACAAGCCGGATCTCCCCCGCCGAGTATCCTTTCAGATCCTGATCTGACTTAGGCATCGGAGGGGCTTTGGCCGGAACCTAGGTCCGGCCTCCCTGACGAGTTTCTTCATCTGCCCAGGAAGAAGACATCCGAGACGCAGAGGCTACCCCTCAGCGTCGGCCGGCCATCACCGACGCAGTTGCCAGGAGGACGACTGATCAAGCACCGACCCAATCGCAAGGCGCCGAGGCTACCCCTCGACGCGGATACGACCGAGGCCGAGCCCGACCCGACCGAGGCCGAGCGCGACTTACCGAGCCGAGGCTTCCCCTCAGCTCTCCCACGCCGAGTACAAGCGGGCTCGGCGAACCCAAGGGACCCTCAAACCGGCCCCTTGACCACGTTGACCACACATCTGGCGGTCAACGAGCAGTGGTGAGAAAACACCCGTAAACAGTACAGATGATCATAATGAGAAATGTCAAGAAAATAAAACTAAAACGTGAACAATGCCTCAGAAAGAATGTTCATGATGGATTAATGTTAGACCATTTTCCAAATTATGTCCAGTGATCTTTGATATTCACCAATCCAAAAATGTAGGTTAGAAATATTAGGCATAACATAATCTTGAAATCATCATTCCATGAATCGTAACGTTCAAGATGCCTGACAGACGGCGATGGAGTGACTGATTATGTGCAGTCTTGGTGATCATGTGAGGGTGATCAATTGATATATTGTATTCATCGTAGTCATACATTTGAGATACTTTTTCAAACTGCTGATGGTTCAGTTGGCTTGCTGATAATCCTAAATCCATTGTTCGACATATCTAGACTGGATATCATGATTCACACATGTTTCAACTAAGCAGAAATTTGTTTCTCCCAGAATCTTTTCTCCACAGGCTGGTTGTGAGGTCATTGAAGCAGAGAAACACTCTCATGTCTTCTATCAGGCTGAATCAGATATATGGATGGTTATGGTATGTGTTCATTTTTCTTTTCTAAATAATTTCTGTTTTTCATACTGTCACCAGGACTTTCTTGTTCTTAATTTAAGAAGACATCACTGTGTGATGTGTTGTTGTTCATACTGTCCTCTCATTGACCAATTCAACTTCTAACAAATCCACCTTATACTCGAGCTCAAACTGAAATATATGGTTCTGAAACGTAATTAGTCAGTGAAGAAACTTGTGTCAACTGAAATATATATGGCACTATGTTCTATCAACATAAACACAGTGGACATTGATTGCAGCAGTTGGGCAAGGAGTGAAGATAAAGGCATCAGGCTGGTTATTGGAAAGCAAATTAAGTAATGGAACCAAAAATTCAAGATAGTACGTCTGCGAGTAAATTTCTGGACATAAATGTTGCTATCTGAACCATGCACCTATACTCTTGGTAGTTACAGCTCCATGAAACTTCAAATATAATTTTAGTTGCAAGTGATACAAAAATGAATTAACAAATATTCAAAAAGAGAATCGTGCCATTCTCATTTACATTTAGATTTGAAAACCTTTCATCAGTTGATTATATGGTCATATTTTTTTGCTAAAGTTAAAAAATATTAGCATTACCAATTAGATCAAATAACCGTGAGCTGTGTATGCATGATTATATACATGAGCCATGTAATCTAATTAAATGCTCCGTGTAATCTATTATACAAATTACCCATATGCAGAACTACTTAATTCATATGATAAAATTACATATTATACGGCCTTTCTCCTTCGCATCAGTTATCATGCTATATCCAATAATGCAATAAAATTACAGTTACAAAATTTAAATAGAATAAATCAAATATATAGTCGAAAATTTACCTATCCTTGACACTGGAGCAAGGCTCCATCATCTCCAATTTAGCATCGATTCAAGCTTTACATCCATCAACAATGTGTTGAGAAACACCAATGGGGGTTTCCCAATTAACTATATCCATCGAAGAAAAAAACAATAAATTAATCCATACAAATTAAAAGGAATTATACAAAATTAGATGGACATGATATGCATATTTTGAGCAAAGCTTGAGTTGGTTTGAGCAAAACTTGAGCATATCCTGCATATTTTGAGCAGAACTGGAATTATTAGGTTTCAAATCAGCAGTTTTGTCCATGCATTTGTAGCTTGATTTGTTCAGTCAGGGATAACTGTCATTTCTTATTTTAAAAGAAACTAACAGATGCTTTGTGTAAGGGGGTGTTATGCAATTTGAAAGCGTCCGCTGGAAATGTGAAAGATCCTCCGCTTTCATGACATGAGAAATTTTCTTTCATGTGGAAGAAAACTTAGATAGAGAGCCTGATTCAAGGTGTTTAAATTGAATCCATTTGGGGAAATTCAGAGGTATTTGGGTTTAACAAAAATGTAGATACTGAACATGAAGAAAGTCTACCAAAATTTATGTAATGCTGGTCATAAGACTAAAAAAAGGAATACTCCAAGTCTGTAGATAATAAAAATGTAACCCATAATAAAATTCATTTTCTTTATATTATAATCCACCAAAATTGTAAACATAAATCATCATTGATGCTTGTTAAGCTATTTCAATGTCTAGATGAAGTGCGAAAGCAACATAAGTTACGTACGTGCCAAGAAGCCTGGAATTTCACAATTTTCATCTTAACTTTCTTCTGTGTTTCCTTTTCTTTCCCTACAACATGAAGGATAACCTGCACATAATTCAATAGTCTTGGGTCGACATATTCAGCTATAACAGATAAAAAAGTGGTGGAGTGAAGAATATATCTCTCTAAGAGATAGCTAGTATCATGCTTAATTAACATAGCCCTCCCACAACTTTTTTGGCAAAAGCTATAAATGCAACATGCTATGCCATTAAAAGGTTTATCCTTACAAAAAAAACTTTCCAAAGTCCAAATAGATCACATATTGTTTACTTCAAAAATTTTACTGCTAGTGTTTTATTCTTAATCTTAAGCATTTATCGAAGTTTGTTTCCAAGTTGATTTGTTGGATATTCTAATTCTAGCAAGTTTAAAGAGTTTTATAATAGGAGAACTTCTAGTTAATGACTCCATGCATTTTAAATCTAAACTAAATGAAGCTATATGGTTTTATGTAAGAGATCACAATTAATTTCCTTATTTCCTAACATATGTCATTTAAGAAGAGACTAAAACAGTTTTATCAACCTATACTGTCCTGCACAGAATTTAGATTGGCCTCTCACCATGCACCATATGCAATGACAGCTTTATGAACCTTCAGACCATAAATCCCTTGCCTCCAAAAGCACGAAGTAGCGAAGGATGAATGTTTAACATAGAATTTGGATATGCTTCAACCAATTCAGCTGGAATAAGTTAGAAGTAACCTGCAAGAAGAATGAAATCCACCTTAAACTTCCTGTTAAATGAAGGACAAAAAATCAACTGGAGAAGGTTCATTAAAAAGGCAAAATTATGAGACCTGATGAAAATATGTAAACATGCATTTCATTAAGCTCTAGTATACCAAGCATATTTATATAAGGTGACCGTTTACTTGAATATATTGCATGTGCGTCACACATCCATAAAAGTTTCTGCTTCAACCATATTTCTCATTTTATATATATCAATCTATATGCACATACAGTGCTCTTAAAAGTTAATAACATCCCCTCCTTTTTTCTCCTAGCATTCTAGAAAGGCTAATATTGTAATCATGCTTCCCTTTATTTTAAATTATATGCTAAAAATATTAACTAAATTTTCTCTTTACACACTTCTTAAATTTTGTAATCCTACCCCCACAGCCCCTTATTTTATAATTAGATGTTAACTAAAATCCTACTAAACTTATCTTTCTATCCATTTCTCCCTTCATTCCCTTCCTAGCTACCAAGGAACAGATACATAAAAAATTGACCCCCCTTCTATTTGCATGCTCTGTGCTTATTCTCTGAAAGTAGATGTATTTTGTGAATCTTATTCACCATTTTACATAATCCCATATGAACTTCTAAATCCTTTTCTCCCATCTAACAAAATATCTAATATGACTATTGAAAGGGAGCCTATTTAAATACTATTAATATCGAAATTGACTCTAAACTATAATGATTAAGGGATGTTTAAAATCATCATAAGAGATTTCAACCCACGATAATAAGTTTTTCTGCTATGGTTTTAATACTGAAGGAAATGGTTATGCAAGATAAAAGTTGCTGCTCCAAAATAATATGAAGAGGCATTTGTCAAATAATTTCTTTGAAAAATATCATCAAAATATACAGAGAATCTGCTAGCATATGTGCGACATTTGAACTCCTTGCCCTTGCCTAAAACGTTACAAAAATTAGGGTATGACATATGTAGCTGACCTCCACCCAATCTGTGTAAGGGTTCTAAATCATAGTCAATTACTCCATACGTGTTCACATGAAACTTTTCAGCATAGTACTGAAATTTGGATGCATTATGTGATAGCATATTTTTCCTTAGAACCGATGTTCAAATTTGGCATACCAATACACATACCTGACATTTTCATGGAAAAATATATTTAAGTTCTTAAACTGATATGCCAAGCACAAAATTTCACTATAAATTAGTGGTCCGTATACTTTACCAGCCTTCGTATCAAGAATGCTACTTGCAAATCCAAAACCTGAAACAATATAAAATTCAAATCGAACTATTTCAGGCTAAACATGCTTTAAAAAGTGTAATAAATGCATAATGTGATTTGGATGCATTATGTGATAGCATATTTTTCCTTAGAAGCCATGTTCAAATTTGGCATAACAATATGCCTACCTGACATTTTCATGGAAAACTGTATTTAAGTTCTTGTACTGATATGCGAAGCCCAAAATTTCCCTATGAATTAGTGGTCTGTATACTTTGCCAGCCTTCGTATCATGAATGCTACTTGCAAATCCAAAACCTAAAACAACATAAAATTCAAAGCGAACTATTTCAGGCTAAACATGCTTTAAAAAAGTGATGTAAATGCATGATATGATTTGCATGCATTATGTGATAGCATATTTTTCCTTAGAACCCATGTTCAAATTTGGCATACCAATATGCCTACCTGACATCTTCATGGAAAACTGTATTTAAGTTCTTGTACTGATATGCCAAGACCAAAATTTCACTATGAATTAGTGGTCAGTATATTATGCCAGCCTTCGTATCAAGAATGCTAATTGCAAATCCAAAACCTGAAACATCATAAAATTGAAAGAGAACTATTTCATGCTAAACATGATTTAAAAAGTGTACTAAATGCATAATCCAATCTGAAAGACAGCCAGACATGTAATGTAACTTATTTCCCGTTGAAATCAATGTGAATAATTCATGGAAGCCAAGCTCATCTTTTTAGCACAGAGGACATTTGAAGAAAAACAAAAGAAAAAAAATGTGTTCCACCTTCTAAAACCCAATGAATTCATAACAAAAACGCGAACTTTTCACTTATCTCGACATCCCTAGACTCAAAATCCATAAGATCCAATAAAAACATCAACAAAAAGGGTAAAATTAATTAGAATTAATTCAAAAATCACTCTCTATAGCATATCGGGAGGTCCAATGAATGTAACACTCGACTGGAAGATGTTGATATCATCTCTTTTAACATTCATCCTAGTTCATAGAAAGATGCATCTGTCTATGGGCAATCAATTCATAGGAATGAATCAAATAGTTGCACTACTGTTGTGATTATTGACATTGATTTCAATATGCCACACACACACACACATATATATATATATATATATATATATATATATATATATATATATGCCATATTTTTTGTTGACCACTGTCACAATTAAACACACCGACCTGTATTAATAATCAAATGTCCAGCTTAAAGAGGAGGCACATGGCTAAAGATGGAATCAATTGAATACCAAGATTCCAAATCCAGGTTGATTTTCAATATCCAGATTTGTATTTAAATCTGTTTTGGACACTCAATCATATACAGGTTCGATTAATTATATTATTCCTATACTTAAATTGACCGAAACATTGTGTAACGTGGGCATAAATTGAACCATCAACTGATCACATTAACCCCATCAATAATCTGATTAAACTGTAATAACTTAAAACAAACATATAAAGAATTTGATCATAATTCATTCAAACCAGAAAAATCAGATTTATGCAACGATATATTTTTAAAAATAAAAAAACCAAACATATTCCTTTATCGCATTTCCACCGTAATCACTAAAGGCCATCACGATGGTCATCTGTCTCGCCAAATTGATATGCCCACCCTACATATATACACATCAAAACAAAAGAGAATCAATCAGTTCCATGATTACAATTTCAGATGTTAGTATTTTGCAGAAATCATACAAAAATATAGTTGCAAATTACTGAAACTCCAATGAAAACCCTGACATTTATAGTCAAAATTGTTATAGGATGCAGTAACATCTGCTAAACTAAAACTAAAAAAATCACGATATTGTATTATCAAAACTTACTTTTCCCTTGGGAAGTGAAATGCTTACAATTTTCAGTTACATTACAAAGTTCGTTTCAGTTGATAAATAACTAAATTGAGAGTGATGATTGTGTTAAGATCTTAGAGTTCGTTTTCCCTCTATGTGTGGTTCTCAAAGTCAGTTGATAAATAACTTTTAAAAACGGATGAAATTCTTACAAAAATAGGAAGATATATGATATATATTTAATTTGAAAACTGAAAAATTGAAAACATAAATAACTAAATTCCATCAATAAGAATTGATCGAAAGACATGTTTACAATTTTCACTTGGTTGGTTTCTTCAAGGGACATGAAATTTTTGCGAAATCTGCGATGGAAAACGAAGCCGTTGAAACCTCCTATCACCACGTCCCATAGTTTGAGCATGGAATCTACCAATCGGTCGAAACCTCCAAGCGGCTAAAACTATAGGAGTGATGATATGCACCACCTCTTCTGAGGTTTTATATTTGAGTAAAGTTTAGTTTTAAAACCAGTTTGAAAATGATGGGCAATTAAACCATAACTTGGTTCAACGAAACCAAGCAGAACAAAATAAAAGAAGACAACATGCCCACCTTTACATCCTCATCATCTAGAAAGCTATATATGTTCTGCTTTTTCACTTCAGCCCTGTTTTTTCTGCGATGATGTGAATGTCTGGGGAGTCCATCCTGCATATTATTTATCAATACAATCAAAAAAATTGTTTTTTCCATCCAAATTCAATAAGAAACTATTCATGTTTCAACAAATTTACCATCCTTTATCCTCATGTAAATGCACCATGAAAGCTTCTCATTCCTCGTCTCTTACCTATAGTTTCTGTTATTTCAGTTTTTAAAATGGGGTTTGTTTCGAAAAAAACGAAAGAGCTTAAAGATGGATATAAGGGGGGGGGGGGGGTGACATCACTGTTTCCCCCAATGCATAACAGATTAGTGGAGAGTATTAGCTCATATCTAAAACAGCGTATCAGATGAACTGTAAATGCTACACAAAGTAAATGCTCAAATCAAGCAAATTTAGCTTTCAATATCAACTCAATTATTGAACAATACAGATTGATAGTGAACAACAGTTTTTCCAATATTGGGTCGTTGGATCTCATCCTTCAAATTCATTTGGTGTGATTCCAATCAAATTACTGCAACCCAAACCCAAACCCAGCAAGAGTCATGACCCAGATCACAAAATAGATGTAACATTGACACCCAAATGGCAAAAAGATGAGCAGTAGCATTGAAACCAAAATGCACCCACAAACTAAAAATTTATTCCCAAATCTCAAAGATTATCCGAAAAACCTTGTAGTTGGGGGCATCCGTGTATTGGTATGCGTATGGCCACCTTGTTGTATTGGTATGTGTATCCCAAATCCCCAATTCTAAAAATAGTTCAAATACCAAAAATCAAAAATCCCAACATGGGTCATATTAATATTCCCGTTGGATCACATATGATGGGTATGGCCACATCAACCCCTTAAGCGAGCATTATGTCGAACAAATGATGGGTATGGCCACATCAACCGCATTAATCCACTCGTGTATCTAAAATCCTCCATTTTTCTCAGTTTTTCAATGAAATTTAAAGAATATCAAAAAATTTCTCAGAATATCAAAAAAGTGATCACTTTGAGGAGACTAATAATTCTCAGAATATCTAAAAGTTGAAAAAGAATATCAAAAAAGTGCAATAAATACCTGATCATCCACTCAAAATGTAAAAGGATTGGGTCAGAGCTAAGAAGCAGCAGAGATATGGCTTCTCAGGAAAAATGTCAGTTCTACCATGGAAGACAGATTTTCTGCATTTCTTCCATAAATACCAATACCCATTGTCAAAATTAGCAACTCAATCTAATAGAAAACAACAATATAACCAAAAAACAACGATTTTATTGAAGAATGTACCTAGAATCAAGCTGCATTGCCCATTATCATCAATCCAAACAGCAAGTAGTTGCCACACAACATAAACCAAAATTCGATCTTTGCTAATTTATCAAGAACAAAAACTTAATCTTATTTATCGAGAAAAGATCTGCCGATGGATCCTTCTCCATTGAAACTATTGGCCTTTGCCTGGCTCAGCATCCACTGGTACCTGCTCCCAACAGAGTGGAATGGTCCCTACCTCTAGCATATCTTCTCCATTTGCGATGGCCTCGGCACCTCATCCAGCCCGTACAACATTTGCACCCCCTCCTCACACCCCCATCTACCACCGGCAGGGATTTTTGTTATTTGGGGAAGCGAGAAGCGCCTCTTTTGGGGAGCACGTCTCCTTGCTCGAAACCCTTTGCTGCTCTCACCTTCTCTCTCCCCCGCCCTCTTTCTACTTTGCTCATCCATTGCTCCGTTCTCTTTTCTATTTGGTGATGGCAGCTCTGATGCTGAGAGAGAGAGAGAGAGGTCTTTTGTTTTGTGCGGGTAGATAAGGGCTGTTGTGCCTTGATTTTGGTGACAGAGAAAATGGGATTCAAAATATTTCCCCCCAAAACCCATTCCCTTCAAATTATTTCCCCCCAATTTTTAACACAAAATCCTATCTCTAGCTTTTATCCTCCCAATTTCTCATCTCCCAATTTCTCATATGCAAATTCCCTTATACAAATTAACCAACAAAATGTATTATCCAATTACCCAAATTCTCTTATCCTTTATCCAAAATCTCTTATCAATGTTCTCTTAACCAAAATCTCTTATCCAAAAACTCTTATCCAATAACCTATGATAACATCCCTGTTTTTATAGTGTGTGTGTGTGTGTGTGTGTGTATAAATTAATGGGGGAAAGGTGCCACCTGATCCTTTAGATCAGGTGGTCCTATGTTGCGCTTCCCTATTCGTCCAAGTTGGCACCTTCACATGGGCTCTTTTGTAGATATTTTTGGGTTTCTTTGCAAAACAGCCAGCGCCTTCTTCCACAAAGCCCCCCACATCGTAACTACTGCCTGACACCCCAGCTTCATGGGAACTTACGCACCAAAAAAAGAAAAAGAAAACGGAACACAGAACCCATCTAGGGTTGGAAGGACATCCCCGAGCTTGACAGCTACCGCATCCCTCTTGGAAGCTGCCGCATCCCTCTGACCCCTCCAATATTGGAAGCTACCGAACCCATCGAGCAGATCATTGCTTGGAAGCTGCTGCATCCCTCTTGGAAGCTGCTGCATCCCTCCGACCCCTCCAATATTGGAAGGTATCGAACCCATCTAGCAGATCATTGCCGAACCCCATCTCACAGATCATTATCGAACCCCATCTCGCATCTACAGGCCCCCCAAGTTGGATCAGGTGATCCTCAACTTTAGAGGTGCAGTGGTCTTACAGGTTTGCTAGGTCCCTTGTCAATTTTCATTGGAAATGAGATTGTAAAGGGGAATTTCATCCAACATGCTGAGTTGTTTAAAATCAAACTGATGCATATTAAAAGGCTGATCTATTATGGATGTTGATAAGTTGTGCGAGGGAACCAAGTGCAGGGAAACTGTGGTGAGATGGATATTAAATGTTGTTTAAAATCAATAGAATGTGTTTTAAATTTGTTGTTGAAGCAGAAATTTGTTTGATTTGTAGTTTAATTTGCTTCAATTTTTTTTGTGCTTCAATTTTTTAGTTGCTGGAAAAGATTCGCATGTGTTAGGGCAGAATTTTGTTGGAATTGAGATGCAACTACAATATTTTTCAACCACTGAGTATACATCAATTGAGTTGCTGGAAAAGATTCGCATGTGTTAGGGCAGAATTTTGTTGTAAATGAGTTGCAATTACAATCTTTTTCAACCACTGAGTATACATTTGCAAATTGTTACAAAATGAATTGAGTTTAATGTGTTGTTTGTGGCTTGTTAAATTGCATTGTGAACTAAACAGACTAGTTTCGACTGAGTTATATTTATTCTAATGTTTTTATTATGCAGGCAAGATGGTGCATGCAAATAGCCGAGGAAGCACGTCGAGGACCCGTACAGACAATCGAAGGCAAGTCCGTGAAGGACCAAAGTGTTATTGTTCCTTAGTTTCATATGAACGGATATCAAATTCAGAAAACAATCCCGGTCGTCCGTACTTCAATTGCCCAAACTTCCCTCTTGGATGTGAATTCTTCTTGTGGGGAAGCGAGGTAGAACGAAATATGGAAACAGAATTTGCATTCGATAGACGAGACCAATATCATGGAAGGACAGTTCGCTGGGTTGATGGTGAAGGAGAACAATGTGAAGCGAAGGCTAAATTAGATGTAAAGAATACATTCTGGTCCGGCTTTGCAGTTGGAATGTCAGGAGGATAGATTATATGATGTTTTTATGTGGATTTTTAGTGATGTGTATAAGGGGCCAGTAGAAATATGGTGTTGTAATATGGAAGAAATTGTGTATGTTTGAGATGCATCTTTATTGAGTTCCTGCATCTTTATTTACTTATGGTTCTCATTGTACTAAATAGTTCTCTACTTTATTTATAAACAAAACACATCATTTTGAGTTCTACTTTTTGAGTTGTATTTCAATATCAGGGAAGTAGTATACTTGTATTTCAATATCAGGGAAGTAGTTTTTTGTTGTTGGTGCATGGAGCAACATTACCTGAATGAAGCTCTGGCATTAGATTTTTGTCCATTGGTGCATGTTGTGTGAGTTATACCTGTATTTCAATAACAGGGAAGTAGTTTTTTTTATTCTGAAATAACAAGTATTTACGCTGGCATCTCAGATTGGTGAATGCATATCCATAATACAAACAACAGATTGGTGAATATGCAAGCAAGTAATTACAATTAAAGATACCATATAACAATTAAAGATACCACTAATCTCATATAACAATTAAAGAAACCACAGCCAGCCCAACTTGCAAGCAAGTAATTACGGCGAAAAGGTCCTCAGCAGGTCCGGTCATATAGATGAACAAAGCTACAGAATCAGGCATGTCACAGGACAAAAATCCAACAGTTTGAAAGCAATGTAAGAAATTTTATATTTCTTAATCCAACAAGATTGAGTCTGGAAATGTAAGAAATTTTTACACTACAAGGACTCTACAAGGACTGGACTCCAGCAAACAATCCACGTATAGAGTAAATACACAAAACATTGCCTGGAAAACAATGTAAAAATGAATAGAGTAAGAGAAGATGCTATTACGCATCTGTCTTATACACAAAACAATCCTACAAACAATCAACGTATACTCTTCACAGGAAGACAAGATGCTGTTACGCCCAAGTGAATCGCCTTCAGCACTGCCACGAATTTCAGCAGAGTCTCATCAGAGAACCACTTCATTTTCCATGTCAATACCCAGACATTTGTCTCATCAGAGAACCACTTCATTTTCCATGTCAATACCCAGGCATTTGTCTCTTCTGATTATGCTTTTCTGGTGATTGACTTTCTTGATTGTGCTTCCATACCAATCTTATCCAAAGAGCATGCGAGCCAGATGAAACATTTTTCATAATGAGTGTCAAACATATGTCATTCTTTAGTCTTCAGCTCAATAACCTGAGAATGTAGTCTCCATTATCTGCCATATGCACCTACAGTTAAGATCAATAACATTAGTTCCAGATTCACCTGAGAATGCAGTTTGTGCAATAAGCAGTTTGTCTCCATTATTCATAATGAATGTAGTCTCCATTATCTCTGCCATATGCACATGAGAATGCAGTTTGTGCAATAAAATGGTGCATACTGAGAATGAATGCCATATGCACCTGCCAAATATTGCCATCACAATGAATGCATACTGAGATAACTAAGATGGTGCATACTGAGATCACAATGAGTCTTGAGCATGTCTTTCATAAAGCTATGTTGCCACCTGAATCAAATGTATTTGGAAACATACCAATAACTACTGGCATAAACTTACTGCTGCAAAAAATGTGCAAAAAATAACTTACTGGCACTCTTTTCTGGCAACTTCACCCCTGCAAAAAAATGTGCAGAGCACAATTGGTTCCCTATATAAGCACTAATTATATACTACTTACTGCTGTCTTGTTCAAAAAGATTAAAAACACAGATAAGCACTAATTGGTTCCCCTGCAAATACTACAATTTTAGGTACTTGAAATCCAACACCAACATCAACACAGATACTGCAGTAATACTACTTACTACTGTCTTGTTCAAAAAGATTAAAAACACTAATTATATAACATAGTTCAATAACTATTAATTGAAATCAAGCTTGTAAACTGGATGGCTCTTGAAACTTAGGCACAACATGGCTCTAGAACCTTAGATCAGTCTGCAAAATTGAAAAACAAGCAAATAATCAAGAACAAGGAGAATAGAACTCCCATATATGGATTTCAATTGTACCGTCAAGATGGACACAATGGAGGGTAATGTTCTGAAGTAATAATACCGTCAAGATGGACACAATCGTAGAAACTCCCATATATCCAGTTTTAGAGGGTAATGTTCTAAAGTAATGTTACTGCTTCTTCTGTCAAAAGTCATAAGAGTTGGAATGAGTATACAATTCAAAATACCGAGTTCAACATAGACGGTATTTAAGAATAGTCAGTAAAATGACCTTACCAACAAAGGACAATTTGTCTTGTAATGACGAAGATGCTGACAATTTCCGCATTTTCTTTGCTTTGCTATCTTCTTCTCTTGGGATATTTCAAGCCCAGATTTTATTCGGCTTGAATTTTTTGGATGCCCCTTTGTTTTAAAGGGGCACTCGGGAGCACGAACTGTTATCACCTCCCCATCTGTTAACACTACAGGTGCAGGAGCATTAGAACATACATGGCTTTCATTTTTAGCACTTTGAATGGGCATCTCTTTGGGCCTTATTTCTTTCTCAGCTTCTAGTATAAAATTTTCTAGCATAGTTTCCATCTTGCAAAGATGGGTATCCGAATCCGATACCATGTCCAGTGCCCTATTGAACTTAGCACGGAGTGCCCGCTTCCTTATAATAATACCTTCCTCCTTATTAGCTGCATTAGCCCTCAAATTCATAGCATTAACGAAAGATATATTTCTATGTCTCGCCTCAATTTTCCACCGGTGCAAGAGATATCTATCTGGAATTGTTTTCATCTGATTATGATGTATGATATTCAATATATGCTTGCATAGAACTCCTTCTGTTTTAAAAAATGCACAAGTGCATGTAAGCTTTGTATCTTCCCCCCGATAAAAAAATCACTTCTTCCCAACTATTCTTTTCATCTTCCTCGTCACCAACAAGATACATTGTCTTCATCCCATCAGTATCCACTTCTTCATGATAAAGAGACAACCCGGCTGAAAGTTCCCGTTGAAATAACTTCAAGATCACCCTCGTGTATGTTTTTCCCGCTTCCTTTTCAATCCGATGCCAAAACATATTTGAGGGATGATGTTTAAAGTCATGAAATCTTCAACGGATTCGGATGCACGACGAGCGGCAATTGCTTTATCATATTATGTAATAAAGTCTACGAGCTTTGTCTTTGCATTGACATAACTATCAAAGAAGGCATTGATATTCTCACTCCGTTGACTAGTTGTCATTCCCGCCCAAAATGTGTCCTTTAAATATGCATCAACCCAAAATGCCCGCAATCTCCACATTCTTGGTAGCCAATCATCAGCTGTCTCATCTATACTGAACTTTTCTTTTAAATCTTCCCAACGTTCCTCACATTTCTCTATAGTTCTTGATCGACGCCACCTACTGAAATGTGCAACAATCTCTTCTCCGTATTGAGTAGTCATCGGAATTTGCTGTTCAGCTATATGCTTGCTGACATGCCATGAACAAAAGCGATGACGAGTGCTTGGGAAGACTTGCTTGATAGCTTCTCTCATTTGCGCATCTTGATCAGTAATAATGGCTTTTGGCATAATTCCATGCATACACTTAAGCCAATGGGTGAACAACCAAATGAAAGTATCTGTCTGCTCATCTGCAAGTAATGCACACCCAAATAGAGTGGACTGTCTGTGATGGTTCACTCCAGTGAAAGGAGCAAAGGGCAAGCTTAAATGATTTGTTCTATATGTAGTATCAAATACTAAACATCCCCAAAATTCAAATAAGCTTCCCTTGCTCTTCCATCCGCCCAAAACACGCTCCTAAATGTACCCAATTCATCAGCTTCCATGGCAAAGTAGAAATCCGGATTCATATCCTGCTTACTTTGAAATTTCCTAATGATCTCTATCCATTCATTGCCAATATTGTTCCTTCTCATTTTTCTTATATGTTCATTGCATTGTTGTGGCGTGATCCGTTGGCCATCTTGACTACCACATCGGACATTAAGTACTCGTGCAATTATTCTAGGAGCTATCCCTTCTCGACTTAAATTCTCTATCAAATTCGTTCAATTCTTCGATCGATGTTTCTGCATGTGAGAATAATGATTCACCACCTTATCGGGGCTTGACAGTTGATGGTTCATATGCTCTGAGATAAACTTTGAGACCATCCAAGTATTTGAAGATGTCAATCGGATCTTCATTTTGGCGGGACATTCAACTCTAGTGGCCGGACGTCGAAAATTAACGTGATTGACTCCTTCTCGCTTATGTGCTCTTTTCTTTCTCACTTTGTTACACACAAACGTCCGACCAAGAGCTATCTCTGGAATGCTCCTTGAGAACTCAATGGATTCTTTGCAGATGCCAAAACCCATCTTTCGTGCATATGCGTTGTAAAAGTTGTAAGCATCCTCCTCCGTGGGAAATTCCTTTCCCTTGTATGGAGCTTCATCAGTTACTACGCTTGCTTGAGATCCATCTTCCATTATATCTGAAATTAACTTGTCATCTCCGCTAAGCCCATCCGACATCACTTGCTTATCCTAATTTGTGAAACAATACTATTTAATCATTGAACAATTATATACGCAAAACATATATGAATTTTTTTTAAATCTATAAACTCACCTTTGAACCTTCTGGTTCTTGAGCATCTTTCAATGGTGGTTGTGGCGGTTCGGGTTCTTCTTGGGATAACTGATGTTGGGACAACTGTTGTAGCTGTTGCTGCATCTGCATCTGATATTGAAGATGCAATTGTTGCTGCTGATGCTGATGGTGAGTCTGTATTTGTTGAAATTATTGTTGAAGCAAAGGATGTGTTGGAAACAACTGTGGAGACATATGTGAGTGTAAATGGGGTGAGAGGGGTAAGTGATTTTGAGGCAATGGTAGTGGTAATAAGTGATTTTATGGCAATGGTTGTGGTGGTAATTGATTTTGTGGCAATGGTTGTTGTGGCAAAAGATTTTGTGGCAATGGTTGTGGTGGTAACTGAATTTGTGGCAATGGTTGATGCTATTGAGGATAGGTGAAAGGATGAGTTGGATGCATCTTCAATGTCAAAAATCCCTAAGAGAGACTGAGAAAATAAAAAAAACAAATTAAAAAATGAAGCAATTAAAATCTATCCTATGCTACTGCAATCACAATAGATAACCAACTTTGTAGTATTAATCACCATACAATGAAGACTGTGCATGTAATATTCTACTGCTGATATCTCACACATTTCGTATATTGAAGACTGTGCATGTAATAGTCTAAAATGCTTTCCAAGTTACACATAGGCATTAATAATTTCAAGTTTATAACTAATTTGAAGCCATGTTAATTAGCACTGTATAGAGGAGCAACATGAGAGAGAGAGAGAGAGACTGCATTTACGGGCAATTTTGGACACAACCTGTCACCTTCCCGTGGGTGAACAAGGAAACCCTAAGCATGCACACTTGTTGGTATCCTAATCTCTATTCTCATGCACATTCGCCATTCATTCACTGATGGTTGAGAAGTCTCACCTGCGCGTGTGAGACGTTCGTGTGATATTGCTGACTTCAGATTTTGCGACAGAATGATCTCCCACTATGATTGTGTGCCTATCCTTTGAGATGTTACAAACCAAGTATCTTCAAAATACAAGGATTCAAGGAAGTGACAGGGTCAAAATCCAATGGACCGCAGAAGAGGGCATTCAAACTTCCAGGAAATAAGAAACCAAAATCTCACCTAGGGTTAACTGGGTGGAGGTGAAATTTGCTCCAATCGCTACCCAATGGCGGTAGGGTTTAGCGTGAGCTCGGCGGTTCGGCGGGCAGAGGCGACTCAGTCGACGGTGGGGGCTTGATCGGGCAGCGGGGGCTTGATCGGAGGCGGAGGCTTGATCGGAGGGAATCTCTTGGCAGATCGGAGAGCCTGCACAACTATTCTTTTTCCCCAACTAGAAACAACGAGAGAGAGAGAGGAAAACACGAATTTTTTGTGGCGGAGCTGAGAGATCAAATGGCCTCTTTTTTTTTCCAACGAGAGGGAGAGGAGGAACGCGGCACGAGATGACATGGTGTCGTTTCCAATGCGGGGGGCTTTGTGGAAGAAGGCGCTGGCTGTTTTGCAAAGAAACCCAAAAATATCTACAAAAGAGCCCATGTGAAGGTGCCAACTTGGACGAATGGGGAAGCGCCACATAGGACCATCTGATCTAAAGGATCAGGTGGCACCTTTCCACCATCTCAATAAATCTGTTCGTGCTGAGGCCAGTATTGCGGGAGTCGGCCACCCGAGCGTTATGTTTGAAAATAGTTTTGTGCTAGCTGCGACTAGCTATATGGGGGGAGATGGTGCTCCGTGTAGAAAGATGTTTCTCAATGATAATAAAATGGGGTGGAGGGGTCAGGGATCTCGGAGACGGTCTCGGGGCGCACGGCTCTCGCCATGCCCTCAGCTACTACGTCGGTCACCTACTCCAATGGCAAGCCACACCCTACTGATTATAATCCGTTCAACATCTTAAGAACGGGTAGCAACTCACGAATATGAGCCTCGCTACTTGATGATACCAATGATAGCATAGACTCCGATAATGAGCCCATTGATATGACTATTGCTAATGAAGCTTGGCACGAGGAGCAAGTAGAGTTGAAACTTAAAAGTAAAGAACAGAAAAAACAAAAGAGCAAAGGGGGTGCAGCCTTTTCTAAGGGCACTAGCAAAAGCTCTAGAATTAATAAGGATGTTGAACATCCTCCTCCCTCCACTCAATGACTGTGTTCATTTGGAATACGAGAGGGCTCAACAATGTTGTTAGACAGAGAGAGCTCAAAGACCAGTTACAAAAACACACACCCTCTCTGGTTGGTCTTCTTGAAACCAAGGTGGTTGGTATCAATGCCCATAGAATTCTCAATTGCTTCCCAAAGAATTGGCTTTCCATAGACAATCGTTGTGCTCACCATAGCAGTCGCATTGTTATTATATATAACCCCGATACGTGGAAGTGCAACATCGATGGGTTATCTGCTCAACATATCTCGTTAAATTGTGTGAATGCTGTGGGGTTCACTATGATGGCTACGATCGTCTATGCGTCTAACTCCTATCAAGAACGTAGAGATCTTTGGAGAGATATTATGGCCAAGGCCAACTCCTATAATAACATCCCCTGGATTATTGGGGGTGACTTCAATTGTGTCAGATATGCCATGGATAAGGTGGGGGGCAGAGTGATTGATGGGTTCATGGTTGATGAATTTAATGACTACATTAACTCCAGTGCTCTCATTGAACTCAAAACGGTGGGTAACACCTTGAGTTGGACCAATCATAGCATTGGACAAATGCGTATTTCTGCCACTCTGGATCGGGTTTTCTGCAATAGCAACTGGATGGGTGTCCTCACTTCCTCTTACTGTGAATACATTACTGGTGGTACTAGTGATCATTCCATCCTTATTCTCCATCCTCATCGTATAGGGGGTTCTGATCCCAAGCCATTCAAATTCTTTAATGCCTGGATTCGCAGCCCTGATTTTTATGATGTGCGTAAGGAGCATTGGCGCATCAGGGTTAAAGGCTGTCCCATGATACGCCTTTCTGACAAGCTTAAAAATCTAAAAATGGGGCTGAAAAAGTTCGACGCGGCTTATAGAGAAGCTAATGATGTGAGTAGAATTCGTGCTGAGCTTATCGATACTCAAAATAATCCATACCTGTGCCTATGTCCTGAGTTGCAAAAGAGAGAGCAAACTCTCATTAGACAATTAGCTGAGGCTATGGATATTGAAGAGTCCAATCTTAAATAGAAAAACAGGCAAGATTGGTTACATCTTGGGGATCGTAATTCTCGGTTCTTTTATACTGCCATGAGAACTAGACAAAGCCATAACAATCTTGGGCATTTTATTTCCTTTGATGGCTCGCGCAATAATTCTATCGATATCCTAAAAGTTGAGGCTCCTGTGTTCTATTCTGGCTTGTATAATCAGAATGACTATTGGAGGGTCTTCCCTTGCCTCATCACTAAAAGAATTCTCACTGAAGATGCTACTAATTGGGTTGAAAAACCGGTGACTGCTAAAGAGGTTTAAAAAGCCGTTTTTCAGATAGGGGCTGATAAGGCCCCTGGTCCTGACAGATTCAATGGGTTTTTTACCAAAACTCATGGGATATCATAGGAGAGGATGTCACCATTGTTGTGATTAATTTTTTCAAATCAGGGAAGATATATCGGCAGATCAACCATACTTTCCTTACGCTCATACCCAAAAGTACCAATGCTTCTTGGCTTAGGGACTATAGACCAATATCATGTTGCAATGTGATTTTACAAGATTATAAGCAAAATCCTTTGCAATCGCCTGAGTAAAGCTGTTATTGAGCTTATCTCTCCAAATCAAGCTGCCTTCCTCCAGGACCGTTTACTTGCTGATTGTGCGCTACTTGCTCATGAGCATATTAGGGGTTTCAATAACCCTATGGGTGCCCGGGCTTGTCTCAAATTGGACTTACGCAAAGCGTTTGACAGTGTTAACAGAGAATTCGTTTATTATATGCTGCATAGGATGGGGTTCAAGCACAAGTTCATTGGTTGGATATGCGAATGTATCTCTACTCCGTCTTTTTCTGTCATGATCAATGGTTGCCCTAATGGTATATTCCAGTCTAATAGGGGGCTGAGGCAGGGAGATCCCCTATCACCTTACCTTTTTGTGATTATTATGGAGGCGTTCTCCTTGCTCATGGCCAAGGCTAATATCACTCGCAACATTATGCCTATGAACAGAATGTGAGCTATCACACACCTTCTCTTTGCTGATGACTTATTGGTTTTTTGTAGAGCCAATGTTAAATCTTTTGAGGGTCTGAGAGATTTACTCTCTTCTTTCAAATCCTTCACTGGTCTTGGGGTCAATTGGAATAAAAGTGCTAGTATTTTCAGTAAGGGCACCAGACAGCCTGGCAGCCTTGCTGACATACTGGGCATTCGTCGTGAGCAATCTCTTTCTACGTACTCGGGGCTTCCCCTCTCTACCAAGTACCCTAATGCCGCCATGTATGGTCGCCTGGTTGATAGATGCAAAAGCAGGTTGCAGGATTGGTCTTCATCTCTTTTATCCATTGCTGGGCGTATTGAACTTGTCAAGTCAGTTATCTATGGCATGGTGGGGTTTTGGATGCAGGCCTTCTGTATTCCTAAATCTATTCTCAGTATGCTCACTTCTAAGTGCAGAAAGTTTATTTGGGGGAATAATCACCTTTGGGCTTGGAATGATATGTGTGCTCCAAAGCAGGAGGGGGGGTGTGGGAATCAGAAGTTTAACTGATCTTAACAATGCTCACGGTGTTAAATTGACATGGCGCATGCTTACGCATGATGGTATATGGGCTTCTTACATGAGGAAGCATTATATGAATAGTATGGGGCTATTTCTTGCCAAGGCTCATCCTATTCAATCTGGGACCAGGAAATTCATTCTTCAGAGTAGGGAGTTCACTAAAAAACTCACTAAACGCAATGTCAGAGATGGTTCTACTACACTATTTTGGCATGATATTTGGCTCCCTTGTGGCCCCCTTAGTGATTCTTATGTGGTCCCTAATGGGGAGGAGAGGTTTATGGTCAGTGATTACTGGACTAATGGTGGTTGGGCTGACAGTGCTTCTCTTATCTCCGTCCGCCATATCATTAACTCGGTGGTTTTAAGCACGTGCATTGACTCTTGGTCCTGGGTGTCCAAGGCTCCTTCTCTGCGTAGTGCTTGGGATGGCTCTAGGGTCATTAGACCTCTCTTTCCTTATTACAAAGTGGTCTGGTTTCAGGGGCACATCTCCAATGTGGCTATCACTTTACTGCGAGCTTTTCACAGGAAACTTCTCACCTGTGACAAGCTCGTGAAATGGGGAGTGCCTACTTCACCCTTCTGTGTTTTATGCACTGATAATATTCATGAGGATAGAGATCATATATTTTTTGAATGCAACTATACTAAATACATTCTTTGCAGGAGTTTTCTTAAGCTTGGGGTCACCTCTTCTTTACCAACATCCCTGGTTGGAATTGGTGATTTGATTCTGGCGCAATTTCATAGGAAGGACAATATAGGTAAGCTTGCCAGAACGGTCCTGGCTGTGATGATTTGGCACATATGGAGGGAGAGAAACATGAGAATATTTGAAGGTTCCAGTCAGATGCAGACTCTCCTGTTTGACAACATAGCTGATGATGTTAGAATTGCTCTGCAGCATGTTGGATGTGATCAGGATGATGACAGTGTCCCCCTAAATTGGGGGCTTCTAGACTAGGTTGATCTCTCCTTTTATTTTTGTTTTCTTTTTGACCTATGGATAGCGGAAGGTGTTTAGTATTTGTTGGGATGTAGGTGCCTGTGCCTCTACTCACAGTACTAACATCATTCTTCCATCAGTGAGTGTCTTGTATCTTTTTCGTGAGATCAATAATGACGCAAAGCATATTCTCCTATATATATATATATATATATATATATATATATATATATATATATATATATATATATATATATATATATATATATGAATCCATGCAACCATGCACATACATTCCCATGTATGGACACACACATTCATACACATATATTACGCATATCCTACTATTACACACCCACACAATCAAGCTACTCAAATTATACTAGCAGGTAGTCGGTAGCTACCCATACCATTATATACATAACATCCAATATATCCACACTTTTACTGGTACACTAGTACATACACCAATAAGTGTATTTCAATATTCATACACATTCGATAGATAGTCACATCCACTATACGTACACATCCATATACTGATACATGTATATCAGAATAGGGATCATTCACATACATATACATATAACATTCATAAGACATACACCAATACACATTCAATAACAACAACACATATACACAATCACACCACGCTTACCACAACACACCTACATACATACAAGTATCTCATATACCAATACAAAATTCTCCTCATGCCACTATATATGGAAAGGTGCATGCACTACACATGCATCCAAAGGGTCCTATAAAAACCATTCTAAGGGGTCAACGTATACACACATATATACATATACCGTAACTCCACTTAACCGTGCAAACCCTTAGCCATCCCACTTATACACACAATGTATAATCTCAAATCCTTATATCCATCACATCTTACAAGTGTTACACGTCACACTTATATCCCTATCCTATATTAGGCACGGTATAGAGCTAAGGGCCTCAACTTAGGTAGATGGGTTTAAAGCACCAATACACACCTTAGGATACATCTACTCCGAGCACCCTGAAACATTACTCACACTACCTATGCGTCTATTACTTATCTACATTGCACATACACACCATATATGGCCATAGCACAACACCTATCTTCACGCAATAATACAACTTACAACTATATATCAAATTAGGACAATATATCGGTTCATATAAGCACATAGATAGCATATACACATACTTACTGTTATACACATGAGGAATTCATACACTAGCAATGCAATAGTAGCGAAATACATACACTAATTCCCCTCATATATGTCTACACCCTCTACCCATACAATCTCACATATACTCACACATATACACTTTCCCCCATATGTTCTCGAGACGATATGGACACTCCACCACTATATCCATACAAGGGTATATGTACACGTATTAGTACATTCCCCACATGAGAAACAACTGTAAACCGCATACATGCACTCATATCACACACGTACACATCTTCGCCCATGTCTCTACAAACATATAATATCCTTGCTAGCAGACATGTTTCCACCAGTATATATTCACTAATAAACATATACTTATCACCCATACCTCAGAGTCACACAAGTATAACACATACCTACTCACATACCAGTGTCATCTATATTATAAAAGATGGATGTTATCAAGAGAAATTGGATAAGAGATATTGGACAAGAGAAATTGGATAAGAGATATCTATATTATAAAAGAGGGATGTTATCAAGAGAAATTGGATAAGAGATATTGGAAAAGAGAAATTGGAAAAGTGATATCTATATTATAAGAGAGAGATGTTATCAAGAGAAATTGGATAAGAGATATTGGACATGAGAAATTGGATAAGAGATATCTATATTATAACAGAGGGATGTTATCAAGAGAAATTGGATAAGAGATATTGGACAAGAGAAATTGGATAAGAGATATCTATATTATAACAGAGGCAATATCTATATGGAGGCAATATATATATATATATATATATACACTCAAGTATTTACCCACCTAATATAAACGCCCACATATATACCACAATAACCATCCAAGATACATGCAACTTCATGCTATTTAAATATAAACACATATACTAAATACAAGTATTCCACCACATATATAATTCAAATCTCTAATCATAGCAACTGCACTTATACACACGGGTTCACACAGTTATAGATACATACGTACACCCGCAATATACTTCTATAGTATAATACACTGCAAAAAGTTCATCCCCGGAATCCCTAAAGCTAGGGGTTCTAGGGTAGGTCACTTAAAGCTCTAAGGTCCCTAGGGTCACTACCCACCTTAGGGCGAACCTATCCCAATCACCTACTGAAGCATTACATGTACTATCTTTACGCACATCGCAGTGCGGTGACCTACTTGGGCCACCAAAAACTGTCACGCACTGTTCCCCAGAATACCCGGGTCTAATTTTTTTTCCACGTATCCTGAAGAGTGAAGGTGATGAGAGAGGAAAAGAAAGGGAAAGGAGAAACTGAACAAGCAGGCCACTGCGCATATGCTGGGATAGTACAAGTGAAGCTTCACAGTAATATCAAAACATCACCACAAATAACTTAGTTCCATAACAACCTTTCATATATACAACTTCCATTAAATTACATAGCCCAGATACACCACCACATATACACCATCACTCTCCACCTCCAAGACAACCATGTCATTACACAAGCTACGTCTCACAGCAAGTGCTACCCCTGAAACCTAACTCCAAGTCACCTCCAACCATGCTACCTCTGCTACCTGAAAAATAAGGAGGAGCACGTCAATGCGTGCCCCAATAGGAACCAACTTGGATCTGGGCATCACTTTATGGTTATCAATCCACAAGGCAAGGCAAATGAATAAGACATATAAACTAAATATATAGCGAAAACTGAATGGCCAAATACGAGAATCATACCTGCGGTCCGTTGTCGAGTTACTGCAAGAAAGTGGTTAGCACAAATAACAATAATAATGATAGCACAAGTGTTCAAGCAACATTACCAAATAAGAAAAGTACAAGTGCCTGAGGCATAACACAGAGTCACCCAGAAGCATGTAAAGGGAAGGGGAAGTGCTGCCAGCAAAAGGAGTAACACGCAAATTCTTATTTTGTCATTTTATAATTGAATAAATTGGAACTTGGGTAAACTGTGTGATATCAGGACCTGGACTTCACCCCAAATTTGGGGTGAATATAGCACACGACACAGTGGACACGGCACTGTACGCCAGGCCTCTCAGCTCCCCCGTCCCTGGCAGGAGTGAGGCTCTCCACCTCCTTACCCCTCCACTCCCGGTAAAGGCGAGTGGGTATAAAAATCCCCTCCACTTCCTGTAAAGGTGAGTGGGTATAAACTCCATACATCACATAATCATCTCCCAACTTCACAGTCTAGGTCATATCTACAATTTACTCAAATCCCACCTAAACCCGGGCTTTGCTAACTTACCCTAATTAGAGAGCATTGAGATTTATTCAGGTTTATAAGTTAACATCATAAGTGACACGTTAGGGTCTTTGATCGTAGCCCCGGGAGTACACACAACCGGGACAGACGATGCTGTAGTCTTACCGCAAGCGCACGGTGTAGCGGCGAGCGGGTATCGAACTTAGGGAGGACAAATGACAGTGTCTTCTTCCAATCACCTAGCTATCAAGAGGCTCGAGAATCGTTTGGGGTAAAAAATCACAATCGTGTGAATGTCAAGAGGAAATATCAAATTAATAAAATGTCAAGGGGTAGGGAATCCCCACTACGGACCGCCTCTCATCATTGTGATTCATAAGTTTCATTGTTGCTAAACTTGGATGTAAGTGAACTAGTCGCAACTAAATGTAGAACCAAGCTCACCCTCTCGCGCTATTTCCGGTCTATAGCAAACCTAGGATAGAGCCCAATCTCTTGCAAACCCTAGCCTAGGCCGCTAGCGTGAAGAACGACATCATCGTTCAATCATGTCTCGAGCCCACTCTCGTGCAAACTCGAGCTACGACCTAGGTTGTGATAGTTCCTATTCGTCCAATCTCTTGCAAACGGATATTAGTATAGATTGACAATTGAAAATCCTAGCTTTGGCCCAATCTCTTGTAAACCAAGTCTAGAGAAACCCAATCGTCAATCTAAATCGAATATCTAGGCCTTCCTATCAATTGGGACCCAATCTCTTGCAAATCCCAATCGATATGAATCCCTAGCTATCCGTAATTAATCAATCCCAACCTAACCCTAATCAATTCTAGCAACAATTTCACAATTGCATCACAATTTAGAAATAGGGTCCATAGGGTTCATCACTACGCCCTAAGACGATGGCATTACTCACTATTCATCATGAAATTCTCAGAAAAATCAATAATAATATCAAGAGAATTCATTGCAATAGAGAAATAGCTAATAAAAATTGAGTTTTGATAGGAAATAGACAAACCAATGAAGATCCAATGATATCCAATGAGAATCCAATAAGAGTAGCCTTTAAATCTCCAAAAAGAAAGCCTAAATCTAATTAATCTAAAAAGTTCTGAAAAGTTCTGAAAAAGGATGCAAAAAGCTTCCCTAACTAGGCCAAAAACCGAGTTTAAATACCCCCCAAAATCACCCAGAAAATCGTGACCAAACTGCCCCTGCGCAACCCAGAAATCGCAACTTACGCAGCAGGCGGAGCGGCTCACTCGGCCGAGTGACAGACCCTGTAAGAAAACAGTAAGTCAGGGGGGTCTCATGGTCTGCCTTCGGAGGTGACTCGGCCGAGTATACTTATCCGTTCGGCCGAGTGGCTTTATCTTTCGGCCGAGTGACTTTCGACAGTATCTTCGAAAAATACAGTAACTTCGGCCTTTTTCTGGACAATTTCTCTGTACCACTCGGGCGAGTGAGATTTCTCATTCGGCCGAGTGAGATTTCTTCGTTCGGCAGAGTATACGCTGAAATTAGCTCTGTGTGCGTATCCGTTCTGGTCGGCCGAGTGTGGCTTCTCGTTCGGCCGAGTGAGTGCTCCACTCGGCCGAGTGGCATGCTGTAAATGCCCAATCTTCTCCGTTTCTCCTCCTCGTCGCTCCTACAAAGTTCCTTCTTCTTCCACTCATCATCCATCGTTGAATGGCCCTCAAATGAGCCGCGGGTGACACTCCTTAGTGCTTGCGAACCACTTGATCTCAAAATCACTCCGAATCGCTCCATATTTCCTGAAATATGACAAAAACAAGAAATAGTGAAAAGCATCGCAATATTGTCAAATAATCGTGAAAAATGCGATATGAGCGATCATAACGGCATGCAAACATGCAGAAAAAGGTGTAAAATATGGAGTGGTCAAAATCCCCCAAACTTACATCTTACTCTTCCTCGAGGAAGATAAGTAAAAGGCGAGCCCGATGGAAAAAATAATAGAAAGAAAAGATGGAACAGATAGAAAATAAAGAAAGCAAGCAAAGAGAGAGGTGCTAGATCATTTTCTCAGGACGTGGGGTTTGCTTACTCATGTAGCACACGGCGAATGTAAAACTCACGCCAAAGATTTTTATCTCGATACCATAGTATATGGATGCATTCAAAATAGAAAACCCGAGAATAGCAAAATAATATGAGATACAGAATCATTCTAGAATTAACATCGTCTGAAGCATCTAAAGCGGTATACATAATCATAGACCACACACTTTTCAATTGAATGCTTTCTATCTGGAGTATAAGAGATATCACACAATATTGAGCAATAGGAATAGAAAAGTGTGGTTTTCATGAAATGTATGTTAAGTGTCAATTCCTGGATTTCGTAAAGCTTTTAGTGATCTCACCAAGTATAGAAAATTACCTAGCTTAAGTTGTTATGCACAGTCGGGTAGTCACTCTCTCACACATCATTGGTTCCTCTCCCCCAAGCTTATCTATAAGCGTGGTGGCATAAGACAAATCAATAAATATATTCCCCATTTTTGAAGCTCCATGATAAAATAAAAACAAAAGAGGGAAGAAAGAGAGAAAGAGTATGATATGGGATCATGTATAAACATTTTTTTCTCTTTTATTTTCTTTTTCTCATTATATATATATATATATAGTTATTAGTAAGGTAATTTGCAACAGGCTTAATAGAATCATCAATGATTTAATTTCACCTAACCAATCTGCCTTCATTCATGGTAGACTGCTTTCTGATTGTACCCTTCTAGCCCATGAGCATATCAGAGATTTCAGCAACCCTATGGGTTCCAGAGCTTGCTTGAAATTGGACCTCCGAAAGGCTTTCGACAGCGTTAACAGAGAGTTCGTGTATTTTATTTTGCATCAGATGGGGTTTGGTTATAAGTTTATCAGCTGGATCAGGGAATGCATTTCTACTCCCTCGTTTTCTGTTATGGTTAATGGTTACCCGGTGGGATACTTTGGTGGAAACCGAGGAATCAGACAGGGTGACCCTATCTCTCCCTTCCTCTTTGTCATTATTATGGAAGCTTTCACACTTCTTCTTGCCAAGGCCATTACTAAAGGTGACATCCAACCTATGAAATGTTTTGGTTCTATTTCACATCTGTTATTCACTGATGATGTTTTGGTTTTTTGCCGGGGTAATCGGAAATCTCTAATGGGATTAAGAAATATGCTGGAAGATTTTAGAAATTTCACTGGTCTGGAGATCAATTGGGAGAAGAGTCTCTCCATGTTTAGCAAGGGTGTTAAAAATCCGGGTGAACTGGCTGATTATTTAGGTGCAAAGAGGGCAAGTACTATCTCCACCTATTTGGGTCTACCTTTGTCCCCCAATTACCCTAAAACCAGCATGTATAGCCGGCTTATTGACAAGTGCAGGAAAAGACTGAGTGGGTGGAATTCTTCTTTATTATCAATATCTGGTCGCATTGAACTGGTAAGGAGTGTAATCTACGGCATGATCTCCTTCTGGGTCCATGTTTATAAAGTGCCTACCTCTGTCCTTCGCACTCTTACTTCCTTGTGTAGAAAATTTATCTGGGGAAATACAAAAGCTTGGGCCTGGAGTGACTCTTGCAGGCCTAAAGAGGAAGGAGGGACTGGGTTAAGATTACTGTCTGATTTGAACTCTGCTTCAGGTATTAAATTAACATGGAGACTATTGCATTCCAAAGGCCTTTGGGCTACATATATGCGTAATAAATATAAGGACTCTGCCAAATTTTATGTTGCAAAAGGGGTGGCCACACATTCTGGTACGTGGAAGTTTCTTCTTAATTGCAGAAATCTTTCACAACGAATTATTTTGAGAAAGGTTCGTGATGGAAAAGACACTCTTTTCTGGCATGATAATTGGCTTCCAAGTGGGCCCCTGAAAAATCATCATAGTATTCCAGATGGTGCTACCTCAAGACGGGTCAGGGATTATTGGAATGGTTCATCGTGGATTGATAATGCGGAAACCAGTAGTGTGAAACATTTGCTACAGCACTTTTCTCTTACAGACGGAGTAGATACTTGGGAATGGAAGCAGGGTTCTACTTTCAAGTTCAAAGATGCATGGGATGTCGTTCGTGACAAAGGTTCCCCGTATCCTTTCTTAAAATTGATATGGTTCAGTAAGTCTATCCCCAAAATGTCACTCACTCTTCTTCGTGCATTCAAAGATAAACTCCTGACAAAGGTACGTCTGCAAAAATGGTGTGATCTAAGCTCTAATCGCTGCAAACTCTGTTTGGATGACATTCCGGAGACTATTCCCCATCTTTTTTTCGAATGTTCTTACTCCTCCTATATAATGCGAAGATCTCTTCTAAAGCTTGGAGTTACGGGTCCTTCTACGCTCTCATTGCCGACTATGAGGAGCTATTTTCTGGACAAATTTGTGACGAAGGGAGTGCTTGGTTTGCTAGCTAGGTTGGTGTTATCTGCTGTTGTATACCACTTGTGGCGGGAGCGTAATAGGCGAGTCTTCGAGAACCATCGTCTCCAGAAGACAGCCCTGTTTGACTTGATATCCCAGGATGTCCGTAGAGCCCTCCTCGGCCTAGATAATGTTGAGAATGAAGCCATAAATGCAATGGAGAATTGGGGTTTGTGGGACCCCGGTTGATGCTGCACTTGCCCAGGCCCATGCGTGATGTTTCTCATTTGCAGGTTGATTTCTAGTGGGATCTGCAGCCCGCCCTGTGATGCTGCAAATTCGTATGCTTTGATGCGTGATGCCTCTCTGCAAATTAGCAGGTTGTTTCTCATGCGTGATGCTTCTCTGTCCCTGGGTGTGGGCATCTGTGATTATTTCCGCAACTTTGCTTTTAGATATATGCGATGCCTTGACTGCTATGGTGATTGGAGATATATGCGTTGCCAGGATGTCCGAGAAGCTGCTGTACCCATCAGGCTTAGTTTCTTCTTGTCGTGATGTGTCTATGAGGAGCCATGATGATGTTGCGGATTTTCTACTTGATGTTGTATTTTGTGACCCTTTTTGGTTCGATTACTACTGCTAGTCTAAGTGCCCTAGGGTGACGACGCTTGTGTCCTCTCCCATAGTCATTGAGACTGGTATTATGTAGTCAACCACCTTGTATATTCGGTATATATTAATAGAATCCTTACTTTTCAATATATATATATATATATATATATATATATATATATATATATATATATATATATATATATATATATATATATATATATATATATATATATATATATATATATATATATATATAGGAGGGATCAAATGACCCCCAAAAATAACCCCCAAAAATGACCCCCTATCAAAAATCCTATGCCCCCCATTTTTTCGGAAGATCCGAACCGTTCATCTTGATCTCCAACCTCTAAATACCTGACCCACCAATTTTCAACCCGATCCCATGTGTTTTGCATGTTCATCCATCCGACCCAAATTTAACGGTTTCGCATGAATAGAACTTTTGCGAATGGTTGATGAACGTGCAAAACACATGGGATCGGGTTGAAAATTGGTGGGTCAGGTATTTAGAGGGTGGAGATCAATATGAACGGTTCGGATCTTCCGAAAAAATTGGGGGCATATGATTTTTGATAGGGGGTCATTTTTGGGGGTTATTTTTGGGGGTCATTTGATCCCACCTCATATATATATATATATATATCTTGCAACTTCATGGGTTTTTCAGCACGTTTTCAGACCGTTGAAATTGCAAGGGGTAGATGGGGGCTCAAAAAGTATTGGAATGACATGAGGTTTGGTATGTTGACCATCCATGATGTGAACAACAACCCCATGAAAAAAAATTTCCAAAAAAATTGTTGGAGATGGTGGGAAATGGGGGCGCCTCCTTAGATTTTCATCTAAGGAGGCACCTTAGATCCCCTTTTTCCTATATATATATATATATATATATATATATATATATATATATATATATATATATATATATATATATATATATATATATATATATACAACTTTTGATCCCGAATCAAAAGACAGAAACATATACATGTGTTTCTTTTTTTTTCTTTTTGACTTTGGGGGTAGTGGAGCATGGAATTTGTAAAGTGGGGGAATTGCCAATATAGGATCCGCTAAAGGGAGATTCACCAATGAATATAAGTAGATAATCAATGCTCAAGATATGTGGAGAAAGAAATAAATGTAACACTCGGTTCACTCTATAAGATGTGCACACCAACTTTCAGCAGAGTAATGTAATCTACTCAGTTTAATCTCAGAAAGTAAACTCGTCCAGTTAACCTAACATTCATTCATTCAACCTGAAAGTGGGGCATACAATTTTCATGCAATAAGAAGTGATATAAGAAAGGAAAGCAGTACTCCAGATATAAGCAATCAATGCGTGAAGCTTGGTGTGTTTTCTATGAAGAGCATACATATGAATTATCAGACTTCAGCTAATAACAGAATTTCATCCATATTCATATACGAAAAGGTGGGTTACTATCTTAAATGCATAGCATGACAAAGCGTATGATATCTGAAATAAAAGCTACGACGTGACAAAATAGCATGCATATAGAGATAAGCTAATCACCACGTCATCATCATCACAGAAAGGTCATCTCTAGCAAAAGATGAAAGAAATAAGGATAAAAGAAAATAGAAACTACTATGAAATGCGGCACACTCAAAAAGGTAAGAAAACGTGATGCATGATAAAAAACGAAAAAATGGGTGAAAATGAGTGCAAAAAGCGGAAAATGTGAGAAAAGCAAAAATAAAAGGGTGACAAAAAGAAAAAGCGTGAGAACTCACTCTTCCAAGCTAAACTGCACAGTGTCCTCAATGTGCGAAGTGTGGCACACCGAGAGACGTGAAATGGGTGGGGTGGGTGAGGATGCATGCATGATGAAAATAAAAGAAAAGGAAATGATATGGTAATGCAGGTGATGCATGCAGAGGTCAAAATGGTGCAGAATATCAATGTCCCCAAAAATAAGATCCCTCACTCCAAAAAGAGATATAAGCAGATATGGCCAAAAAGGTACCAAAACGGCGCGTGGAGGAGGGGCGCAAAAATCACCAGGCTCAAAATCAACCAGCAAAATAACAAAAATATAGAAGGCATCCAGAGTGTGCCTAGGCTGGTGGAGGTGCACCAGCACCGTCCTGTGGCAGAGGAGGTGGTGGAGGTGGTGGGCGTGGTAGCTGCTGGGTGGGTGTCGGTGGTGTGGGCAGATGCACCAGAATCTGGTTCAGGCAAGCCTGAATACTGGGAAGAATGGCGACCGGGTCTGCACAGAACTAACTGTGGCGGAGAGAGCCCGGAAATCCCCTCTAAGTCTGCTAACAGCCCCCTCAAGAGCACGAATGCTTTGAACTAGGGTGTCGGGGGGTGGTGGAGCAGAGTGACGCACAGGTCTAACAGGTGAAGGGCAGGGATGTCTCACGCAGGTAGTGTAGAGGATGGGTCCAACAGGGAAGTGGGGAGGTGGTGCTGTGCTCACTAAGTGATGCCCAGCCTCTGTGAGAGGCTAGGACGCAGGAAAGGTCGAAGTGGAAGCAACAGCGGAAGTGGAAGTGTAAACAGACGATGAGGCGGCGTGAGAGGTCAGTGACGTAGACGTGGGGACAGATGTCATGACACTCTCGAAAAAGACAGCAGCAGTGGGGACAGACGGGCCAATGGCCGGGGTGGCCGTGGACAAAAGTGAGGACAGAACCGCCACTGCGCCGGTAAAGGAGGTCTCGCCGCTCTCAATAATGGTAGGGGACGCTCGGGACTCAGAGTGGTACTGGGCTCGACAGAAAGAGGCACAATGGTGGTGGTGGTGGACGGCTCAGCTAAAGTGCTCCCGACACTAACAGATGTGTGGACAGAGGTGTCGGGAGGTGCAGAATGGGCAGGAGCAGGCTGAGGGATCACGGGGTCGATGGGTGGAACGAGGGGCTCCTGCTGAGCATCCTCGGGCTCAAGCATGTAGGCGGCGGGGATAAGGAGATCCATCGCTGGAATTCAGTCTCCGTCGTCTGGTCCAATATGTGTCCGAGCAGGGCTCGGGAGAACCATGTAATCCGCGCTGAAGGGACCGTGCAGCCAAACCCAGTGCTGACGACCATGGGGACGAAGCATCTTCATCCGGGCCATAACATCTATAGAAAGTGTAGTGGGGCCCGGAGCTCAACGCAGGTCGTCAGGAAGGTCAATGCCAGTTATGAGGGCCAAGAGGGTGATCAGACTGCCGCAACAGATAGGCGTACGAGCGCTCACAGAAATAATGATGCGGTCCACAAACCAACTGGCAATGTCGATCTCGACGGCGGGGACCAAATCGTCACTACCCCTATCTAGAACCCTAGGGCGTGTCATCGCATAGAGCATGTTGAGCTCTGGCGTAGATAGCATCCCGGGCTCGTACCTCACAAGATAAGTAGTCGCCATAAGGCACTGTGCAATGCGGAGGTAGGGGTGGATAATAGCTGATGCCTTGGCCCTACTAGGGTCAAAGGCGAGTGGGGATCCCGTGATCCGTGTCCAGAAGGTGTGAGTGTCGAAAGACGGGGGTAGAATGTGCGTGGGAGCGTAGGTGCTGTCTGGGACCGGGACAGCGGGCCACTGGAAAAATGCTCTAAGCATGTCGAGAGTGATCTCGCACTCTCGATCCATCAAATGGAAGGAGCATCCTCCAGGGGTCCGGTCAATGGAACTAAGGACCTCTAGTGTCGGACGGATGTAAGTATCCGTCGACACCGACAGAAAGTCACGCCATCCCACGTTGTCGTACAACGTGAGAAGCCCCTCAAGTACCCCTAGGCAGTCTAGGTTGGCTAGTTGCACAAACCTAGAGGGTACTATCGAGCGATGGCAGATACGCTCGAATCTGGCGCGGTGTGCGTCATTTCGAAACGTAATCCCCATCGGCCCGATGGCAGGAGCGGGTGGTGGAACGGGATCAGCAGGAAGCGACTGTGTAGGTAGTGGCGAGCTAGGTGGAGGGGAGTCCGCCCTAGTAGAAGAGGAGCCAGGATCACCTGTCTTCTTCTGCTTCGAAATGGGCTCCTGCGTGCGTGAACTACGGCGTGGTGGCATGTGTGCCGCGCAACGTGTCCACCCAAAACAAAATGCGACGTGCTAAATAATGAAACGAGTATACTTGAGCATGCCACGAGAGCAATCCGTGATGTGTGCAAAGATACGCCTCCTCCACAAGGCTCCGTATGCGTCAAAAAACTCCCCAAAGCTCCCCCAAGCTAGCCTGAAACACAAACGATAAAATCAGTCAATAATAATCAATATGTATAGGGGAGATAAGGGGTAACAGATATATATATGATTTAATTTGAAATTGGGGCACAACGGGAGTACAAAATAGGAGAAATGGGGAGAAAAGAAGTGTTTTTGGGCGAAATAGGGGTCACCGGCGGTCGACCGGCGACTGGGAGGCGTTGCCGACGAGCTGCGGCGGGGAGGCGTCAATGGTGACTGTCGGCGGAGGTCAGCCGGCAGCGGCGGCGAGCTGCTCGGGCGTCGGAGGGTTGGAATCGGGCGAAGGGAGTGGAAACGGCGTTGCGGGTTCGGGCGGATTTGGGATATTTGTGTTTTGGGATTTGCGTCGCTCGTCAGCTTATATATATAGGATAGTTACGATTCGGCCGAGTGATAATGTCACTCGGCCGAGTGGGACAAGTAAATAAAATTTCGAAATTTCTCCTACAAGTTACGACTCGGCCGAGTGGCTTTTCCCATTCGACCGAATGGGAAAGTTCACTCGGCTGAGTGGCTCAGCCACTCAGCAATTTTTTAGAGCTTGTAGGGTATCTGATTCACTCGACCGAGTGAAAATTCACTCGCCCGAGTGGAAAATTATAATGTAAAGCGAAAAATTAACAGAGAGTTGGTCAGCAGAAACTTCCCTGATTGGCACTCCACTCGGCCGAATGGAGTCTTTGCTCGGCCGAGTGACATATGTTACTCGGCCGAGTGGCTTCCTGTTTTCTGCAACGGCTCTCTGTTTTTGCTCCATTCTCTGTTTTTCTTCCTCTAGTCAGCTCCTTCTTCATCCTGGGGCCTGAGCGCATTCCTGAAGTGCTCTCCCTTGCCTTGGTCATCCTCCATATGAATGCTCTCTCTTTCTCCATCTCCTGTCATGAAAATTAGGACCCGTTGTCATGATCTTCATAGACAGTAGACTCTAAACACCAAGAAAAATCTAAAATAAAAATGAAAATCAACTGAAAATGATATAAAAACCCGTCGGGTTGCATCCTGACAAGCGATCGTTTAAGGTCATAAGCTCGACCCCTTAAGATTTTCATTTAGCGCATGATGTTGGGCGCATACGAGATACGTCTGTCGAATTTACCGGGAAGGCCACTTGGATTTGGTTGTTGGTGCTCGTCGGCCTTCCTCGGCGTCCCCTCATCATCGATAGAGTTGGGGGATAAGTCCCCCAAGCTTGAGCTATCACCAATCTTCCCTCTCACCGGTGATGCCGATCTTCTATTCGGCGGAGCTTTCTATGGATTCTTTACCGTTGAGAGCTTGCAAAGCTCTCTTATCCTTGCGACATCAGCGTCGCCTTCATCATTGGCCATGGAGCTATCCGGAGGGTCCTCCAACTTTTCTTCAATGCTAGAAATTTGGCCTTCTTCAAGGCCGTCATCATGGAGAGCGTCGATGGAGTGCGGAATGGCTTCTTCGATCACCTCGTCAAGGAGGTCCACATAATCCAATTCCTCTTGATATAGCATGTGCTTCATGGCTTTTGGAATATGGAACTCAACCTCGACGTTCCCGACATTCAAGGATAATGTGCCTTCTCTCACGTCGACTATAACGTCGGCGGTGGCTAAGAACAGGCGTCCAAGAATAAGTGAAGTGTCGCCCTCTTCCTTGATGTCCATGACGACGAAATCGCAAGGTAAGCATATCCCTCCCGGAACTTGTAGCGGGATGTCCTCCGCAATCCCTACCGGCCTAGTGACCCGACCATCCGCTAGTTGTATCCTCATGTCGGTTGGCTTCAAGTCGGTCCCCGTATTCAATTTTCGGAACATGCTAAGGGGCATTAGGCTCACACTTGCTCCCAAGTCAACTAAAGCCTTATGCAATGGGGCTCCTCCAAGTGTGCACGGGATTCGGAAGCTTCCGGGATCCTTGAATTTCACGGGCGCCTTTTCCTTCCGGTTGAACCAAGTCCCTTGTTTGGCTAGCATTATTTTCTCCTTCCTCTTCTTTCCCAATATTAATTCCTTCAAGAATTTTACATACGACGGGATCTCCAGTATAGCATCTAGGAAGGGTATGTTGAGGCTTACTCCCCTCAAATATTCAAGGAACTTAGCGAGCCTCTTCTCAATTTTAGCTCTTGCCAACCATTGTGGAAATGGCACCGGGGCATGTAGGTGCGCTCCTCATTGGGCTTCTTTACTTCAGAATTTCCGTCTCCTTGTGGCTCCTTTGGGCTCTCCTCCTCAATCGCCGACTTCTTGTTATCCAAGATTTCTTCCACGGGCTCCTTAGTTTGGACCATGACGGGAGTAGTATCCTTCCTGCCCCTAGTTGTGACCGCCACTACCGCATTTATGTGGCCGGTATTATTCCGTGGATTAGGCTCCGGTTGAGCCAGTAATTGTTGGGTGTTTTTGTTAAGCAACGTGAGTTGCTCCGCTAGTTGAGCCACTACGGTATTCAGAGAGTCTTGTTGTGCAATCAACTAAGTGTTTATCTTCTTTTGCTCCACCATCAACTCCTCCACCCTAGCTTCATGATCCGATCTTTGGTGTGCTTGAGGTAGGTTAGGAGCTCTCCAACCTTGATTATAACCGGGCGGTCTATACTGTCCTGCTTGTTGCCTAGGCAGGTAATTTGGTTGCGGTGGCCCCCTCGGTTGGTATTGATGTTGTGGAGGTGGAGGCCTAGCTTGAGGTTGTTACGGCGGCGGTGGGTTTAGGGCTCCTTCATTATTTTCATACGAAAATCCCAGATGGTTCCTTGCGGCCGGGTTGGCCCAATAGCCGGAGTTCCCTATGACATATTGCACTTGCTCCAAGGTTCCCTCTCCTTGCTCTCCTCCTATGAACATGACTTGAGATGGATCTTGCCTATCACTCATTTTACTTACCAGCGTAGATGTAGAGGGAGCTCCATGTGGCTTGGTGGTATACTTCTCTAATCTCTCCACTATCTTGTGGAGAGAGTCAAATTTGTTCGAAAGCTCCGGTACGGCCTTGGCTTCATATATGCTAGTGGGCTTCAAAGAGTTAGAAGAATGTCCTCACTCATCGCCCCATTGTTGATTATTAGTAGCCATCTCCTCTAATAGGGCCGTAGCTTCATCCGCCGTTTTGGAAAGAATGGCTCTGTTGGCGGTCGCATCTATGATCTGCTTCGTGCCCAGTTGGAGTCCATTATAAAAACTATGAACTAGCTCCCATTCTTCTATGTTGTGATGGGGGCATTGATGCTGTAAATCCTTGAAGCGCTCCCACGCCTCGTATAGGGTTTCTTGCGGTCCTTGCTTGAAGGACATGAGTGCACTTCTAATCTTCACTGTTTTAGATGGCGGATAGAATTTGTCAACAAAAGCACTAGCCAACTCATCCCAAGTGGTGAATACCCCTTCCGCCTGCGTCCTCAACCAATATAAAGCTTTGTCTCTGAGGGTGAAGGGGAAGAGTCTCAAGCGGATAGCATCAACTGAAACACCCGGCATTCGAAAGGTGGCGCACTTGGACAAGAATAGCTGGATGTGATAATGTCGATTCTCATGGGAGTTCCCATGGAATGGGTCTTGTTGCATTAAAGACCACTAATCCCATCTTGAGCTCAAAATTCTTATCCGCCGCCAACTCCGGCATGGCGATGGAAGAAGTGGTGGAGGAGGTCTTAGGCCGTAGCCTATCTCTGATGGATATAATCCTTGCCCGACGTGCCGCTAGTTCCTCCGGTGTCTCCATGCAGTTCATACAACTATCCTCTGTAGCGTGCCTTCTCTCGGCTATGATCCTCCTCTCGATACGTTCGATCTCCGGATCAAATATAATATCCTCTGGATCCGCCGTCGATCTCGTGTTCAGGCAAAGAGAAACAGAGTTTCAAAGGAATTGTTAGCACGAAAAAGGAGTAAAAAGATAAAAATAATAAAACAAAAAGAAAATACTAAGTAAAGAGAATAAAACACTGTCGCCTCCTCGGCAACGACACCAAAAACTTGATCGTAGCCCCAGGAGTACACACAACGGGGACAGACGATGCTGTAGTCTTACCACAAGCTCAAGGTGTAGCAGCGAGCGGGTATCGAACTCAGGGAGGACAAATGACAGTGTCTCCTTCCAATCACCTAGCAATCAAGAGGATCGAGAATTGTTTGGGGTAAACAATCACAATCGTGCGAATGTCAAGGGGAAATATCAAATTAATAAAACGTCTAGGGGTAGGGAATCCCCACTACGGACTGCCTCTCATCATTGTGATTCATAAGTTTCATTGTTGCAAAACTTGGATGTAAGTGAACTAGTCGCAACTAAATGTAGAACCAAGCTCACGCTCTCGCGCTATTGCCGGTCTATAGCAAACCTAGGATAGAGCCCAATCTCTTGCAAACCCTAGCCTAAGCCACTAGCGTGAAGAACGACATCATTGTTCAATCGTGTCTCGAGCCCACTCTCGTGCAAACTCGAGCTACGACCTAGGTTGTGATAGTTCCTATCCGTCCAATATCTTGCAAACGGATATTGGTATAGATTCACAATTGAAAATCCTAGATTTGGCCCAATCTCTTGCAAACCAAGTCTAGAGAAACACAATCGTCAATCTAAATCGAATATCTAGGCCTTCCTATCAATTGGGACCCAATCTCTTGCAAATCCCAATCGATATGAATCCCTAGCTTTCTGTAATGAATCAATCCCAAACTAACCCTAATCAATTCTAGCAACAATTTCACAATTGCATCACAATTTAGAAATAGGGTCCATAGGGTTCATCCCTACGCCCTAAGACGATGGCACTACTCACTATTCATCATGAAATTCTCAGAAAAATCAATAATAATATCAAGAGAATTCATTGCAATAGAGAAATAGCTAATAAAAATTGAGTTTTTGATAGGAAATAGACAAACCAATGAAGATCCAATGATATCCAATGAGAATCCAATAAGAGTAGCCTTTAAATCTCCAAAAAGAAAGCCTAAATCTAATTAATCTAAAAAGTTCTGAAAAGTTCTGAAAAAGGCAGCAAAAAGCTCCCCTAACTAGGGCAAACACTGGGTTTAAATACCCCCCAAAATCGCCCAGAAAATCGTGACCAAACTGTCCCTGCGCAACCCAGAAATCGTAACTTACGCAGCAGGCGGAGCGGCTCACTCGGCCGAGTGACATTGTCACTCGGCCGAGTGACAGACCCTGTAAGAAAACAGTAAGTCAGGGGGTCACAGGGTCTGCCTTCGGAGGTGACTCGGCCGAGTATACTTATCCGTTCGGTCGAGTGCTTTGTCGTTCAGCCGAGTGACTTTCGACAGGATCTTCGAAAAATACAGTAACTTCGACCTTTTTCTGGACAATTTCTCTGTACCACTCGGGGGAGTGAGATTTCTCATTCGACCGAGTGAGATTTCTTCGTTCGGTCGAGTATACGTTGAAATTAGCTCTGTGTGCGTATCCGTTCTGGTCGGCCGAGTGGGGCTTCTTATTCGGCCGAGTGAGTGCTCTACTCGGCCGAGTGGCATGCTGTAAATGCCCAATCTTCTCCGTTTCTCCTCCTCGTTGCTCCTACGAAGTTCCTTCTTCTTCCACTCATCTTCCATTGCTGAATGGCCCATAAATGAGCCGTGGGTGACACTCCTTAGCGCTTGCGAACCACTTGATCTCAAAATCGCTCTGAATCGCTCCATATTCCTGAAATATGACAAAAACAAGAAATAGTGAAAAGCATCGCAATATTGTCAAATAATCGTGAAAAATGCGATATGAGCGATCAAAACGGCATTCAAACATGCAGAAAAAAGGTGTAAAATATGGAGTGATCAGTCTTGATGGCATGGGTGTGCACATGTCACCTCAGCTGTCCATCATTGAACATAAGGTCATGCACTCACGTGACATATCCTCAATCACAACACATCACCCATTCACAATTACAATATATCCATGCAATTCAAATAAATTATAATCAAGTACAATCAAGTACATTCAGAATAAAAAGACCTTGATTACATTATCCATTTCCCACAAACTGACCATTCTTGGTCAAATAAATCTTATCAGACTCAAAAGTATCCTTAACCCCCACTTTTCCGAAAAGAGAGACAGAAACCAGATTCCAACGGATATCTGGAACAGGGAGCACCTCACTTAGAGATGGGGTTTTTCCTGAGGTTAATTTGAGGAGAACCTTCCCTTTCCTGATTACGGGTGAGGGTCTTGAATCCCCCATGTACACATTCTGCTCACCAGAACTATTAGGAACATAGGAGGTAAAATCTCCTCTATCAGCGCAAATATGCCGGTTTGCCCCGGAGTCAATCTCCCAATCCTTAGGATGTGCAACCATGTTCACCTCTGAGATCACCGCAGCAATAATATCTCCCTCTACCAAGTTTGCACTTGGTTTAGGAGCATCTTTTCGGAAACGACATTAAGCTGCATAGTGTCCATGCTTTTTGCAAACAAAGCATGCTCCCATCTTCTTGAAAGTAGTGTGGTTTTGGCCCTTTTGGAATTTCTGATTTTGTTTGTGGTTAGGTCTAAACTTCTTGAAAAGTTTCGTAGGATGTGAATGAGAAAATGAAGAATTTGTCTCAACTAAATTAGCTTTGGAGACAATTTCTTTGGCAGAATTGGTTTTCTCTCTTTCCCTATTCTTTTCCTCAATCCTAATATGAATGATCACATCTTCAAGAGACATTTGTTTTCGTTTGTGTTTGAGGTTGTTTTTATATTCTTTCCATGACTCAGGAAGTTTTTCAATAAGCGGTCCAGAAACAAAAGGTTCGGGGAGAGTGGTGTTTTCATTTTTCAGATTATCTATGATAACATGGAAGTCATGGATTTGGGAGGAAACGGATTAATCTTCAGACATAAAGAAATGAAGGAAGTTACCAATAGCAAATTTTTGGGTACCTGTATCTTCTAGGATATATTTCTTGGTAAGGCTAGTCCAAATTTCAGAAGCAATTTTGGTAGGACAGTAGACATCAAAAAGTTCATTAGCCAGGGTATGAAGGATGGTATGTCTACAAATTTTATTGGCTCGGTACCAGGCATGAATGTCTTTTTCTTCTGTAGGTTTAGGATCAGTAAGAGCGAAAGCATATCCTGTGACATCTAAAGTGCTAAAGACTTTTTCTTGCCAACATTTAAAGAAACTACCAAAGAAAAGTTCAAAATTTGAGTGATCAGGCAGGTGTTTAGCAGTAACAATAGCAGCATCCATACTCTACTCTTAAGATTGTTGTGAAAACTCAGAAATTAGAGGATGATGCTGTTAAAAATTAGGAAAAGGAATAGACTTATCAGTCATCCGAGGCGTGCTAGGCACTGTTCTTTAGAGTAGATTTCTACCCCCTCAGAGTGAATACTCGATGCAAGGCAGGTCCAGCGGCTACCCTCCAGGATTCAACAGTAACGACCTTGTAAGAGTGCACTCACGGTACAAGGCTCCAGCGAGCAGCGACTATTATTCGGTCACACATGAAGATGATGAGGTATTGCTGGTCACAGAGACAGAAGCGAACAGCTTAACAGAACAACAATAACGAATGGTAGCGAGTATGTGGATGAAGAGAACGATTTTTTGCAGTACGGATTCTCTTGACAAGCTGAGTTTATATAGATGAAAAATGTGACTTTTGGAATTTAGACATCAATGAAATAATATGACTGTTGGAATTCAGCCATCAATGAGAAACTAGCTGTTGCGAAATTAAACAGCAATTTAATGAAAATATGGCTGTTGAGAAAAAATAAAAATGTAATGGGCCATTTAAATTCTTTAAAATCAAGAGTGCTAAAAATATGATGCAAAACTCGAGCACTCCGTGCGTGCACCCATGAACCCCCATGCAGACGCGATGCCAGCGCACACATGGTAAGGGTTTTTGGATCTGTCGTCCACATTTTCCATTCGGCCCAACTCGCTTTTGGGCTCGGCCCCTGCTTGGGCTCATACGCCCACGGGTTTCGCCGCATTCTTTGCCCATATACCAATTCCTATAGCCCATTAACAAGAAGTCTATAATAAAATCCAACAAGAGAGTTCTCCCATCCAATATGGGACTAAAATATACTTTGAAATTTGAAATATAGACCAAATATCCAACAATCACCCACTATTTCAAAATTCAAAGATAAAGATATAAGAATCCAAGAAGAGGAACAAAATTGATGTGATAATGAATACAACAATTCAATACATTATCAATGGTGCTTTCGGTCTATGAACCATTATTTAGTGAATGAAAGTGTGTTGTAGAAGAAGTTGGTGAAACATATAGAATCAATGAACCAATCTCCTTTATTGTAAAACATTGACTCACAACCCATATTGAATCATCAATGAATAGTTGCTTGCTCTTACGGGTTGGCACGTTTCGGCCATGCGCCATACCTGGATTTTCATGAGTGCTCTAGAAAATGTACCCATATTCGCATAGGAAGCAGCCCCACTTCCACACCATATAGGTGGACCCATCAAGTGTGCTCGATGATTATGCACAACACCCAACAAGGGCCATGGTATCCATTAAGAGCCATATGATCATCATCTCTCATCGTCGATAGCACAATCTACACCATAGGAAAGGGACATGTAACATAATGATAGTGCTCCTCACGATCAACAAGTGACTTGTTGTTACCCATATGAACCTACTTCATGAGATCATCAATTACATAGGTTGGGTTACCATCACTCTTGACCTATGTTTTAGGTATAAGTCTCATTTCCCTCGATGTACTTTCCACTAACATCATATTTAGTGGTTTTGTCAGTGGATCTACCAAATTCATCGCTGACCTCACATAATCAAGGGATACTATCCCATGATCCAGTAACTCCCTCACAGTAGAGTGCCTTAGGCATATATGCCTACTCTTCCCATTAAAAACTTTAATTTTGGCTTTTGCAATTACAGCTTGACTATCATAATGGATAGACACAGACAATACCGGTTTTTCACAAATGGGAAGATCACCAAGAAGGTTCTTAAGCCATTCGGCTTCCCTACATGCCTTCTCCAAGGTAATAAACTCGGATTTTATAGTAGACTGAGCAATACATATTTGCTTGGATGATTTCCAAGACACCGCACCTCTACCAAGTGTAAAAACATAACCACTTGTCGATTTAAGCTCATCTAAATCAGAGATCTAGTTTACATCAGTAAAACCTTTTAAAACCGATGGATCGCCACTAAAAACAATCCATATACAAGAGTTCCTTTCAAATATCTTATAACTCTTGACAATGCATTCCAATGATCACTATTAGTATTTTGAGTGTAACGACTCAATATACTAATAGCATATGCAATATCAGGGCGAGTACAATTCATCAAATACATCAAGCTACCAATGATCTGAGCATATTTAATTTGTGAAACAGATTCACCAAAATTTTTTGCTAAATGTAAACTAGCATCATATGGAGTAGCTACAGGTTTTTGATCATGATATCCAAGAAAGTTCTTAAGCCATTCGGCTTCACTACATGCCTTCTCCAAGGCAATAAACTCGGATTCCATAGTAGACCGAGCAATACATGTTTGCTTGGATGATTTCCAAGACACCGGATCTCCACCAAGTGTAAAAACATAACCACTTGTGGATTTAAGCTCATCTGAATTAGGGATCCAGTTCGCATCAGTAAAACCTTCTAAAACTGATGGATCGCCACTAAAAACAATCCATATACAAGAGTTCTTTTCAAATATCTCATAACTCTTGACAATGCATTCCATTGTTCACTATTAGGATTTTGAGTATAACGACTCAATCTACTAATAGCATAAGCAATATCAGGGCGAGTACAATTCATCAAATACATCAAGCTACCAATGATCTGAGCATATTTAATTTGTGAAACAGATTCACCAAATTTTTTTGCTAAATGTAAGCTAGCATCATATGGAGTAGCTACAGGTTTTTGATCATGATATCCAAAATTTTCAAGCATTTTACTAATATAATGTTCTTGTGAAAGCATAATTCCCCTAGGTGTCTTAGTTAATTTAATACCTAAGATCTCATCAGCTTCACCCATGTCTTTCATATCAAAATTAGAAGACAAGAATGACTTCGTTTCATTTACTACATCTAGATTGGTACTGAGAATTAGCATGTCATCAACATATAAGCAAATAATAACACCAACATCATTACCAAACTTTGTGTAAATACATTTATCAGCATCATTAATATGATAACCATTTGATAGCAAAACAGAATCAAATTTATCATGCCATTGTTTTGGAGCTTGTTTTAAACCATAACGAGATTTAACAAGTTTGCATATTTATGTTCATTTCCAGGAGTGATACAACCTTCAGGTTGTTCCATATAAATCTCTTCTTCCAAATCTCCATAAGAAAGGCATTTTTTACATCCATATCTGATCTAATCCTTTCTATTTTTTCTATTAAGTTGATTCTCTACTTTAGTCTTATACTTCAAAAACACATTAAAAGCTTCCTCTTTAGATCTGAGCAAATAGACTTCAGTATATCTAGAGAAGTCATCTACAAAGGTAATATAGATTTTCTTACCACCTCTAGTTATATTTCTTTTCAAATCACCAAGATCACTATGAATTAAAGCAAGCAATTCACTCTCTCTCTGTACAGATTTACAAGATTTCTTAGTAGCTTTAGATTCAACACATACTCCACATTTGTCATTAGAGGAAGAAGAAGAAGCATTCAGCAAACCAATTTCTTTCATTTTCTTAATGTATGAATAATTCACATGACCTAGTTTATAGTGCCAAGTATCAAATGAGTCATTCAAGTAAGCAAAAGAAGAAGATGCTTTATTGTGCATGGTCAAGTACATTCAGAATGAAAAGACCTTGATTACAATATCCCTTTCCCACAAACTGACCATTCTTGCTCATAACAATCTTATCAGACTCAAAAGTAAGCTTAACCCCCACTTTTCCCAGAAGAGAGAAATAAACCAGATTCCAGCAGATATCTGGAACATGGAGCACCTCACTAAGAGATGTGGTTTTTCCTAAGGTTAATTTGAGGAGAACATTCCCTTTCCTGATTAAGGGTGAGGGTCTTGAATCCCCCATGTACACATTCTCCTAACCAGAACTAATAGGAACATAGGAGGTAAAATCTCCTCTACAGTGCAAATATACCGGGTTTATCCCGGAGTGATTCTCCCAATCCTTAGCATGTGCAACCATGTTCACCTCCGAGATCACCGCAGCAATAATATCTCCCCCACCAAGTTTGCTCTTGGTTTAAGAGCGTCTTTCCGAAAACGGCATTGAGCTACATAGTGTCCAAGCCTTTTGCAAACAAAGCATTCTCCCTTCTTCTTGAAAGTAGTGTGGTTTTGGCCCTTTTGGAATTTCTGATTTTGTTTGTGGTTAGGTCTAAACTTCTTGAAACGATTCATAGGATGTGAAGGAGGAAATGAAGAATTACTCTCAACTAAATTAGCTTTGGAGACAATTTCTTTGGTACAATTGGTTTTCTCTCTTTCCCTATTCTTTCCTCAATCCTAATATGAATGAGCACATCTTCAAGAGACATTTGTTTTCGTTTGTGTTTGAGGTTGTTTTTATATTCTTTCCATGACTCAGGAAGTTTTTCAATAAGGGGTCCAGCAACAAAAGGTTCAGGGGGAGTGATGTTTTCATTTTTAAGATCATCTATGAGAACATGGAAGTCATGGATTTGGGAGGAAACATATTTATCTTCAGACATAGAGAAATGAAGGAAGTTACCAATATCAAATTTTTGGGTACCTGTATCTTCTAGGATATATTTCTTGGTAAGGCTAGTCCAAATTTCAGAAGTAATTTTGGTAGGACAGTAGACATCAAAAAGTTCATTAGACATGGTATGAAGGATGGTATGTCTACAAATTTTGTTGGCTTAGTCCCAGGCAGGAATGTCTTTTTCTTTTGTTGGTTTAGGATCAATAAGAGCAAAAACATATGCAATGACATCTAAAGTACTAAAGACTTTTTCTTGCCAACGTTTAAAGAAACTACCAGCGAAAAGTTCAAATTTTGAGAGATCAGGCATGTGTTTAGGAGTAACAATAGCAGCATCCATAATCTACTCTTAAGATTGTTGTGAAAACTCAGAGATTAGAGGATGATGCTATTAAAAATTAGGGAAATGAATTGACTTATCAGTCAGCTGAGGCGTGCTAGGAACTGTCCTTAAGAGTATATTTGCGCCCCTCCGAGTGAATACTTCGTGCAAGGCAGGTCGAGCGGCACCCTCTAGGATTCAACAGCAACGGCCTTGTAAGTGTGCACTCACAGTACAAGGCTCCAGCGAGCAGTAGCTATTCTTTGGTCGCACAGGGAGATGATGAGGTATTGCTGGTCGTAGAGACAGAAGCGAACAGCACAACAGAACATCAACAGTAATGAATGGCAACAAGTATTTGGATGAAGAGCACGATTTTTCGCAGTACTAATTCTCTTGACAGGCTGAGTTTATATAGATTGAAAATGTGACTGTTGGAATTCAACCATCAATGAAATAATTTTACTGTTGGAATTTAGCCATCAATGAGACAGAAGAGAACAACGCAATAGAACAACAGCCGGATGAATGGCAGCAAGTATGTGGATGAAGGTAATGAATTTTCGCAGTACTGATTCTCTTGACAGGCTGAGTTTATATAGATGGAAAATGTGTCTGTTGGAATTCAGCCATCAATGAAATAATATGACTGTTGGAATTCAGCCATTAATGAAATAATATGACTGTTGGAATTCAGCCATCAATGAGAAAATGGCTGTTGCAAAATTAAACAACGATTTAATGAGAATATGATTGTTGAGAAAAATAAAAACGTAATGGGCTTTTCAAATTCTTTAAACGCAAGAGGGCTAAAAAATATGATGCAAAACTCGGGCACTCTGCGCGCGCACCCTAAAACCCCCCTGCGCAGGCGCGACGCCAATGCACACACGCTAAGGGTTTTCGAATCTGTCGTCCACATTTTCCATTCGGATCAACCGAGTTTGGGCTTGGCCCCCTGCTTGGGCTCTTGCGCCCGCGAGCTTCCCCTCATTCCTAGCCCATATACAAGTCCAATAGCCCATTAACAAGAAGTCTATAATAAACTCCAATAAGAGAGTTCTTCCAAATATGGGACTAAAAATATACTTTGAATTGAAGAAATATTGACCAAATATCCAACACAAACTGCATTCGTAAAGTACATAGATGCGATGATGTTCAAGTCGATGAGTTCAAAGAGATAAAGCAGGTGTTTTTCCATTACGTTTAAGTTTATTTGAGATGACGAAGTGAACAACAAAGTAGATATGAAATTCATTGCTCAGGCCCAATGCAACATATGCGTGAGCGGTCGAGTAAGAAAATCGAAAACAAAAACAAATTTTAATCGCATGAGAACGAAAATAAGTTACGAAGATTCAAACCGAATTACTTAAATATGCAGCAAATTTTCCCATGCTATAATTAAAGACATGAAAAGGAACTGGCTTCAAACGAAAATCTAAAAATTTTAACACCAAGGAGGATCGAACTCGTGACCTCTTGACTGGGAAGGGAACGAATAACCACTATACCAAAGAAACAATTCTGTTTTTGAAGATTAAATTTATTTACTTAACCTTACATTGCAGCCATGCTGCCATATATATACATATGTAAATTTTGAAGGGGGGCGAGCGCCCCCAACTCCTACGTGGGCCGCCCCTGATTAAATGGATGACCTACCTAATTCCTACATACTTCTATATAAAACCAGACACTTAAAGTCCTTAAGTATGCAATATAATCTACCCTAAAAATCTTTAGCCATTTCAAGCAATTTATCTTATTTGAGCATATAATGGATTTAGGTTAAGAGCTAACGCGACCCCCGTTGACAAATTGTGCGTCTGTGCAGGCACCCATTGTAATGGATTGTGTATCATCTTTCTCCTTAATCCGTCATCAAGTTCACTTGATCAGGACCCATCCTCTCAAATACAATTGTGTGAACCACACATATAAACATATTGCAATAACTGACAATGTCTCTGAGAAGTACGATAGATACAATTAGCAACTATACTCAGATGATGGAGACAAGCCATCCTAGCCAGGCCTTAATTACGATACAAAGACCAAGTATAGTAATATAACCAGGGCCTAAGTACAATACAAAGGCCAGCTTCACCGATCAATTCCATACTTAGATGGAGATTGTGAGCGCCAATGATAAGAAGATTGGCACCACTCCTTAATTCTTGACAGTGGAGCATGCCAACGGTCTCAAGAGTAAACTGAAAGAACTTTAAATTTAATGGAGAACCTTGCCTAGAAATTGTTTGAGGAGAACTATATGCGGAATATTACAAGAATCTATGAAGAAGAAGAAGAAGAAATCCGTGTGTAGAACTTCTTGTTGATCGTACGAATGGAGAGAGAGGACTATGGGAAGCCCTTTCTTCTCTCTATTTATCTTACGCACTTTTCTAAATGAAAAGGAGTAAAGAAAGATCACGTACATCAACAATGGACAACACCTCCTTATTTATAGAAATGTGGTTTTACTGTAACGTCATGTTGTCGTTGTGCACGTTTTTCTATAACAAAGACGATTTCAAACGATTTCAAACTTGAGTAAATGAACTTTTTCTATTTTTTTCGTCACTCAAATCTGAAAATGGACTTTGTATTCGTGATCCTCACGACGATACGAACCCGTGGTACCGTTTTCGTAATTTTTTGGACACGTTTAATCTCAGGGGCAAAATTGTAATTTCAGTTTTACATTTTACTAATTACATTGTTAATTAATTTTACTTAATTACTAATTACCTTAATTATCTTAACCCAATTACCTTAACATCCCAATCTGTCGGTAGCTTCCACCCTAATTATTTTTCACGTTTAAATTCCCTAAACTAGTTTCATCTCCCCCATAACTACCCTCATTAATACCCTAATTAATACCACCCCTTATTGTTATAATAAAATTCCTCCCTCCTCCCTCAGTTAGAAACCCACACAACCCGCAAGCTCTCCTCAACTCACCTTTCTTCTTCGACTTCGACTTCGACTTCTACTTCTCCTACCCACTCCCTCAAAACACTCATCCAGAACACCCCCACGGCCTCCTCTCCCCACGCCTAAAGCCCCAACCCCAGGCACGCTCATCTCCTCCACCGAACAAGCCCCACACACCCCCAACGACCCAGATTCACGTTTGTCCATCCTCTCCCATTGATCACAGTGACACAACCTCAACACCGTCGACACCTCGCCTCTGCCTCGTGCACCGTCAAACCCACCACCACAGTGACCCCGATGCCCTCCAGATCTTCCCTGAGCTCCTTTCCCATCTCCCTCTGCAACGACCCCACCATCTACTCCGAGCTCCACCGAAGTCTGACGCCAGCTCTGCCTCTCCCACCATCGACAGATCCCAATCCAAGCCCCACGACGCCTCCCTCCGCCACCTCCAAGAGCCCGCCACGAAGCCTTCGCCTCCCTTCGATGGATACCGCCTCTGCTCTACCTTCTCGACAACCCCCAGACACGAGCTCCTCGCTGCCCCGCCGCCGCTTAACGTAGCTCTGACCACCGACGTCCCCAACTCCATTCCATCGATGCCATAGCCTCTCGAGTCACCGTCGGTGACGTCGCCACCATCCTCAGGTGCCGCTCCTCCTCCGTTTCCATGGACGAGCCCAACCCCCCGCTTCCGTGCACCATGCTTCCCTCACTCTCGCCATCCATCATCTTCCGCCTTCCATCTACGAGCAGCACGTCGCACCTCGTCACCGGACAGACACAAAAGCCTCCAGCACCTCACCTCCATCCCAAGTCCATGCTCACTGCTATTGCTTGCCGCCACATGACCCCTGACGCTGCTAATCATCGTCGTCGACCCCACGCCACCGACCGCTGCCCACCGCCGTATCCGCCTCCTCCGCTGCCGTCGTCGAACGGATGGGCACACCCACTGCATGTTCACGAAGGATATGTATAATATTAGTTAGAAACGTATACACTTATACGTATATAAATATTATATGAGTATATAATAATATATTATATGAGATTTTTAGATAATAATTCATAATAATTCATATACATCTCAAAAAATACCTAGTAAGGCTCAGAAAATCCAAAACGATGAAACGGACACATTGGCGCTGATTTCATCTCGATCAGACGAGTAGATTTTTCGCAGCAAATTTTTAAACCTAAAATCTAATTACGGTATTTTCACTTAATAATTCATATCTTAAATTTTTTACGTAAACTGATATATGAAAAAAATATATGTTGTAATACTAAACGAGACGCTCGTTTTGACAGCTTATTTGAAGATTTCTGACATGTATATTTTTCTGAATAAATCGTGGAACATTTAGGATCGTTAATTTTTAATGAAGTTTTAATTCTAAAAATTGTGTTGAGCTTTTAAAATCATTAAAAATACCTAGGAGCTTCATAAAATTAGTTTCTTCATATATAAAATTATTTACCTCACATCTAGCCCATCTAAAAATATTTAGTGCATATTTCGACGAGTTTTAAGCGATTATAAAAATACGAACACGTTAAGAAAATAGATACAAAATGGTATATGAATTAACTAATGCTTTCTAGTGGTTGCAGGTACCGATTCTCGTGCACCAGCACCCTTGAAAGCTCTAGCTCTAGCCTCGGCTTACTACGACAATACGGCTATAAGTTTTAATAAGTGCACTCTAATACTACGACAATACGGCTTACTCAAACCAGTAAGTCACTCTAATTCTAGATTTATAAGTTTTAATAGTGCACTTGTATGAACTTAGGATTTCTTGAATAGCCTCAAAACGGCTATTGACCTGAACAAATGACTAGAGACCTAATTAATCAGGAAACTAAACTTATAGTCTCAAAACGACTATTAACTTGAGCGTACGACATTGCCAACTTTCAACTTTGGAAGTTGTAGCACGCAACCATTGACGTCCCCCGCTAGTGCGTGCTAGATGTGTGCAATAATACGATTGGGGGCGTGAGATTTAAATATTTGTAACCGCAAGCGCACGGTGTTGTAGTGTGGCTTGGGGGTCGAACTCAGGGAGGCGTGGATGTGCTTGTGTCAAAGAGGATCAAAATCACCCCATGGGTGAGCTAGCCCGGATCAAATGATGGGTTGTCACGGTAAATGGAATGCAAGGTATAGACAATATAAAGGAAAAACCCGGGACTTTGGTTTCCACCCCATCGTGCGATTCTCGCCGATACGGCCTACGGGTAGGATGGTGATCGGAATTAGGGTCTAATGGTGAGACGTTGCCTCTGAAAGTGGTACCGGCGTCCCATGGGCCCGATATTCCGGTCGGTGCCCAGGATGATACGTCGGACTTCCCGGGTTCGATCAGTGGGCACTCCCGTGTCCATTAACACTGATCGACTTCGGGAGCACTAAGCTCGCAACGATAACTCCCAATGTCTCATCCTGCCGCTCCCGCGCGCTAGGATTCGACGTCTACGCTAAGGGCGTGAGCTATGGCTAGGGAGTCAACTGCCAAGTTTATTCCCCCTTGGCCCAACGGTCAAAGGAGGTCTTTTTCCCGCCGATGACAATAAAACACCCCGCGTAACCGTTAGATTCCTAATCCCTATCGATTTCCTAGCCCTATGGACGCATCGGGAAGAGCCCACGAAGGGGTTTCCGCCAAAATCCCAGATTTGGGAACTACTCACACATATTTAGTAAAAAGTGATCTAAACAGAAATCGACCGTAAAAATCATGATCAGACAATAGAAATGCAATGGTAGTAAAGCAATTAAGATAATACTAATGTTTGACAAAGATCTGAAAACTTACAAAACTGGGAAATTCCAGCCGTTACAAAATGAAGAAAACAGCAAAAAATAATGAACTCCCGTTTCTGGAAAACCTAGGGTTCTATATATAGGAAAAGATATCACCCGATCGGTTGACAAGTCAACCGATCGGGTGACCTGCTTCAAACTTTCACAGTACAATGCGGGACTTCACCCGGTCATCTTCACCCGATCGGTTGACATATGAATGTGACCGGTTGGATCTTGGTGCCGTCGGGTGAGGAGGCCAGTTGAGCTGACCGTGTCTTGGATTTTGAGATTCAGCTACAGGTGAACCGATCAGGTGAAGGTCACCCGATCGGTTGGCAATCAGCTTTGATTTCCAGAGAGTTTGGGCTTTTGACCCGGTCACTGAACCGACCGGGTGACTTCTTATGAGCTCCAAGCTGCGTCCGGGTGGTGCACGCGTGCATCACCCGATCGGTTGAAGATGACCAACCGACCGGGTGAGGGGCTGAAAGATGATATCATCGTCATTTGACCCCCTGGATCATGCGTGACTCCTCCCGTTGCTCCAGGGACTTGCGATATCGTCGTTTTATGTCCCTTATGCCAGTAAACTCCTGCAAAATACGGAAAACACCGAAAAGTGAAAGAAAACAAGAAAACACGAGAAAACGAATATAAGACGGCAGTAAAATATGGAAAAACACGAAAGAAAACTTGCGCAAATATATGAAATATAAACGCACGTTAAAATCCCCCAAGCTGAACTCTTCCTCGTCCTCGAGGAAGACGAGTGAGAGAAGAGCTCGGAGAGAGAAAATAAAGAGAAAGAGAGAAAAAGAAAAGTCTATATCCTAGATCACCCGTCAGGGCCAACAAAATCAAAAACGACACACCAAGCAAGCAAACGCCAAATCACATCACTAAACCAAGGAATACGAGTCCAGACAAGTGATGTGGGCCCACGCGGTGAAGCGCGAGTGAGTGTGGTCGTGCGCTAGCAGACGGTGTCACTATCTACGATGTGCGATAAAGCTCGATATACACAAATCCAGGAAATGACCCAAATATCGATTCGAATTGAATAAAGCGGTGAATATATAGTTCAAGCATGCATGAGAATAGAGAGAGAATCGAAACATATCATGCGTCAGGGGCTCCACAGCTAGGGTTAAGGAAATCACCACACTAAAGCCTAGATAATAGCTAAAAAGTTCCTAAGCCAAGTGTTTTCGAAACCGATGGGGGTTCAGATGATGTGGAGTAGAACACTCGGTGCAAATTCTCGCCTTCCCTTTATTCTCGGCAAGTAGGAAAAGATATTCACACGTGAATTTTTTTTGGGTTTTGGGTATTTGTATATTTTTTTGGATTTTTGGCTATACAATTTTTTTCTTTCTTTTCTTTTCTATTCTTTTTGGGTTTTTCTTTTCTTTTCTCCTTTTTTTGATTTTTGGGGGTTTATTGGCTATACACATGTGTACTCTCCCAAGTGGGAGAACGGTACACGACGAGGGGATTTGCACCAAGTAAAACAAAAAAGAAATCGGAATCTAAACACTTGGGCAAAGGAAACTATTCTCGCTAATTAGAGCATGTGCTAAATGGGTTATCCTAGTCCTTAATTGTGGAATCTCGACACATGCGAAATGAAGCATACGATACATATAATCATGCATACAGAATATAGACAAGAGAAGCAAATACCGCATTATTCATATCGAAGCGTGATAATCTAGGGGTCATTCCTGGACAGGTATATAAAGTAAAATCATAAAGTAGAAGCACACCAAACAGCTAGGCACGACACACGACTCACAAAAAGCTAAGTGGACCCACGATGCGTGAAATGCAGGGGACTCGATATCCTAGGGTTAGTGAGTGTGATTATCGATGCTATGCTAGGTGTGTGTGATTTTGTGGCAATTCATCATAGGGTTCATCTCTAGGAGAAAGAGATAAAAAGAAGAAAAGAAAAATTTAAAACACGATGAAAACGACACAAAAACGAAAAAGAAAGACTCAAATGACGCACAAAGTGCGACTCCCCCAAGCTGAAGCTTGCATTGCCCTCAATGCAATAAGAGTGAGTACGGGAGGGCAATGAAAATGGGGGGGAATACGCACTGACACAAAAAAGAAATGAAAAACATGGAAAACACAGATACAAAACTGAAAATAAAGGGAAAATCACATCACACGACATAAAAATAGAAAAAGAAAGAAGGAAAATGATATGACACGACAAATGAAACAAGCACACACACAAAGAAAACAAAACACGACAACACATCAAAATAGTCTTCCCCCAAGCTAGACATGACAATGCTAGGAATGAGATATGATCGTGAAAGTGCAGAGATATGCAAGGGGGGGTCAAAAAACAAAGTGGAATCAAAAATCAGGAGAAGGCGAGTCCTCGCCCTCCTCGAAAGAGGGTGTGGCTGGGTGGTCGGGGGATGCCGGGGGGGGGGGGGGGGGGGGGTGCAGAGAAGTGGGGACAGAGGTGGGGGAATAGGTGCAGTGGTGGTGTGAACGATGGGTAGAGTGTCAGTGGAGGTGGGTGGTGGTGGAAGTACGGCGATCAAAGCGGTGGTAGAAGGGATAGAAATGGGGAGAGAAGACGTGATGGTGACGGTAGTGGGTGGGGGTGGGAGAGATTTGGAGCGCACCTGCAATTTCTTGCGGTGCACATATGAAGTGACGGTGGAGGAGGTAGAAGGTGGTGTGGTTGCGATAGAAGTGGTCGTGAGAGTAGAGGTGGATACAGGGATGTGAATAGATATGGGAGGGGGAGATGATCACCTAGGTGGGGGTGGGGGAGGTGGGGATGGGGATGGGTGGGATGGTGGAGGTGATGGGGGTGGGGATATGTGTGAGGGTGGAGGAGAAGATCGTCGAGGCAGTGAAGGTGGTGGTGAGGGTGGTGGTGTGGGTGGTGGTGGTCCGTGGAGGTGAGTGAGAAGGCGAAGGATGGCGGCCACGTTCCTCTCAAGTGTGAGGAAGCGTGGGTCAGTGAGAAAGGAGGACGGTGATGGGTCTGAGGGGGCAGAGGACATGGCAAGATCACGGAGGGCTGCGACCTCCCTCTCGAGAGCAAGACGGGCAGAGACCTGGCGGCGACCAAAGGAGGTGGACTGACGTGAGGCGGAAGCGGTGCCGGCAAGTGATGTGGAAGTAGTGCCGGCGGCAGTGGTTATGCCGGCACTGGACACAAGGCCAGAGATGGCCGCAAAAAGATGCTCAGAAGTGATGGGGCCAGGATCAGAAACAGGGTAACTCGGGCCAGCCCCAATATCTCCCCGGGACGCAGGAATATCCTGCTCGCCTAAGTGGGCGGTAGGGGAAGGTTGTCTGCGTGCGTCCGGGGGAAAGAAAGGAAGGCGCAACCCCGCTAGAAACTCGGGATCGGGCGGAAAAGTCCACTCTGCCATGATAGCGACAGTCATGCGAGCGGGGTTGGGGAGAATGGTGTAGGGGTGAGGGGGGTGGCCGTAATTGAATTCGAAGCGACCATCGGGGCGGGGCTTAATCATATGAATGTGCCGCAGGACGTCAAGATCTAGACGTGAGGGTCCTGCGGCAGTAGGAAGATTTTGGGGGATGGGAATGTTAAACTGTGGAGAAGAAACAATAATAGTGATAATGCCCCCACAACAGATTTTGCCCTTCCTGGCCCTGCTAATCTCGAGAAGCTTGTAAACAAGCCAATCGCCGTCATGAACAGGGACAGTAGGGGCCCTAAAGCTAACTCCATCATCATCACGAACAAAGGGGAAAGTCATGGCCCAGAGAATAAAAAGATCGGGGATAGTCACGGTGCCTGACTCATCCCGCGGGAAAAATGCAGAGGATATGATCCTATGGGCCAGACGAAATATGGGATGTATGATGGAGGAGGCATTGGCCTTACCCCGGGGATAGCGAGGGAGTATGGTGAGGTGGAACCAAAAGTTATCGACGTCAAATTCCTGGGGGTATCCGTAGTGTCGGATAGCGTCATTTCCAAGAATAGGGAAACCAAATATATCGTTGATGGTATTTAGGTTGGTGCGGATGGTTTGGTTACGCACCCAGAAAGTGACGGTCGACCCCGACTCACAAACGAGGGAGGAAAGGAATTCTAGGGTGAGTGACGGGTAGGATACCGCAGAGGCATTCAGGAAGGCCAACCAACCTAGTTTAGCAAAAAGAGTCTCGACCTCAGTGAAGACACCGAGGTCGACGAGTGATTGGGTGTGGGCAAACTTCGTTGATAGATGCCCCCGAGCATCTAGTCTGTGGTAGAAGTCTTTCTGCTCTTGGTTCCTAAATAGGTACCCATGCGGGCCCAACATGGGGTCCACAGGGGGGATAACAGGTGGGGGAGGGGCTAGTGTCAGTTCACGTGTGTGGGGAGGAGGACGTGTTTGTTTACGTCTCTTTCGAGACGGTTCCTCCTCCCGCAAGATACCCTTCCCCTTATCTCTTTCCCGGGCCATGTGTGCGTGTGAGTGATGCAAATGAGTGTAAAATACTATCGAAGTGCACACACACGAACAATCAAACAAGTTAAATATCTAGGGTAAAAATTGAAATTTGAGAAGTGGAGCGAAGTTACCCAGTAGAGATTCGAGTTCTTCGCTTGTAGTTGACCCAATGCCGTGCAATGGGAGAAGTGTGGAGCCGCGACACTCTTCTTCAGCAAAAATTCAAAAGTGGGGGTGGATGTTGGGGATTAGGGCTAGAAAAATGCGAAATAGGAGATGGAGAGAGAGAAAGAGATGGAGGGATGGAAGGGGGAGGTGGAGATAGATGCTAATGGAGGAGTGGGGGAAGTGGGAGGGGAGTTTTCGGTCGTTGGGAGAAGTTGGAAGGTGAAACGACGACGAAGAAGGCGATCGGGTGAGGGGCTGTGAACGGGTGGGTCGGGGGATATTTATAGGGTTTAAGTCGAACCGATCGGGTGATAAGTCACCCGATTGGTTGACTTTAGGTCGAAATTTTAAGCTGAAAAAGCGCTACAGGCGAACCGGTCAGGTGATAACTCACCCGATCGGTTGGCCGCACCACAGATTTTCCCGAAAGTTTAGGGCTTCTCACCCGGTCCCTCAACCGGTCTCGCTTCTTGTCACCCGATCGGTTGACAAATTCTGAAATTTTCCCGATAGTTTACCCCAGGTCACCCGGTCTGCCAACCGGTCTCTTCTTTCCTCACCCAGTCGGTTCATTTAGTGGCATACACGACCGTTAGCTGATACATCCCAACCGATCGGTTGAGTTATCAACCGATCGGTTGGGGCCTAGTTTTCTGCAAAAACCCACAAATCGCCTAAGTTCCACAACGGAAGTTCTTGCGGCTGGATTTATTTATAAAAATAGATAAAATAAAGTTAAAAATAATCCTAAAAATTGAAACAAAAGTTTAGAGCATGGGTTGCCTCCCATGAAGCGCTTTTGTTTAACGTCGTTTAGCTCGACGCCCGTTGATGATGTTCATGGTGGGCGATATGGGTGATGCCCAAAATCCGGCATCTCTTCAACTCCAGAGCTTGTGGCTATTGGTGTAATCGGCGGCTGTAAGAAGATTTGCTCAACTACCCTCCCTTTGTCGACAGGATCCGGGGGCTTCTCCCTCAAATTGGCGTCTACCGCCATCTTTTTCAGGATCCGGACCTCATCACCGGTGAGGTCCATGGGTTCTTTCCCTTTTTCTCCTCATAGGAGGAGCCTTAGGGAATCCAGGATGGGTCACACGTCACGCGACCGCCTCATTAGCAACTTCATTCTTTGGGGGGCCAACTTGCTCTCCAAGGTCCCCCAAGCTATCGGGGGATTCCTCGAGAGTACTTCCCAGGCACTTGTTTCAACAGCTCTATCTTCTTCGTTCTCCAGCATACTGATACTAGGATCGTCCGGGGGGTTTGGGTGCTTCATCGACAAGCCTAAGTCAAATTCGACTCTTTCTTGGCCGACATTGAGGGAAAGCTTCCCATTCTTCACGTCTATCAAAACTCCGACGGTTGCCATAAAGGGCCGTCCCAGGATAATAGGAGTGTGCTTGTCTTCCGGCATGTCCATCACCACAAAATCAACCGGTACTTGTACTCCTCTCACATCGACGGGGAGGTTGTCCACTACTCCCACCGGGTACTTGACCGAACGGTCAGCAAGTTGTAATGTCATGCCGGTGGGCTCTAAGTCTCCCATCCCTATTCTCTTATACAGCGATAGGGGCATTAAGCTGACGCTCGCTCCTAGATCGACGAGCTCCCTGCACTTCCCCAATAGAGCAAGGGATGGAGAAACTTCCTGGGTCCTTGAGCTTGGGCGGATTTGTGCACTGAATGAGGGCGCTGCACTCCGCCGTTAACACGACCTTCTCTTTTCTGGATCCCCGTGTCACCAAGTCTTTCAGAAATTTGGCATATGAGGGAATTGTCTCGATGGCCTTAAGGAAGGGGCTTTGTAAGCTCAGATCTTTAACCATGGCAAAGAATTTGCCATACTTCTCATCAATTTTGGCTCGGGCAAGCCGTTGTGAAAAAGGCACAACGGGCTTGAATACTCTTTGGTTCCCTTCCTCATCCTTTTTCTTCTCATCTCTATGAACTCCCTCCGGAGCAGTTGGCTTGGGCAACGAAGCACCGTCGTCATTTAATTTCTCAATTGGTCGTTCCACGACCAACGGTGCTTCCGGTCCTTTGGGGGCATTCTCGTGGGTATTTGCATTCTGCTCCTTAAGACGACGGTGGACACGTTCTCATGCTCAAGCGTGAGCGCCAAGGTCCGATTTACCCCCCTCAGGTTCACCTCAGGCTGTGGCGGTAATAAATTCTGCGGTCTCTGAAGGTTCGCCACTTGCAACCACAGCTGGGTCACCTGATCAGTGAGGACTCTTTGTCCCATATCCAGCTTCAGATTTATCTTCTCCTGGTTGGCGATGTATTGAGTCAAGAGGGACTCAACCAGAGAGATGGCCCTCTGCTGGCTGTATTGCTGCTGGGCGGGCTGCTGATTCCTAGGAGCATACTGTTGATACTGTTGTGGAGGTTGTTGCTGCTGAAATTGCTGCTGCTGAAACTGCTGCTGAGGCCTAGCCGGCTGATATATCTGCTGTTGTTGCTGAGCCGGCTGTTGATAAGGCGCTCGATAGCTAAGGTTGGGATGATTCCGGTTGTTGGGAGAGTAGGCCGGGTTGGAGTTGGTTCGTGGTGGAAAAGGCGCATTCCCTGTAGGATTGTAAAATAATGCGCTCGCCTGATCCAATGGCGGTGAGATGTCACCACCGTCAAACTCTCCAAAAACTTCGGACTCCACTGCAGCAATCTGTTGTGAACCGGCGCCACCGGCTCCTACCATCAATGCGGAGATCTGGGTCGACAGCAAGTCAAACTTTCTTGACAATTTGTCGACGTCTTCGACTCTATGGATACCCCCAGATCTAGGTGTGGCTCTCTCGTCACACCACCGTTCATTGTTGGATGCCATATTTTCCAGAATCTGTCCGGCATCTTCTTCGCTTCTTGACATAAAGGACCCTCCAGCCGCGGCGTCCATGGAAGATTTTAAATCGTCCCTCAACCCATTATAGAACAGATTTATGATCTGCCACTTGGGGAGCTCATGGTGGGGACATCTTCTCTGCATCTCCTTGTATCTCGTCCAAGCTTCATGCAAGGACTCGTGGCTGGCCTGGGAGAAGGAGGAGATCTCACTCCTCAGCTTCATGGTCTTCCCCGGGGGAAAGAACTTCGTCAGGAAAGCATTTGAGAGCTTCTCCCAGGTGTTGAATGTATTCGGGTCCTTCCCCCTAAGCCACAGCTTGGCCTTATCTCGTAAGGAGAAGGGGAACAGCTTCAGTCGGATCGCCTCAGTTGTGACACCGTTTATCCGGAAGGTGTCACATTTCTCCAGGAAGGAGTCTAAATGCTCAATCGGGCTCTCCATGGGTGCACCCGAAAATTGATCTTGCTGGATTCACGTCACCAAAGATGGCTTAAGCTCGAAGCTTTGGGCCATAATAGCTGGAGGACGAATGGCGGAGGTGGACTCGATGGAAGGCATCGAGTACTCCAGCAGGGACTTGTGAGGCGGGGTGTTCTCCCCCATGGCTTCAAGATCCTCTCTTCTTCGCTTCTCGGTGGCCAAACGCCTTAGGGTGGCGTTTATCTCTGGGTCAACGGGGATCAAGTCGTCTAGACTTCTTGAACTCCTGCGCATGAAAAACAACAAACACCCGTGAAGCGAAAAGTGGGAAAGAATCAGATAAGATAAGAAATAAAAATAAAAATAAAAATAAAAATAAGAAAATAAAAAGGAAAAAGAAGAATGCAAAAATTATCGCGAGGTAGGGATGAGAGCTAGACACAAGGGTTCATGAAATCCAAAAATAACAAGCACGTTGCCTCCCCGGCAACGGAGCCATAGAGCTTGACGTCCCCCGCTAGTGCGTGCTAGATGTGTGGAATAATACGATTGGGGGCGTGAGATTTAAATATTTGTAACCGCAAGCGCACGGTGTTGTAGTGTGGCTTGGGGGTCGAACTCAGGGAGGCGTGGATGTGCTTGTGTCAAAGAGGATCAAAATCACCCCATGGGCGAGCTAGCCCAGATCAAATGATGGGTTGTCACGGTAAATGGAATGCAAGGTATAGACAATATAAAGGAAAAACCCGGGACTTTGGTTTCCACCCCATCGTGCGATTCTCGCTGATACGGCCTACGGGTAGGATGGTGATCGGAATTAGGGTCTAATGGTGAGACGTTGCCTCTGAAAGTGGTACCAGCGTCCCATGGGCCTGATATTCCGGTCGGTGCCCAGGATGATACGCCGGACTTTTTGGGTTCGATCAGTGGGCACTCCCGTGTCCATTAACACTGATCGACTCTGGGAGCACTAAGCTCGCAACGATTGTTGGATATGGAAGACGTTTGTACACCCTTGTGGGGGATGTACGAGGGAATACGGACCTCGAACGTCGCGCACACGAAGTCATGTGCAAAGGGAATCTGTTCCCTTGCGGAGAGGATCTCTGTATGAGCGGGAAAGTCGCATTATATATGCATAAGTGCATGCGACATATGGCTAATAAAGGGGGAATATCTTAAGCTTATGTTGTACCATGCATATGGTACAACTTAAGCTTATAATGTGCCATGCATCATGGTACACCTTAATTAAGTTGTTCCAAAGGAACAACTTACCCTAAAATAACTACCTTGGGGGCTATAAATAAGACCCAAGGGTATCCATTTTCCTTACACCATTTGCATGAAATTCATGCATGCATCTTCTTCATAGCGAAGCTCTGCAGAAATATTTCCTCTCCCTCCATCCAAGTTCTTAATCTAAAATAGAGATTTAGATTGTGGATTAGTAGCCTTACTCCGTTCGTGAGAAGACTCGATCCGTCGTGGCGAATCCGAAGGCAAAGTTCCGAGACTACCGCTCCGCATACGCTAGCGTAAGTCTCCACTTTAATTATCGATCCTAACTTTGTTTTGGACAGGATCCTTCATTGGTATCAGAGCCATATGGGTTCGCCCCGGTCAATCCACCGCCCCGTCGAAACTACGAACGAGTCGTTGTCTTTTTCACGAATGGGTCTCCTACTATTACGGATATAGTAGGAACGCTTCGTGACGGAGAGAACGCAGCGGTTGTTCTTTTCACGTTAGGGTCTCCTATCATTACGGATATGGTAGGAACTCTCCGTGACGGGAAGAACCGACCGTTCACGTAGTACGTTAGTCATTTTTGGCACACGGCCATTAGGCAATAACTAACTTCATCGACGAACGGGTGCTTCATCGAGGAAGATGATGGAAGTTATTTCCATCGGGTAAGAGGAAAATTTGGTGCATGTGCACCATGGCCAAATGGGCTATGAAGGCCATGCATCCCCTCTCCCCATGCGGAGGGGGTTGGCTACGGCCAATAACCACCGGCGACCACCCCATCAAGGGGGAGGAATGAGTGCGACAACCCCGTTTAAAGGGGGTGGCCGGCCATGGCCAAAGGGGCCATGGCCGGCCAACGCCGAATGGCCTTGGCCATGACCGGCCATGGCCAAGCCATGGCCGGCCATGGCCAGGCCGGCAGTGGCCGGCCAAGGGCCAGGCCGGCAGTGGCCGGCCTTGGCAGAGCCTTGCCGGCCAGGCCGGCCTGCCGGCACTGGCAGAGGCCAGGGCCGGCGCCCTGGCCACTGCCAGGGCCAGGCCGGCCCTGGCAGTGGCCAGGGCCGGTGCCCTGGCCTCAGGCCAGGGCCTGGCCGAGGCCAGGGCAGGAGCCCTGGCCCCGGCCAGCGGCCTGCCGGCCCTGGCAGAGGCCAGGGCCGGCGCCCTGGCCTCAGGCCAGGGCCTGGCCGAGGCCAGGGCAGGAGCCCTGGACCCGGCCAGTGGCCTGGCCGGCCGGCCCTGGCAGAGGCCATTGCCTGGCCGGCCCTGGCCGAGGGGGCCAGGCCCCCTGGCCGGCCAGGGCAGAGGCCCTGGCCGGCCTTTGGCCAAGCCCGGGTCAGGGCAGAGGCCCTGACCGGGAAGAAGTTGAATTCGAAAATTGGTCGACCAATTTTATGTTTTTGGTCGACCAATCTGACAAATGGTCTGGGTCGATTGTAAACTTGCCAGATGACCCATACGGGGTAACAAATGGCCTTGGTCAAACTCGAATGTGTAGATTAGTCCATACGGGGCTAACCACAGTGCCGAATAGTTCATACGGGACTAACGTTTTAATGAAGTTTTTCATTTGGGCTCTACTCCTTGAAGATTAGCCATAGTGCTCTACTTCATGCGAGATTAGCCATGTCATTGTGCTCTACTCTACGGAGATTAGCCAATGTACTTGTGACGTTGTGCTCTACTCTACGGAGATTAGCCAACGTGCTTTCAAAATTTTTGGAAAAAGATGTTTTTCAAATAGGTTATGTCCCGTCCTTAAATCGGGATAGCGCAATTTAGAATTCCAAGTCCTACCACGATCCGGCCATGGTTATCTAACCCATGGGTGTGTAGAACAGGTCTCGTGGCTTGGCAATTGTTGCGTTAAAATTCTTTGCGCTAATTCTCACATATTCTATTTTGAAAGATAAGTTTTTCAAAGTGATTTTCCGCTGCTAATACCATACGGGTATTATTTCTGATTTCTTTTTACTTGAGATAAGTAAGAGGGATACTTTGAAAGTTACTACTAGATGGTAGTTGGGAACGTAGTGAACTTCTCGATTCTAGAGTAACATTTCAACGCATCCAAGGAACTTATCAAGTGTTTAAAGAATCGAAACTTTATGCATAGAATTTTGATCGTGTTTTTCATTCTCTTTGCAGTTTTTTGAATCGAAAATGTCTACCGCTTCTAAGAATATTGTCGCAGAGCTTAACAAAGGTGAAAAGCTCAACGGCGACAATTATAAACTTTGGTCAATAAAGATCCAATATGTTTTGGAGGAGCAAGATGTGCTCGAAACACTCCAAAACATAATGGTAGAACCTGAGTTGGGCAATACGGCCCAACACAAAAGGGACCGGGAAGCTTATGACACTTGGACTCGAAAGAACAAAATAGCACGTATTACGTTACTGTCCGCGATGGACAATGACATAATGCGCCTATTTCGGGAATTCGACCTAGCTAAAGACATATGGTCTGAGCTAGAGATAAAGTTTGGTGGAACTTCGGTTACCAAACTCCGCTCCTTGAATATTCAATTTGATTCGTACAAGATGCGGCAAGATCATTCTATGAAAAAGCATCTCCGCCACATGGCGAATCTTATATCTGAATTAAAGGATGCGGGTGTTACGCTGTCTGACGAACAGCAAATCCAAGCGGTCATTCGTTTACTCCCAGATAGCTGGGATAACATGAAAATGCATCTCACTCATAATGAATGCATTAAAACTTTAAGCGATGTTTCGAAACACCTCGAACTCGAGGAAGAGCGGATTCAAGCCGCAAAACCAAGTGCAGAAGTGCACGTGGCCGCTAGTTCCTCACATGGAGGAAATAAGCGGAAACGCTTAAGGTTTGTGAACGAACGTAAGCAAGAACCGGAGACCTCAAAGAAGACAAAGAACAAAAAGTGGCAAAAGAATGTGCACTCAAAGAAGAAAAACTTGAAGAAGATCAAGTGCTTTAAGTGCAACAAGTACGGTCACTTCGCTCGTAAGTGTACGGATGGAAGTGACAAGGTAACTTGTAGGGCTAGTTACATATGTGTTTCTAGTTCCGTGTTTCTTGCTGAATCTAACTATTTTTGGTTGATTGATTCAGGGGCCACAGACCACGTTGCGAAGGACAGAAGGTTCTTCGTAGAGTATCGAAAGATAACTCAAGGAACAAAGTGGATATACGTCGGCAACAACACACGTGTTGAAGTCAAAGGCGTCGGAACATGCAAGCTAGTTCTCGACAACGGCCGGACTTTATTATTGCACGACGTCCTCTTTGCTCCAGATATTAGAAGGAATATCGTTTCCGTGGTCATGTTAATGTCTTTAGATTATGAGTGGAGGTTCTATAAACAATGTGTTGACCTTGTTTGTAATAATTCTTTGATTGGTTCTGGTAATGTTTGTAATGGATAAATTGTTTTAAATACAATGTATGATGTTGCTTCTTCCATTAATGAAAGTTTTCATTTGACAAATGCTTCTAACTCTGTGTCTGAAATCATTTGTTGGCATGCAAGACTTGGTCATATTGGACCAACTAGAATGGATAGACTTGCCAAAAGTGGCTTGCTATCTAATGTTTCAAAAGTTGAAATGTCAACTTGCGAACATTGTCTTGTAGGGAAAACTTGTCGCAAGCCGTTTGGAACTGGCACAAGGGCCGAAGTTCCATTACAGCTTATCCATTCGGACATTTGCGGTCCAATGAATGTTAAGACAAGACACGGGAAGTCCTATTTCATCACATTCATTGATGACTTCACCCGTTTCGGACATATCTATTTGATATCCCACAAAAGTAAAGCTTTGGCTTGCTTTAAAAACTATATGAGTTTGGTGGAGAATCAATTAGATCGCAAGATTAAGGTTTTGCGAACCGATAGGGGCGGTGAATATCAATCAATAAGTTTTAAGGAACTTTGTGATGAAAAAGGCATAGTACATCAGGTAACTATGCCTTACACTCCGCAACAAAACGGTGTTGCGGAAAGAAGGAATATGACATTGATGGAAATGGTCCGATCAATGATGTCTCAGGCAAATTTGCCTATCACCTTTTGGGGTGACGCATTATTTACGGCAGCATTCATCTTAAACCGTGTACCCTCGAAGTCGGTAAGTTCTACTCCTTATGAGTTGTGGAACAATAGAACTCCAGACTTAAACATTCTAAAACCTTGGGGTTGTGCCTCTTACGCACATTTATCCTCTCACAAATATGGCAAACTTGGGCCACGTGGGAGGAAGTGTATCTTCATCCGATACGCTGAAAACTCCAAAGGATATGTTTTCGTCGGTCAAGAGGACAATGGGGGTCTAATAGAATTCGAATCGAGGGATGTTGTCTTCTTGGAAAAAGAGTTTCCAAGACAGGGTGAGATAAGTCAAGACTTATCCTTGTTTGAGACTTGGGATCAAGAAGGATCGGAATGTTCGAGTGGGAGAATCCTTGGTGAAGAAGAAAATACGTTTCAAACTTCACCAATGGATGATACGAACGATACCAATCCTAATCCGAGTGGGAGTGATGTTATTCCAAGTGGGAGTGATGTCATTTCAAGTGGGAGTGATCAAACTCAAACAAGACGTAGTAATCGAACGAGGCTAACACCTCTGAGATTTGAGGATGAATTTCCTCAAACATTCATGACATTACTACAAGATGATGACGAACCTGCAAACTTCAAACAGGCCGTCACATGCCCTGCTAAAGATAAATGGATAGCGGCAATGGAAGAAGAACTTCAATCCATGAAAACAAACCAAGTCTGGGACTTGGTTGATTTACCTAAGGGACGTAGAGCCATTGGGAACAAGTGGGTTCTCAAAATCAAGCATAAGGCTGATGGCTCCATCGAGAAATATAAAGCTCGCCTTGTTGCGAAAGGTTTCACGCAACAGAAAGGAATAGACTACGAAGAGACTTTCTCTCCTGTCGTGCGTTTTACCTCGATTCGCTTAATTCTGGCAATGGTGGCTTGTTTGGACCTCGAATTACATCAGATGGATGTAAAGACTGCCTTTCTTAACGGAGAACTAGATGAGGAGATCTACATGGAACAACCAAACGGGTTAGTACAAGAAGAAAACAAACATAAGGTTTGTAAACTTCGTAAATCCATATATGGTCTTAAACAATCCTCAAGGCAGTGGTATATGCGCTTTCAAGAAGTTGTTTTGTCGTATGGATTCTCCATGCTCGACGAAGACAATTGCGTATATATTAAGAGGATTAAAAACAAGTATATAATTATGTCTCTTTATGTAGATGACATACTTATAGCCGGAAATTATAAGCGTCTTATATTGGATATCAAAGCTTGGCTTTCATCCGTCTTTGAGATGAAAGACATGGGTGAAGCTGCATATATCCTTGGGGTTAAGATCTCAAGGAATCGTTCCAAGAAACTTCTTTCTCTCTCTCAAGAGACGTATATAAAGAAAGTTTTAGAACGGTTTAATATGCAGGACTGCAAGCCAATTGATACTCCAATAAGCAAAGGCGAGGGTCTATGTTTGGAGATGTGTCCCAAAGATCCAAAAGAAAAGAAAGCTATGGAAAAAGTTCCATACTCCAGTGCTGTCGGGAGTCTGATGTACGCCATGATGTGTACTAGACCCGACATTTGCTATGCTGTTGGTATGGTAAGCCGTTACCAATCCAACCCAGGGCAGGCACACTGGAAAGCGGTGAAGAGGATATTAAGATACCTCAAAGGGACTGCGGACTATGCGTTATGCTATCAAGGCAATACCTTGAGACTCGAAGGCTATACCGATGCTGATTGGGCGGGTGATCTCGACGAGCGAAGATCTACCTCAGGCTTTGTTTTCTTACTCGGGAATGGTGCAATATCCTGGAGCAGCAAGAAACAAACCTGCATCGCTCTATCAACCATGGAAGCCGAGTTCGTAGCATTCAGCATGGCGGTCCAAGAAGCTGTTTGGCTTAGGAAATTCTTAGACATGCTGACGAATGCCTCTGACTCGAGCACTGTTCCTATATACAGTGATAGTCAAGCTTCGATTGCCTATGTCAAAGATCCTAAATTTCATTGTAAGACCAAACACATTGACATTCGATTCAAGTTTGCGAAGGATTATGATAAACGGAAGGAAGTAGACATAGGATACATATCCACGCATGAGATGATAGCGGATCCCCTTACTAAGGCGATCCCCAGAGATGTGTTTTTCAAACACTTATCATCTATGGGAATGCGTAGGTGCTGAGCTGTATCATGTAATATTTCCCATGTCTATAGAAGATCAAAATTTAATTTGCATACAAGTTTCTTACAAATGATTTTATATACATTTGTGTTTAAGTCTCAGCTATTTTTGTGTGTATGTCGGACAGATTAAGGTTGGCTCTCTCACATGAGCAACCGCCTTATCTTATCAGATGGATAAGATAGAGATGAGACTAGTTTAAAGTCAAAATCATTAGACAAATGATTTAGAGTCATGACTTAAACAAGATAGTCAAATAAAAGATCTGCATCATACGGATGCTTACAAAAGATCTGAGATCTGTATCACAAGGATATAAAGATCTCATTGGATTTTTTGAATCCTATCTGTCTTATGCAGGATGAGAGTCCGTGAGTATTTCACGAGTAGTATGGGGACTCAAAAAGATAGGCACTGTGGTGTCTGATCTTTTCATCCGTACAACATCATTAAGACATACTCTCCCTGGGAAAGGAGTGATATTGTAATACGTGTTCATACCACGTATGCATTTCGACCACTGAGTTAGTAGCAATAGTGTTTGCTATTATGTGAGACTCAAAGGCCATACGGGTCTTAACACTTACCCTCAAGGACTCCAATTGGTTCCTTTAGATTTGACGAGATGATCGCTATCTTAGCGTGTTACTAATGGGCTATGGTAATTCGGCTCGGCGGGGCACGTTAGAAAAGCGAATCAAGTCAAGATCAGAAGGTTCACAAGAAGAGGAAGATTGATTTCATATTCACATTTGGACTTTAATGATTCAAAGCTGGCCAGCCAATTGTAATCCAGATGGGATTCAATTGTTGAATATAAAGTATAAGAAATGTGAAGAAATAATCTAGGGTAAAGCATGCGTTGAACTACTCAACTTTGCACCTTCGAGGTCGTTGTGTATCTCTAACAAGTGCACAACAACAGACTCTACGCGCATGACGGTCGCACGGTCTATTTCTCGGTATGATAGATGAAAGAACTAAGGGAAAGACGTTCTCTTACAATCCCCTCAAGTGTGAGTGTGAGATGTTGGATATGGAAGACGTTTGTACACCCTTGTGGGGGATGTACGAGGGAATACGGACCTCGAACGTCGCGCACACGAAGTCATGTGCAAAGGGAATCTGTTCCCTTGCGGAGAGGATCTCTGTATGAGCGGGAAAGTCGCATTATATATGCATAAGTGCATGCGACATATGGCTAATAAAGGGGGAATATCTTAAGCTTATGTTGTACCATGCATATGGTACAACTTAAGCTTATAATGTGCCATGCATCATGGTACACCTTAATTAAGTTGTTCCAAAGGAACAACTTACCCTAAAATAACTACCTTGGGGGCTATAAATAAGACCCAAGGGTAGCCATTTTCCTTACACCATTTGCATGAAATTCATGCATGCATCTTCTTCATAGCGAAGCTCTGCAGAAATATTTCCTCTCCCTCCATCCAAGTTCTTAATCTAAAATAGAGATTTAGATTGTGGATTAGTAGCCTTACTCCGTTCGTGAGAAGACTCGATCCGTCGTGGCGAATCCGAAGGCAAAGTTCCGAGACTACCGCTCCGCATACGCTAGCGTAAGTCTCCACTTTAATTATCGATCCTAACTTTGTTTTGGACAGGATCCTTCAACGATAACTCCCAATGTCTCATCATGTCGCTCCCGCGCGCTAGGATTTGACGTCTACGCTAAGGGCGTGAGCTATGGCTAGGGAGTCAACCGCCAAGTTTATTCCCCCTTGGCCCAACGGTCAAAGGCGGTCTTTTTCCCGCCGATGACAGTAAAACACCCCGCGTAACCGTTAGATTCCTAATCCCTATCGATTTCCTAGCCCTATGGACGCATCGGGAAGAGCCCACGAAGGGGTTTCCGCCAAAATCCCAGATTTGGGAACTACTCACACATATTTAGTAAAAAGCAATCTAAACAGAAATCGACCGTAAAAATCATGATCATACAATAGAAATGCAATGGTAGTAAAGCAATTAAGATAATACTAAAGTTTGACAAAGATATGAAAACTTACAAAAACTGGGAAATTCCAGCCGTCACAAAATGAAGAAAACAGCAAAAAATAATCAACTCCCGTTTCTGGAAAACCTAGGGTTCTATATATAGGAAAAGATATCACCCGATCGGTTGACAAGTCAACCGATCGGGTGACCTGCTTCAAACTTTCACAGCGCAATGCGGGACTTCACCCGGTCATCTTCACCCGGTCGGTTGACATATGAATGTGATTGGTTGGATCTTGGTGCCGTTGGGTGAGGAGGCCGGTTGAGCTGACCGTTCTTGGCTTTTGAGATTCAGCTACAGGTGAACCGATCGGGTGAAGGTCACCCGATCGGTTGGCAATCAGCTTCGATTTCCAGAGAGTTTGGGCTTTTGACCCGGTCACTGAACCGACCGGGTGACTTCTTGTGAGCTCCAAGCTGCGTCCGGGTGGTGCACGCGTGCATCACCCAATCGGTTGAAGATGACCAGCCGACCGGGTGAGGGGTTGAAAGATGATATCATCGTCATTTGACCCCCTGGATCACTCGTGACTCCTCCCGTTGCTCCGGGGACTTGCGATATCGTCGTTTTATGTCCCTTATGCCAGTAAACTCCTGCAAAATATGGAAAACACGGAAAAATGAAAGAAAACAAGAAAACACGAGAAAACGAATATAATACGGCGGTAAAATACGGAAAAACACGGAAGAAAACATGCGCAAATATATGAAATATAAACGCACGTCAACCATCTACTTGGATAAATTATGTACTAATGGAAATACCACATGCTCGAAGCATGGAATCAGCATCACAGATGTTGGACGTGTATTTATCCTCAAAATTCTTAGCATCTGCTTTGCTTTACTTTCTGGTTTTCAATAAGAAAGTCAACCAGTGGTCCTGGTTTAACCATCATAATAAAAAGGGAACAACCCTAGTGTTTTGTTAATATAATCAATGGAGCAGATGTGATAATTGCTATTCTTAACATTGGTCTCACCCGGTGTCTAGGATTGTTTGCGCCAAAGTTAGGATCACCCTGCTAGCAGGGATAGTGACATGTTTGGCCAAACCTGACTGGCCGTGTATGCATGGATCAATATTAGAACTCCATTTATCATCAATCAGAAATCATTGATTATAAACACCTTCAAATATGTTTCTTCACCTTTTTATTACATGTAAACTCATATTCACCATGATAATTCTTGTTCACTTTTGTCCACCATGTTCTGATGCTTATCACTTGAAAACCATGCATGAACTTTAGTTACACTTGTTGCACGATTGCTCGTGTTTAAATAGTCCCATCACCTGTTGAATGCCATCTATAACTCAATGAATGCTAATGAATTATCGTATGGGAAATCATGTGGTATATCTTGTGGAATATCTTGTGAAATATCTTGTGAAACAACCTGTTGAACATTCCATATAAAACACATACAGTAGAACACTTGACACTTCACTGGGTTTGGGGTAACTCATTGTAGAGAAATTGTGGGAGCTATGGCCAGAGTCATCTCTCTCGTCTCGTCTCGTCTCATTATTTCTTAAAAGTATGTTGTAGTTGACACCCGGGATTTGCTCCCTGCGGTAAACGTGGTGACCCATGGTTGCATATTATACTCTCATACGTGAGTGATCGCACCCCGGATACACGTCCCGGAGCGACGGTTGTAGTTTTACCGCAAGCGCACGGTATATCGGCGAGCGGGTATCGAACACAGGGAGGACGAATGACCGTGCTTGTTCCTAATCAACTTGGCTATTCAAGAGAGATAATTGCCTTGGGCGATCCTGTCACAATCGTCAGACAAATGTGCGAAGTATCAAATCAAATAAAGAACGTCTAGGGAATGGGGAATCCCCGCTACTCACCGTATTTCATAAAAGTGGTTCGTCGGTATTAAAATTGCTAGAATGAGAATTCGGATGAACTAGTTGCAACTGAATGTAGAACCAAGCTCACGCTCTCGCGCTGTTGCCGGTCTATAGCTTTCCTAGGTTCGGGTCCGATCTCTTGCAAACCCTAGCCTAGGGAAGCTAGCATTAGGATCAACATCATCGTCCAATCGCGCACCGAGCCCAATCTCTTGCAAACTCGGTCCACGATCTAGATTGGGATAGTTCCTACCCGTCCAATCTCTTGCAAACGGGTATTGGCATGGAATTGCACCCGGAAATCCTAATATCGGTCCAATCTCTTGCAAACCGATCCTTCGAAAATCCGACTCCAACCCAATTCGGATTTCTAGGGTTTCCTATCGAATTGGGATCCAATCTCTTGCAAATCCCAATTGATATGAACACCTAGCCATCCGTAGTAAATCGATCCCAATCTAATCTCAAATAACAATCCTAGCTCAATTTCTACCAATTCATCACAATTATGAAATAGGGCTCGTAGGGTTCATCCCCACGCCCCAAGACGTGGTGACTACTCACAAATCATAGCAATATCACAAATTTGATCAATGAAATAAGCAATGGAATTCATCACAAATATTGAGATAAACAATAAAAATAGAATTTTTAGGGAAGAGAGATGCAAACCAATGGAGTTCTTCAATTTAATCCAACAAAAATCCAAGTTTTTCCTCTTCTCCAATCACAATAATAAAGCTAAAAAGTAATCTAAAAAGCTGCAAAAAATCTAAGAGATGGCTCTCAAAACTAGGGTAAAAACAGGGCTTAAATAGCCCCAAAAATCGTCCAAAAATCCTGACCAAAACGCCCCTGCACAGCCTGTTTTCCGCAAATTTCGCTACAGGCAGCGTATCGCACTCGGCCGAGTGACAAATGTCGCTCGGCCGAGTGAGAAACCCTGTACTTTTCCAGTAAGTCGGGGCCTTCAGGGGTCTTCACTTCAGGAGCGGCTCGGCCGAGTGAGTTGCCGTCACTCGGCCGATGGCTTCACTGCACTCGGGCGGACGTGGTTTGCCACTCGGCCGAGTGGGTCTTCTGAAGCTCAGGTGGCCGAAAAACAGTAACTTCGATATTTTGGAGGGGCTTCGTCTGGGCGCCACTCGGGCGGACGTGGTATCGTCACTCGGCCGATGTGGTCTCCGTCGCTCGGCCGAGTGCACATGAAAATCGTGTCTGAACGGGTCGGCTGAGCAGTGTCTCGCTGGTCGGCCGAGTGGCTCCTCCACTCGGCCGAGTGGGACACAAAAAATGCCCAATCTGATTGTTTTGGCCTCCTCGTCGCTCCTGCGACGTCCATTCTTCTTCCGCTCCTCTCCAACAGCAAAATACCCCTCGGGGAGGTCGTCGGTGGCCGTCTAGAGTAAGCGCATCTCGAGATCACTCCAAATCGCGCCAAATCACCTGAAATGCGACAAAAACAACAAATCGTGAAAAGCATCGCAATATTGTCGATATATCGTGAAAAACATGATTTGGGCGATCTAAATGGCATGCAAATACACGGAAAAAAAGTGTAAAATAAGGAGTGATCAAAATCCCCCAAGCTTGCCTCTTACTCGTCCTCGAGGAAGATAAGTAAAAGGCGAACCCGGTGGATTCGGAAAACGAAAACGGCGAAAAACGAAAAAAATGAAAAACGAAGAAGAATGAAAACGAAATGAAAATGAAGAAGAAAGAAAGAAGGAAATAAGCGAAGAGGTAGGATGCTAGATCATTTTCTCAGGACGTGGGTTTCACTTACTCTTATAGCATGCACCGGATGAGAAATACATGTCAAAGAATTTTATTTTGATATCATAGTATAATAGTGCAAATAGAAATAGAAAACCCACGAACAACGATATAATCATGAAAAACGGAATGATTTTAAAATTAACATCCTCTGAATCATTTAAAGCGTTATACAAATCACAGATCACACACTTTTCAATTGAATGCTTTCTATCTGGAGTATAAGAGTATCACACTATAGATTAGAGAGAATAGAAAAGTATGGATTTCATGAAATGAACGCTAGGCTTAGATTTCTGGATTTCGTAAAGCTAGAAACAATCTCACCGAGTATAGAATATTACTTAGCCTAGGTTGTCGTGCAATGTCAAGTAGTCACTCTCTCACACATCAATGGATCCCCTCCCCCAAGCTTATCTATAAGCGTGGTGGCACAAAAATATTTACATCCCCATTTTTTATATATATAGCTCCAAAAGCAACGAAAAGAAAGAAGAGAGAAAGAAAGTGAGATGGGATCTTTTATTGAGGATTTTTCCTCTCTTTTTTTTCTTTTTTTTTCTTTTTTTTCTTTGCAATAAGCAATATATACACAATGATCCCGACTCAGAGAGAGATAATGATATACAAGAATGTTTTTCTCTCTTTTATTATTATTTTTTTTGAATAGGGGATTTGGAGCTAGGAATTAATAGCGGGGGAAATGCCATAAAATAGAATCACTAAGGGGAGATTCACCAATGATTTTTAAAAGTAGAGAAATGATGTTCAAGATTTGTGGAGAAAGAAATATACATAACTCTCGGCTCACTCTATAAGACATGCACGACAACTTCAGCAGGGTAATCTAATCTACTCAGTTTTGATCACAAAAAAGCTAACTAATCCAGATATATCATAGCTAGTCATCATTCAATCATCCTGAAGTGAAGTGTACAATTCATGCATATAGAAGTGATAAAGGAAAAGAAATCAGTACTCCAGATATAGGCATTCAATGCGTGAATCTTGGTGTGTTTTCTGTGATAGCATACATATGAATATTCAGGCTCAGCTAATAATAAAATTTCATCCATTTTCATGTGGCAAAAAAGTGTGGGTTACCATTTCTAGATGCAAAGCAAGTCATAGCATATGATTTCAGAAATAAAATCTAAGACATGACAAATATAGCATGCATATAGAATAAGCTAACTCCACGTAGACATCATCACAGAAAATTCATCTCTAGCATGAGATGAAAAAAGAAAGAAATAAAGATAAAGGAAAAATAGAACTATTTACAATGCGGCACGCAGAGAAATAAGAAAAACGTGATGCATGGTAAAATGAGAAAAAATGATGAAAATAAGTGAAAATAAGTGCAAAAGCGGAAAGTGGCGTGAAAAACTAAAAATAAAGGTGGCAAAACGAAAAAGAACGTGAGAACTCACTCCCCCAAGCTAAACGGCACAGTGTCCTCAATGTGCAAAGTGTGGCACACAGAGAGACAAGTAATGTGAGGGGCAAGTGAGGAAGCATGCATGATAAAAAGGAAAAAAAGGAAAATAAGAGGAAAAATAAAGAAATGAAAAATATGATGCTGATATGATGCATGCACAGATATGAGTGATACGAGTATAAATGTGTCACCAAAGACTCTCCCTCTCCCAGAAAAAGATATATAAAAAGATACGGCAAAATGAGAATCCCAAAATAAGTGAGGGGAGGGGGGCGGACAAAAATGCAACGGGACCCAGCAGAAACGGGCAGCATAACAGCAGGAATAGACTAAGGCATCAGGGGTGCCTAAGAAGGTGGCGCTGCACCGTCTCCGTCCCGAGGCGGAGGTGGTGGTGGTGGTGGTGGTGTAGGCTGCTGAGCTGAGGTGGGCGTGGAAGTGGAAGCAGGTCTAGTGTGTGTGGAAGTGTGTGTGGGAACCTGCTGGGTGGGTGGGGGTACGCGCGGGAGACGCTCTAAGATCTGTGTCAGGCAGTAGTGGATCTGAGGGATCAGGTCAAAGCGTCCAGCCATCGTAGAGACGGTGGAGGACAGGGTCCTAAGGTCACCTCTGAGACCGCCCACCGCCAACTCAAGAGCATGAATGCTCTGCAGTACAGTGTCGGGCGGGGGTGGTGCAGAGGGACGCACCGGTCTAGGCTACGCAGGGCGAGGCTGGCGTACGCGTGTAGAGTATGTAACGGGCTCAGCAGGGAAGGGGACAAAAGGTGCCGCGCCAGCAAATGTGGGCCTGGCCTCAGTGTGAGGCCGGGGCACCGGCTGGTGAGAAGCGGAGGCAGCGGAAGCAAAGGAAGCGTGCAAAAGTGGCAACGAGGTGGCCAGAGAGGTCTGAGGCACAGAAGTGTGGACAGACGCCACGACGCTCTCGGAGAATACGGCGGCTGTGGAGACAGAGGTAACTACCGCTGGGGCGGAACTGTGTGGACCAAAAGGCGCAATCCCAGCGGAGATCATGCTAGCCATGGTCTCCACGACCGCGGCAAACGAGGGCTCTCCACTCTCGACAAAGGTCGGCGGGCGCTCGGGTGGGGCAGAGGAAATCGGCTCGGCAGACAGAGGGCCAGCGGAGGTAGTGGGAGTGGTAGGGACAGCCTCGGAAGTGGTGACAGTGGTGGAAGTGGGCTCAGCAAAAGTACTCTCGCCACCGGCAGCGGTGTCAGGAGCAGCGAAAACATCTGGTATGGGCTGAGGGGCCACTGGGTCAACAGGGTCGGCGGCAGGCTCGGTAGGGTGTGCAGCAGGGTCTGCGGGGGCAGCGTGGGCAGCGTGGGCCTGCTCGGCCTCCTCGGCCTCGAGCACGTAGGCGGCGGGGATGAGAACATCCATCTCTGGGAGCCAGTCAACGTGGGCTGGTGCAATCTGGGTCCGAGCAGGGCTCGGGAGAATTATGTAATCGGCCCCGTAGGGGCCGTGCAACCAGACCCAGTGACGCTCACCATGCGGACGAAGCATCTTCATCCGGGCCATGACATCAATCGACAAAGAAGTGGGGCCCGATACTCGCCGCAGGTCATCAGGTAGGTCCTCGCCCGTCATCATGGTAAGCAGGGTGATCAGACCGCCGCAGCATATCGGTGAGCGAGCGCCCACCGATACAATGATGCGGTCTAAAAACCAAGCCGCAATGTCGATCACGACGGCGGGGACAAGCTCGCGTCCATCCCTAGATAGAGCTCTGGGACGTGTCATCGTATAGAGCATGTAAAGCTCTGGCGTAGACATCGTGCCCGGCTCATATCTGGCCAAAAAGGTGGTTGCCATGAGGCGCTGGGCAATACGTAGGCAGGGGTGGACAATGGCCGAGGCCTTGGCCCTACTAGGGTCAAAGGCGGCGTGGTGACCTGTAATCCGGGCCCAGAAGGCACCGGTGTCGAAGGAAGGTGGGGGGATGTGGGTAGGGCCGTAACCGCGATCGGCTCCGGGGACGGCGGGCCATGAGAAGAACGCTCTCATCATATCGAGAGTGACCTGGCACTCTCGATCCATGAACCTGAATGAGCATCCCTCATCGGTCCGGGCGATCGAACTCAAAACCTCAAGTGTCGGGCGTGTGAACTTGTCCGCCGACACCTGAAGGAAGTCGCGCCAACCCACGTTGTCGTACAACGTGAGTATCCCCTCTAGTACCCCCAGGCGTCCAAGGTCAGCGAGGTGTGCAAACCTGGAGGGTACGATCGAGCGCTGGGAGATACGGTCGAAGACGGCGCGGTGTGCGTCGTCTCGGAACGTGATCCCGAGCGGCCTGACCAGTGGAGCCGGTGGTGGTGGCTGTGCAGCGGCGGGGAGTGGCTGTGCGGGCTGTGCGGGCTGTGCGGGCTGTGGGTGCGCTGCAGGCTGTGCGGGGTGTGCGGGGCCTGCAGGCTGTGCGGGGTGTGTGGGGGAAGGCGGAGGAGAGTCCTCCACCAAGTGGGAGGGGCCGGGCTCGTCCGACCGCTTCCGCTTGGCGGAAGCTCTCGTCGACCGCGGCCGTGTCCGGGGCGGCATATTGGCCCCGATCGCGCTGAAAAGTGAAAAAAGTGCGGTGCGTGTAAAAGAATGGAAAGAGTATACCCAAACACGCCGCGAGTGCTAAGCAGTGGAAGCGTGCGAAGTCCGCGCCTCCACGAAGTCCTGAGCAGCCCGTAGAAGCTCCCCTGAGCTCCCCTAAGCTCCAAAAAGCAACCTGCGCATGAAAAAGCGATATCAACGGGTAATAATCAAAATGTATGGAGCAATAGGGGTATAATGGATAGATATAGGAATTGATTTGGGGTAGGGGTTCGTTTAGCACATGGATCCTCAAGAAATACACGAAAAGAGGCGAAAATAGGCAAAATAAACGATACCGGAGATGGCCAGAGCGGCTGCCGCCGGCGGCGACTCGAGCGAGTCGCGGCGGTGGTCGGCCGGCGGTGGCGGGCCGAGCGGCGGCGCGAGCGGGCGAGTATGGGCGCGAGCGAGGGGATTCGGGCGAGGGAACTGAAGCGTCGGGCGGTTTGGGGGTGTTTGCGATTTCGAAAAATGAGCCCCCCTCGGCCCTTATATAATAAAACTTACGACTCGGCCGAGTGACGTGGTCACTCGGCCGAGCGAGTCCATTGAAAGTTTCCTCCCCGCTATCGCTTCGGCCGAGTGGCTTTGCCAGCATCGGTCGAGTAGAGTAAGTCCATTCGGCCGAGTGACTCAAGCTACTCGGCATGACTCGCTCTAGGAGGGTATCCGTTGTACTCGGCCGAGTGGGAATCTATACTCGGCCGAGTGGCAGTTCTAATGAAATGAGGAAAATAGACAGAGAGTTGGGTACAGCAGACTTCCCTCGTTCGTGAGCGGCTCGGCCGGACGAACTTCTGTACTCGGCCGAGTGACTAGTATGCTCGGCCGAGTGAGCCTTGTTTTCTGCTGTTTGTCTTCGTTTGGGCTCTAAACTCCGTCTTTCTTCCCCCAGTCGATTTCATCCTCCTCCTAAGCGTCGAACGCCTTCTTGGGGCGCTCCTCGTCATCTCGTTCATCCTCCTCATGATGGATCTACCTATCTCCTCTCCTGTCAAGAAAAATAGGACCCGTTATCGCAAAATTTTTGGGCGAACGACCCGAAACACTAAAAATTTCTAAAACGAAAATGAAGAAAAAGTAAAAATAAAGCAAAAACCGTCGGGTTGCCTCTCGACAAGCGCTCGTTTAAGGTCGTGAGCTCGACCCCCTATAATTTTCAATCAATGCGGGATGTTTGGTGCATATGAGATGCACCCATCGAATTTTCTGGGGAGCGCGCTTGGATTTGGATGTGGCGGTGGCGCGTTCTCCCGCGGTGGTCTCTCGTCTCGAATAGTGTTGGGGGGAGGCTCCCCCAAGCTAGCGTTTGCTCCGGTCAACGGCTTAACCGGTGATGCCGGTCTCCGTGCCGGCAGAGCTTTCTTTGGAGACTTTAATTTCGAGAGCTTGCAGAGCTCTCGAATCCTTGCGACATCAGTGTCGCCTTCATCTTCTTCACCGGAGAGGTCGGGGGAATCATCTTTATTCTCTTCATGGCCTAAATCCGGGCCTTCTTCAAAATCTTCATCAAAAATAGCGCCAATTGAGTGAGGAATGGCCTCCTCTATCACCTCATCAAGGAGGTCCATGTAGTCAAGTTCCTCGTGATAAGGCATGTGCTTCATGGCCTTAGGAATGTGGAGCTCCACCTCGATGTTTCCGACGTTTAGGGTTAAGGTACCTTCGTGCACGTCGATGATGACTCCGGTGGTGGCGAGGAATGGGCGTCCAAGTATCAATGAGGTGTCTCCCTCCTCCTTAACGTCCATGATCACGAAGTCACATGGCAAGCATATTCCACCCGGGACTTGTAGCGGTATGTCTTCGGCAATCCCCACCGGCCTTGTTATCCGTCCATCGGCTAATTGAATGCGCATGTCGGTGGGTTTCAACTTTGTCCCGGTGTTTAGCTTTAAGAACATGGAGAGGGGCATGAGGCTCACACTAGCCCCAAGATCAACCAACGCCTTTTGAAGAGGAACGCCGCCCAAAGTGCAAGGAATCCGAAAACTCCCCGGATCTTTAAATTTTGCCGGCTCCTTTTCTCTCTTAGTAAACCAAGAGCCCTCCTCAGCTAGCATGATCTTCTCCTTCCTCTTTCTCCCCGAGATCAAGTCCTTCAAGAATTTGGCATACGTGGGGATCTCGACGATGGCGTCAAGGAAGGGAATGTTAAGGCTAACTCCTCTTAGGTACTCGAGAAATTTTGCTAGCCTTTTCTCCATTTTCGCTCTAGCGAGCCTTTGGGGGAATGGGACCGGTGGCATGAAGCGCCTTTCCTCAATCAATTTCTCCGCTCTAGATTTCTCTTCGTCATGTGGCTCCTTCTCTTTTTCAACCTCAACTATCGGCTCAATTGGCTCCAAGCTTTCCTCCACGGGCTCCTTGGTAGGAATCATGGCGGGGTGGTGTCCTTCCCGCCTCTAGTAGTAACGGCAACTACGGCGTTGATGTGGCCGGTGTTGCCCCGTGGGTTTTGCTCCGGTTGCGCCGGCAATCGTTGAGTGTTCCGATTGAGCAAAGCCAATTGCTCCAATATTTGAGCCACTACGGTATTAAGAGAGTCTTGTCCCGCCTTCAAAGTAGCATTCACCTTATTTTGCTCGACCATGAACGCCTCCACTCTAGTTTCGAAGTCTGTTCGTTGCGGAGCTTGTGGAGGGCTTTGGTTTTGATTCCTCCACCCTTGGTTGTATCCGGGAGGCCTATAAGGTGGAACTTGTTGCTTCGGTTGAAAGTTTTGTTGAGTAGGCCCCCTCGGTGGGTAATATTGTTGTTGGGGTGGTGGTGGCCGAGCTTGATTAGGCGGTTGTTGTGGCGGGTTCAAAGCTCCTTCATTGTTGGCGTAGGAGAATCCCGGATGATTTCTTGCGGTCGGATTGGACCAATACCCTTGGTTCCCCGCAACATATTGTACTTGCTCCAAGGATCCTTCTACTTGCTCTCCTCCCGAGTACATGGCTTGAGATTGGTCTTGCCAATCACACATTTGGTTCGTCGGCGTGGAGGTGGAAGGGCTTCCTTGGGGCTCCGTAATGAACTTCTCCAATCTCTCCACCACCTTGTGGAGAGAATCAAATTTGCTCGTAAGCTCCGCTACGGCCTTCGCCTCGTAGATGCTTGTTGGCTTTAAGGAGGACGTGGAGTGTCCTCGCTCATCGCCCCATTGTTGGTTATTTGAGGCCATCTACTCGATTAGGGCCGTAGCTTCCTCGGGAGTCTTTGACAAGATAGCACCATTCGCCGCGGCATCAATAATTTGTTTGGTCCCCGGTTGGAGACCGTTGTAGAAGCTATGCACTAGCTCCCAATCTTCTATACTGTGGTGCGGGCATTGATGCTGTAAATCCTTAAACCGCTCCCAAGCTTCATAGAGCATCTCCTGTGGTCCTTGCTTGAAGGACATGAGAGCGCTCCGGATTTTCACCGTCTTGGATGGGGGATAAAATTTGTCAATGAAAGCGTCCGCCAACCCGTCCCAAGAGGTGAAAACTCCATCAGCCTACGTCCTCAGCCAATAGAGTGCCTTGTCCTTTAGCGTGAAGGGGAAGCGACGCAGTCTGATGGCATCGATGGGGACCCCCGGCATTTGAAATGTGGCGCACTTCGACAAGAATGATTGGATGTGGTAGTGGGGGTTCTCATGGGCGTTCCCATGAAATGGGTCTTGTTGCATCAAAACCACCAATCCAGTCTTTAGCTCGAAGTTCTTGTCGGCCGCCAACTCCGGCACGGCAATGGATGATGTAGTAGAAGAGGTCTTAGGCCGAAGCCTATCGCGAATAGAAATTATCCTTGCCATCCTTGCCGCCAATTCTTCGGGAGTTTCCGGGTTGGTCATAAACCGCCCTTCCGGATTTTGTCTCCTTTCCGCTCTAAGTCTCCGCGCGGTACGTTCGATCTCCGGATCAAATAATAAGGCTTCGGGGTCCGCCGTAGATCTCGTGTACATGCACAGGGAAAACAGAGTTCCAAAGAGATGATTAGTACCGTGGAAGGGTTAGGTAAGAATAGTAATGGAAATAAAAATGATAATAATAAAAAAAAATAAAAATAAAAGAAAGAAGTAGCTAGGGTGAGAAAGAATCAAACGCAATCGCCTCCCCGGCAACGGCGCCAAAAACTTGATCGCACCCCGGATACACGTCCTGGAGCGACGGTTGTAGTTTTACCGCAAGCGCACGGTATAGCGGCGAGCGGGTATCGAACACAGGGAGGACGAATGACCGTGCTTGTTCCTAATCAACCTGGCTATTCAAGAGAGATAATTGCCTTGGGCGATCCTGTCACAATCGTCAGACAAATGTGCGAAGTATCAAATCAAATAAAGAACGTCTAGGGAATGGGGAATCCCCGCTACTCACCGTATTTCATAAAAGTGGTTCGTCGGTATTAAAATTGCTAGAATGAGAATTCGGATGAACTAGTTGCAACTGAATGTAGAACCAAGCTCACGCTCTCGCGCTGTTGCCGGTCTATAGCTTTCCTAGGTTCGGGTCCAATCTCTTGCAAACCCTAGCCTAGGGAAGCTAGCATTAGGATTAACATCATCGTCCAATCGCGCACCGAGCCCAATCTCTTGCAAACTCGGTCCACGATCTAGATTGGGATAGTTCCTACCCGTCCAATCTCTTGCAAACGGGTATTGGCATGGAATTGCACCCGGAAATCCTAATATCGGTCCAATCTCTTGCAAACCGATCCTTCGAAAATCCGACTCCAACCCAATTCGGATTTCTAGGGTTTCCTATCGAATTGGGATCTAATCTCTTGCAAATCCCAATTGATATGAACACCTAGCCATCCGTAGTAAATCGATCCCAATCTAATATCAAATAACAATCCTAGCTCAATTTCTACCAATTCATCACAATTATGAAATAGGGCTCGTAGGGTTCATCCCCACGCCCCAAGACGTGGTGACTACTCACAAATCATAGCAATATCACAAATTTGATCAATGAAATAAGCAATGGAATTCATCACAAATATTGAGATAAACAATAAAAATAGAATTTTTAGGGAAGAGAGATGCAAACCAATGGAGTTCTTCAATTTAATCCAACAAAAATCCAAGTTTTTCCTCTTCTCCAATCACAATAATAAAGCTAAAAAGTAATCTAAAAAGCTGCAAAAAATCTAAGAGATGGCTCTCAAAACTAGGGTAAAAACAGGGCTTAAATAGCCCCAAAAATCGTCCAAAAATCCTGACCAAAACGCCCCTGCACAGCCTGTTTTCCGCAAATTTTGCTACAGGCAGCGCATCGCACTCGGCCGAGTGACAAATGTCGCTCGGCCGAGTGAGAAACCCTGTACTTTTCCAGTAAGTCGGGGCCTTCAGGGGTCTTCACTTCGGGAGCGGCTCGGCCGAGTGAGTTGTCGTCACTCGGCCGATGGCTTCACTGCACTCGGGCGGACGTGGTTTGCCACTCGGCCGAGTGGGTCTTCTGAAGCTCAGGTGGCCGAAAAACAGTAACTTCGATATTTTGGAGGGGCTTCGTCTGGGCGCCACTCGGGCGGACGTGGTATCGTCACTCGGCCGATGTGGTCTCCATCGCTCGGCCGAGTGCACATGAAAATCGTGTCTGAACGGGTCGGCCGAGTAGTGTCTCGCTGGTCGGCCGAGTGGCTCCTCCACTCGGCCGAGTGGGACACAAAAAATGCCCAATCTGATTGTTTTGGCCTCCTCGTCGCTCCTGCAACGTCCATTCTTCTTCCGCTCCTCTCCAACAGCAAAATACCCCTCGGGGAGGTCGTCGGTGGCCGTCTAGAGTAAGCGCATCTCGAGATCACTCCAAATCGTGCCAAATCACCTGAAATGCGACAAAAACAACAAATCGTGAAAAGCATCGCAATATCGTCGATATATCGTGAAAAACATGATTTGGGCGATCTAAATGGCATGCAAATACACGGAAAAAAGTGTAAAATAAGGAGTGATCAGTGAGTCACATAATTAGTTAATTACTGCTAGCACAACAATAACCACTTGATTGTACGTCTGGTTCGGTACATTACATGTTTACTATCGTTACTGTTCATGCCTGCTAGTCTCACTATTGCTATCACCATAGTTACTCTTATACGTTAGTCATGGTGCTTGCACGGCCACCTTTTGCCTTATGTGTTACATGCACTTTACTTACCACAACTGTGCAGTAATCAGTACTTTACTTATCACACTTGTATGCATGTCTGCTCTTACCTTACTCGTTGCACTTGCATGATCATCTTTAATTGTTTACCTTGTCTGTTGCTACTTCTTTAGCCAGTTTCCTTACTTAGCTTGTTCCATACTTTTGCACTGCTTTTATTTCTATTGCTAGAATTGTTGTGACTTACCTACGGTTCCATCTTCGTGGTACCGCAGACGTCGCACAGGTTGACGTAGACGCTCTTGAGTTCACAGAGCCGTAGTTCGATCCTGAGACTGCCGACTTTTAGACTTGGAGTGTCTGTGTGATGCACTTTCTATGTATTTCTATTCCGCTTTACTTTTCAAATTTTTTGTGTGTGAATTTCTATTGTGTCGTACTTTCAGCTATGGACTGTATTAATAAATATACGCTGGTGTGAATATTATTGTACATCTCTGTATCGTGGCTATATTGTTTTCATCGGTGATCTGCAGACCTGCAAATGTAATCAAATAAGTAATGGCCCCCCGAGAGAGGGTCGTTACACTTACTAATTAGCCCATCATAAATTAGTAATTGCCTCAAGAATTCCACAAATTTGCAAATAAGTCCCCACACTTATTATTAGTTGAATAGGACCATAAAACATCATTAGATCATTACACTTAGGTCCTAAATAGACAATTAGTAATATATATGTGACAATTAATGCAATATGTGTGCATCCACAAGCTCAAATGCATATACTAGTATATATAAATATGGTATAAAGTCCACAATTCCAACAATCTCCCACTTGAATGACATAGCCATGTGTATAAACATCCCGTTCTAAATATCACACATAAATTACCCTATAAAAACTAAATGTGTGTACACAACTGAATTTAAGTCATTTAAAAATCTCATTCATTAGTCTTATCAATACATGAACCAAAGGAGAAATCATTGCTAAATTTTACGCAACTAAACCCACATTGATCACAAGTATCAATTCAACTAAATGTCATAGATAGTGTGAATGTGTGTTATGGAAATTACATGCTAAGTGATCTATGCAAGCCTATTTCCAACTGGTCCAACTGAAAATAATCATACGAGATCGGAGTTCATAGTATAATAATAATAATAACTGAATGAAGTGAAAATAATTTTAATAGAAAAATAAAGTATGACATTACAAACAAGAATTAAGCTGGAGAGACAACATATATAAACTCTCACTGTTCAAATGGCATCTAAATTGATAATGCCCATATGAGTCACATGCTCATGAAAGGCCAAGGGCGTTAATGCCTTAGTGAGCGGATCCACAACCATATAGTTTGTCCATATATGCCCAATACTTATTCAACCACTCTGAAACTCTTTCATTCACAACTATGAATTCAATGTCTATATGCTTGGATTTAGACGAGCTTCTGTTGTTATTATAATACAGGACTACTACCATATTGTCACAATATAACTTGAGTGGCCTTTCAATGACATTGATAATTTGCAATCCCAAAATAAAGTTTCGCAGCCATATTGCATGATGTGATGCCACATAGCAAGTAACAAACTCTGCCTCTATGTTGGTGTAGTTTTATGCTTTGTACAACTTTCATGACTAATATCATACCCAACAAGCCCAGTTCTAATTTGTATCCCAATATGGTTTTTAATCAATATATCTTACTTAATGCATGCATGGATATCTAATTTTGATCCATTTTTTGTTGTCTAGATGTGTTGATTACTTTGTTGGATCAGCACTGCGCTGCATAGAACAATAGTGCTACGACTAAAGGGTAGCCGCTCTTTGAGTATGACTTAGTTTATCTGTCCATGGACTTCAAGTATGATACCATTTTACAACTTAATTATATCCAAACTTTGATGTGTTTGGATTAATTGAGATTAAGAGATATATATGACATTATCTATCTTTAATCACCCTCTCCCTACACACACCCAAGCACACCCACACACACACACACATCTCTCACACCTATAACCATTTAGCCTATCACCTATAACACTTATGTGTATGGGTCTGCATATATACACATATATATATCTATCTATTCTATAAAACATGAAGATTTTGAATTTTGTCCCAGTAGGACAAGATGACTAGGATAAGGGGGTTATGACTAGGACAATGACCTGATGACTAGGATCAAGATGAGGGGTTGAAAAACTTTTGGTGGGAATTTTTGAATTTTAGGGGGAAACCTTTGGTTGAAACCTTATATTTTTGAAGTTGTGAAAATTTTAACAACTGTAAACCTTTGGAGGGAAACTAAATAATTTGAACATTTTTGGTGACAAACTCGGTAAGCAAAAATTAGGTAGGGTCAGGTAGAAAGAGAGCGGGTTACCGGGTGGGGGTTTATGGATTTGGGTGAGTTTTGAAAAAACAAAGGGGATGTTACTACTCTCTTTCATTTAAAAATAAATAAATAAATGACTATCCCATGGATTGAGGTGGGTGAAAATGAGTTGGGCCATCCACGTAGGATTAGAGAAGGCTAGAGGGCGGGGTTTAATTGTTTTGGGTGCTTTTAAAAATATAAATGGCAGAAATAGTGGCGGATTAGTAGGGCTCTACAATTAATGAATCGAGAATGAATCCAGAAAGTCATCTCCCAGAGCGCGGATTAGCAGCTTCAATGGTATTCTCATCGGCAAAGAAAGTTATTTTTCTTTTCCTTTTTGTGTTGATCATGTAAAGGTTGATCATATAACAGCGGATGAGGAAGGACATGCCCACGAATCATCTCTTTCATCGCAAGGTTGATCATATAATTGTCTTTCTTTTTCTTTTTTTATTGATTTTTTGTTATTTTTGTTGAATTGGGAGTGAATCTCAGAATTGATGGAGTGAAGGCCATGCCCAGGATTGCTGGAGTGAATCTCAGAAGAAGAAAGGCAAACAAGGTAAAAGAATCACCTCACCCTTCATCTTTATCTACTTCCATTCGTCACTTCTTCTCATCTTCTCTTTATCTTGGGGAAGAGGTGATGATCCACAAGATTCAAAGGTAATTCCTCTCTTTATCTTGGGGAGAATTTTTTTTGGTTTATTTTTTTTTGATTTTTTTGGTTATTAGATCAGGAGTTAGCTGATGGCATTGAAACAGATCCTGAATGAATTGAATGATCTGTAGAAAGATTCGCCCACATCAAGCAGCATATGTATCATCAGATCCGTTTAGTTTTCTATTTTTTGTATTCAACCATGGCATTTTTAACATTTATCATTAAGGATCTAGAGAGAAAAAAAAGATGTTGAAAATCTGTCACCTCCGTGGATTTTGGAAAGAAGATGTGACGTGGTTTTAGAAAGAATTAGTACCTAGAATTGGCTATGATCATCGGAATGGAATGCTTTCTTACATAGTTCTTTATTTTTCGCTCGCAAAATTGTGAATTGCATATTATTTGCCATGTAAATTGTACATACATATAAGAATCTGAACCTATTTTTGAAGAATTTCATCTTGATTAAATACGAAGGTTATTCCTCTCTTTCTCTAGCTGGATTCAATTTTTTTTGGGAGTTTTGATTAAATAACGAGGTTGTTGTTACAGGTAAAGTCAGAGGGATGCCCCAATTCTTTGTTTGATCTTGATACTTTGCATGAACATGCGGCACATGGCATTTCTCCCGCCACGATAACGTCATTTGCATTGGAACATTGATTTTTCATTATGTTAATTGTTGCATTAGCTGTGCATTGATCAAAAGATTTTCATTATTTTAATTGCATTAGCTGAGCATTGATTTTCATTATTTTAACAGTTGGTGTATGTGTGCGTGTGTGCGTGTTGGGACACAACAATTAATGGATGACATTAATGAATTGACCAGAAAGATTCATATATAGCAAAATAATAGGATATCTAGATTCAAGGTTCGAAGCTTCATGACTTTACAACCTATCTTTCCTATTGTTATTCTTAGTAATGTCGAGAATCAAGAATCATGAAAATTGTGATGTGTATTAAATGCAAGTTTAATGTTATTTCAGACATGGCGTCACTATATTGATATGTTGAATCATATGATTTTTGAGAGAAAATAACCCCCGTAAACCTTCTTTTTTGGCATCCATCCTGAAAAATCTCCTTCTGCATCATTTTTGTGTTGTTTTAATGTCTCATACTGCATCCCTGTTGCATTTGTGAAGCACACTGATTATCAATTATGGAGAAAAATTAAATTCAACCGTATAATTTACTTATTATCAATAAGAAATAGCTTTCTCTCTATAAAGTTGTATACTTTGTTAATTAATTTATGTTGTTTATGTTTAATTATGTTACAACAATATTGATGCATGTTGCTCTTGCTCTGCTCCTACTTCAATTAGAGTTGGTTGATGATGCAAGTTAATTTAAGTTGTATTTTTTTTGTAAATTTATATTGTTCTGTTTTATCCCGTTCCTGAGTGTTTTATCCCGTTGCCTACAGATTTTGAAGGATTTTCTGGAATGGATCAAGATGAATCTCGAGAGTTTGTACTGTGGGGGGTTTTGCAACGACACCATGTAGGAGAATCTGCAAAGGCAATTCTTTGGTATGTTCTATTTTTCTGCTTGATTGGTATAATTTTTGTTACGATGGATGAATTTAGCTTTGGTACATGAGTGCACATGAGATGTTTGCTTATATTCCTCAAAGAACATCTCTCTTTATTAAACTTATAATTTAATTTTGCTTTCTTATGTGAGGCCTCAAATATACTTCACTGGAAATTTCCATATGGGTTGGATTCCTATGGTGATGGAATACATAATTTAATTTTTAAGGTTTTTTTGGTTTTGCTTCAAATATGGTTGATCTCTATGATCCGATGTTTGATCCTACGAGCAAATTCTAAATAATTGTGTTATTTTTATGTAGAGAACGGAACTCTCCTTTTTCTATTTTTGGGGTTTATTGTTGAATATATATGATATTTTAGATTAATTATATTGATGGATGTTGCTTCGTGTGATTTGTAGTAAACGATTCAATGGAAACATTAAAACTTTTCTTCATCTCACAATTTTATATCCAATTTTTCTAGATCTTCTCACAATAGTACAAGATGTGATCTTTATCCGATGTACGATCCTATGAGCAAATTTTAAATAATTGTGTTATTTTTATGTTGATGACGGAATACCAATGAACATGCTAAAATAGATAAAATGCAGAATTTGAGCTTCAACATACACATGCCAATCTCCAATGTCCCTTTGATATAAATACTGTTCTATTGCAAGCCCATCTTTCATCTACCAACATGGAAAAAGTGCAAATTCTATATAGTTATGAGCAAATTTTATATAGTTGTGTTATTTTTATGTGGAGGACGGAATACCAATGAAACATGCTAAAAGAGATAAAACACAGAATAATCTGAGATTCAACATACACATGCCAATCTCAAATGTACATTCAATATCAATTTTGTTTTGTTACAAGCCCATCTTTCACCTATCAACCTAAAAAAGCAGCTGCCTGTTCACTAAAAGTCAGCAAACATATATTCAAAAAATATCTAAGTGCAATTAGACAGGGGGTTACCCTTCTCTTACCAGCTTAATGCATAGTGTCTAAGTGCAATTTCTGTTCAAACAGCGTTCTCTGATTCCCAAAGATCTGTAGCTCCTCCATCGATGGATTTTGACTTTACTGTTTTTTCCCTTTAGTTGTCTTGATATGTTTCTAATTTTTCAATTTTTTTTTTGAATTTGAAGGTGGCAAGTGTTGGACGGTAATGGGCCTGATGGGAGAGCCGTCTATGCTTCCCTCAGATCTGCATCTCATTCATTGATGGATTCTGACTTCATTGTTTTTTCCCTTTAGTTGTCTTGATATGTTTCTCATTTTTCAATTTTTTTAAAATTGAAGGTGGCAAGTATTGGACTGAAAGGGGCATGATAGGAGAGCGATCGCTGAGAGATTGATGAACGCTCACAACGTCGCGTTGGAGGAAGGTAGGAAGGAGCTTGCTCAGAATCATCCTGATGATTCTCATATTGTTTTTTATAGCAGAGGAGTCTGGAGGATAAAAGGGATTATTCATGTGAGAAAACCAATTTACAATTATATAGGAAGTTTCTGTTTTATGGCTGGTTTTTGTAAGCTTTTGTTGATAGTAGATATTCCTGATTTTGTGATTGGGGTTTTCTTTAATGCACTGGAATTTGTTGAGAAGATAAAATATTTTGTAATGTATGATTAATTGGCTGAATATGTGAAATTTGATTATCACTATAATATTTTCCATTTTGTGATTCTATTTTTTTTGAAGTTTGTTGGAATCTGTTTGTGGGTTTACTTTTTAGTTTATTTTATATTGAGCATTTTTGGCAATCTGTTTGAGAAAATTCTATTTTCTATTGTAGTCAGTTTATTTTATATTGTCCTATATAATTAGTTGTTTCATGTTCATTAACATTTTCTGCCTCATTGTACCATTTTGGAACTCCAGTTGATGCTATTATGCAAATCAAGGCACACTACAAGATAAAGAGGAATTGGATGGGTGATCCATGTGCACCAAAGGGTTTTCCTTGGGATGGCTTAAGTTGTAGTGAAGTTAGCTCTGTCCCATCAAGAATCATTACTCTGTAAGTTCTGCAATCAGATAACTGCATGAAACTTTTTTCCCCATACATGTTCCTTTAAAACTAGAAGATGTTCTTACAATGTTTCTACCCATCCAACTATTTTGCAGCAACCTTTCTTCCAGTGGGTTGACATGTGAAATTCACCCTTCTATTGCCAAGCTCAATGTCTTGAAGATCCTATAAGTGTTTTGAATTATAATCATCCTTTCACATCTTCCTTTGAGAGTACTGGAAAAATCATGTAGCTAATATATGCTAGAAAAAACAAACATATATTAGCACATAAAATCTCAAATTACAAACCAAGCTGGCAAGACTTTGTTTACATAGTTCTTTACTGCATCCCTCTCACGTCTAATTATATATTCTCCACTTCTGTTATGCCAACGTTGTGTGAGCTTGAAGAAGATTATCTACACGACTGAATTAATGACCATTTTTCGAAAAATAACTTATTATTTTGTAAACAATGCACAGTTATCACACATTTAGTGGTAAAAATGTATCAACTTCTTAGTTATACAAGAGTTTCAATAAACAGTAGGAATTTAGCATATGTATCTCGAGAAGCAGTGTAGGAATACCGAATTAGAGAACCAGTAATTTTGTGACAAAATCTTTGAATTTTTCTTTGTTCACCCTTCAGTTTCAGTATGGTTTTTTTAGGTTCTGTGCACTTTGTGCACAAATTTAGCAAGGATACTACCTTTTGGGAGGAACTAAGATATTTTGAGATGAACTAAATTTCTTGGGATGAGTAAAATTTTCGGGCGATCTAAAATTTTCAGGTGGATATATTAATTAATTGATTAACGGCTGAATTTTTTTAATGGAAATGCAGTAAATTTGCAATAGGTTTAATTTACTAAGTAAATTTTGAATCGTGGAGCGATAGACCCAAACCTTATTGCATTTACAGGTAATCTTTGAAGGTCGTTGTAGAAATTTACATGTAATCGTTTGAGGTTAAATCTATTGATCCATGGCTTAAAAACCATGTATGAACAAAATACTGCATACCATGTGTTTCAGAGTGTTTTCTCACTACAAAAGCATTGACCGTGGACTACCCGGTCAATGTGGTCAAGGGGCCAACTTGGGTCCCTCGGGTGCGCCGGGTCCGTGCAGACGCGTCGTAAATCTGAGTTGTGGGTGACTTGGAGCACGTCGGCTGGCTCGGATCTGGATCGTCGGCCACGTGGGGGGCGAGGGGGATCCTCGGCCCTGTGGGAGACGCTCGACCTCGGACAGTCGGACGACGAGGGGTAGCCTTAGCGCCTCGTGAGCGGAGGGGAAGCCTCGGCTCGGACGGACGTACTCGGCCTCAGACGGTCGGACGACGAGGGGTAGCCTCGGTCGTCTTGGTTGATACGTGGCCGGCATGGGGCGGAGGGGAAGCCTCGGCCCGTGGATCTGACGTCCTCCTGCGCAGACGAGAGCACTCGTCAGGGGGGCCGGACCTTGGTTCCGGCCAAATCCCCTCCGATGCCTAAGTCAGACGATAATCTGAAAGAGGAGGCTCGGCGGAGACGGTTCGACTCGAGAGGAGGTCGGAACGACGTCTACCGGCACGAGCGGGGGAGGAAGGAAATGAAATGGGGGAACTAGGTCGTTGATGGAGTACCTTAGGTTTTAGTTACCTCAGATGCCGTCCCCTGTCTAGTCGTCCTTCTAGCCCTTTTATAAGCCTCCCGTCATGATTGCCCACGACTCACATCCCTCGTCCGCCCCCGATCGTGCCCCCTCAATCCGCCTCCCCCTCACCGTTCCCTGCGCCATCCCAGCACCTCCCCATTACCGCCATTAAATGGTCGCGGGCCCGGGGGAACGGTTATCGCTGGAGTGGGCGAGTGACTTGCGCGTTTCCGGGGCCGGGTTGGATCGCCGTTCGGGGGGCCCTCTAAGGGGCTTTGTCGGGCGGGCCTGATCTCGCAGACGGGCTTCTGATCGGTAGTTGGGTTTCTAGCTCCATGTTCTTTCGGGCTTTGTTTGGTGGGCTGCGCCTTTGGGCCCATGCTGTTGGGCCTCCGTAAAATAGACGTATCAATTGCCCCCATTGGTGGGGCTGATCGGCCTTGGCCGGCTCGGTTCGACCGATGTGACTCCTGGGGTTCCGAGTGGCGCGACAGTTGAGGCATGGTCATAAATGAAGGTTATGATGAGGAGAATCGATTGGACTTCCCTTGGCGCTGATTTCGAAATGCCGCCGGCTCTTTGAGGCCTGCCTCGCATTCCTGTCAGGCGTTTTGAATTCGCCCCTGGGTCTGGTATATAAGATCCCCGGCTGCGTTGATCCCAACTCCTCCCTCGCTCTTCCCTCTGTTCTAGGCTTTCCACCACTTGGAATCTCCCGCCGCCTTCGTTTTCTTGTCTTCTCCAAATTAACAAAAAGGTAACTCCTTTCCCATTTTCATATTATGGCTGCTCTTAGGATAGGTGGTTCTGGCCAAGGGGCGAGGGATCCTCCTGAGTCCAGGCGGGGCGGGCCCCGATCTGTGGGATTTGGTTCCTCCCCCGAGAGCCGTTTCCTCCGAGATAAAGGGAAGGGGAAGCTCTTCCCAGACTATGCCGGCGATGATGTGGCGTCGGCGGCCGTGCGGCTTAATGTACCTCCGGTTATCCTCCGAACGCCATCGAGGACTCCTCTTCTAGCGGCCGTGGAGGTCCGGGAAAGGTATCTCTGCTACCCGTACGATGTTCGAGTCCCCTTCATCGACGAGCGGATCTGCCTTCCGAGGAGCAATGAAGTTGGCGTCTATGTCGAGATGTTCCGCCTGGGTCTTCGTTTCCCGCTTAATCCCTTCTTCATCCAGGTCATGGAGTATCTCGTGGTGCCCCTTTGCCAGTTCACCCCCTGTTCGATTGCGGTACTGAAGGGCTTCGTGATGCTCTGCTGTACTCGTGGTCTGGAGCCATCTCTCCCCCTTCTCTTCTACTTTTATCAGATCCAGACGGTCGGTCCAGGGTCATGGTTGCACTTCCGAGCCCGCTCGTGGAGGGAATGCCTGATCGGGCTACCCCGCTGGTCGGGGGATTGGAGCTCGGATTATGTCTTCGTGGTCTTCCTGGAGGATGCCCAGATTTTGACAGGTTGGGGTGGGTCGGTCCGGTCTTGCCCAACGCTAACCCTCTCTGAGGCTGATCAGGCGGCCGTCGCACTGCTGTCGACCCCCCTGGAGGCGAAGTCCATCTGGTCTTTGTTGGACGACCTACTCCTGAAGGCCGTCTTGTGGTCTCCGGGTAGGTCGCTTTTTCAGTCCTGGATTGCCCTGTGGCTTACCCTGATTTCGGTTTTGCTTGCAGGAATGGCTGGTCACGAGTTCACCCGTGACGTTGATGAGCTGATTCGTCGTGGAGCGGCTCGGAGCCGAGGTAGCACCTCAGGAAGGGCACCTCGGCGGACCGTTGAGCAGGAGGTGCGCCGAGCCGAGCCCTCCGTGGGCAAGGTGGCGGCCGCACCTCCCGCCCCTTCTTCTGGTAGTCCCCTCCCCGGGGAGGTCGCAAGGGCCGGATCCGTCCCACCGGCCCAAGTGGCGGGGGGTAACGTCGGGTCCGGTGCGGCTCCTCTTGCGCTCGGCATGCCCCCTCTTGTCTCCGAGGGCGAAGGCGGCACGAGGCGGAAGCGCTCCCCTTCGGAACCTACCGAGCCTCATGGAGGGAAGAGGACAAAGGAGGGCGTGGATCCCTCCAGTCCGGTGTGCTCTGTGCCCCCGGCGGTGGCCGCCGAGGATCTTCCAGCGACCCTGACGACTACCCCCGTCGTAGCATCTCCGCCTCCATTATCGGGAGTCGGTGCCTTGTTGGTGAGCAGCTCGGCCTCCCCCGAGGTCACCCCCGGGGGCTCGGTGTTCGTCGACCGAGCCTTGGCTCAACAGTTGGCCGAGGGCTCCGTCCTCCCTCGGGACCGTAGTCTCCTTGAGTGGATCCCCGCCGACAAGGTGTCGGACTCCTTGGTTTGGATCCTTCAATAGGTCTGGCTATCCCACTGTCCCTTTCTTTCTTTCGCACTCTTCTCGGCTCATGTCTTGTCGTTCAGGGTTCAACGCTCGCCGTCGAGTCGCAGCGTCGAGCCGTCCGTATGAGGGAGCTGGAGGAGTCCTCTGCGAGGGATCACGAGCGGGCTGGGGTAGCGGAGGTAGCTGCGGTGGCGGCACAGATGGAGTCCCGGCAACTCAAGCTCTGGGTGGCCGAGCTAGAGGGACGAGTGGACGCCCTCCAGGGAAAGTTGGAGGACGCCCGGCAGTCGGCCGAGGAAGCGGCGGAGTCGTTCCGCCTGGAGAGGGAGGAGCTTCAGAGGGAACTGTCGGACCGGCGTCAGGTGGCACGGTTTGCAGAGGAGGTGGAGAGGGGTGTCGTCAGGACTCTGGGGGAGAGGATCTTCGAGGTCCTTAGGGAAGCCTTCGGCAAGTATGTGGACCTTATCGGCCCCCGGATCGTCGATGTCGTCCAGTCCTCCTTCCGGGATTGTGCGCAGCGCGTCCGGCAAGCCCCTCCGCCTGTCGATCCCCCTTGCTCCGAGCAGGGCGAGGCGCCCGAGGATGCGACCTCTCGAGCCCAGGCCCCCTAGGTCGTCCTTCCCGGCCAGTCATCCTTGTTTTTATCCTCAAATTTTTTAGCATTCGCTTCTCTTTGGCCCGGTCTACTTGAGATGGATCCCTGGCCTCGTAATCCCCACTTTACCGGTTCTCTGCTTCGGAGCAAACAATTGCTGATTGCAAGGAAGTTCGTTTAAGCCAGTAACTTTGTGTTCTTGGTCGACAAGCTTTGTTCTGCCGGCGTTTCCCTAGTTTCCGTAGGTGATGAATTTTGTTGTCCGTCGTGGGCGGATTATTTGTAAGGAGGTTTCTCCACTTCGATTTCCTGTAAATAAGACACGCTTTTGTTCCTTGGTTAATTGTTGGAAATGAAATTGACTTACTTGAATTTCCCGCGCATTTTGCTTTGTTGTTGCGAGCTCGGCTCCTCTGCCGGTGGTGGTCGTTTGCTTTCCTTCTCCGGGAGGTTGCCCTTTGTCTCTTGAGTGGACAATTCGGCTGGCGTCCTTGATGGCTGGGGGAGATGCCCCCAGTCTTACGAACAGCGGAGCCGGTCGGTGAGAGCGAAGCTTATCGGCTTAAGACCGGTCGACGTCTGCGCTGGCTGGGGGGATTGCCCCCGGACTTACAAGCGAAGGAGTCGGTCGGCGAGGGTGAAGCTCCTCGGCTTAGGACCGGTCGGCGTCTGCGCTGGCTGGGGGGATTGCCCTCAGACTTACAAGCGAAGGAGCCGGTCGGCGAGGGCGAAGCTCCTCGACTTAGGACCAGTCGGCGTCTGCACTGGCTGGGGGGCTTGCCCCCAGACTCACAAGCGAAGGAATCGGTCGGCGAGGGCGAAGCTCCTCGGCTTAGGACCGGTCGGCGTCTGCGTTGGCTGGGGGGATTGCCCCCAGACTTACAAGCGAAGGAGCCAGTCGGTGAGGGCGAAGCTCCTCGACTTAGGACCAATCGGCGTCTGCGCTGGCTGGGGGGCTTGCCCCCAGACTCACAAGCGAAGGAGTCGGTCGGCGAGGGTGAAGCTCCTCGGCTCAGGCCCGATCGACGTCCGCGCTGGCTGGGGGGATTGCCCTCAGACTTACAAGCGAAGGAGCCAGTCAGCGAGGGTGAAGCTCCTCGACTTTGGACCGGTTTTGATTGCCCCTCCATCCGGTAAGGTGGCGGTCTTTGCTCTTATGCACCCTTAGCGAAATGTTGATTCCGTTGAAGATGAGGAAAAGATAAAAGGAATGCGTTTGTACTATTAAAGGTCCTATTGGACTAGTACATTTGGAGGAAAAGAAAAGGAAATAAAGCTAGACGGAGGAATGTAAACCTAGATAATCTCCTCATGACTAGGCTGCGACTGGGGGGAGGGGCCTCGCTTGCTCACTCTATGATGCGGAGGGGTCCTTGGACGGTGTTGACCTTCTTCCCCTTGTCCGGCTGCATGGAGGTTCCCTCTCCGTGGGCCGGCTCATCGGCTAAGTTCCTTGCGTGCCCTCGGCTCATCAGCTTCTCAATGTCCTTCTTTAGGTGCCAGCAGTCTTCAGTGTCGTGGCCGTTGTCCTTGTGGTATTTGCAATACTTTTCCCCATTCCCCCCCCCCTTTTCGTCTTCGGCGGGGGGCGATCAGCGCGCTCTTCCTTCTGCACCTGAGCGAGGACGTCGTCTGGGGTGGCGTCCCTCGTACCCTCTCCTCGCTGCCTGTTTCTCGTCCTCTTCTCGGTCCGGTACCCTTCGGGGCTGCGGCGTTCGCTATCACCGCGTTTGGTCCCTTGCCTGGCCTTTCCTGCCTCGATGGCCAAGGTCTCCTCAATCAGCATGAAGCGCTCGGCCCTCGCCATGATCCTGGGGAGATCTTTTGGGGGATCATTATGCAGAGATTTCTTCAAGCCTCTATGACGCAGCCCTTTCTTTAGGGCCGTTTGGACAACAAGGTCGAGAGGGTTGTTTACGTTCAGCCGCTCCGTGTTGAAGCGGCGCATAAATTGTCGGAGCGGCTCGGCCGGGCCCTGCACTATGTTAAACAAATGTTCAGTATCCGGCATTACCTGTCGTCCTGCCATGAACTGTTTGCAGAACAGCTGGGTGAGTTCCTCGAAGCTGTCAATGGAGCGGCTGGGTAGGTTGCGGTACCAAGTTCTCGCCGCTCCCCTAAGGGTCGAATAAAAGCCCCTGCAGAGCAGGGTATCGTCGGCTCCCTGGAAGGACATGTCTCCCTCATAGTCCATCACGTGGTTCCCCGGATCTCCTATCCCGTCGTACTTCCCTAGTGCTGGGATCCTGAATCGAGAGGGGACCCGCGCGTCGGTTATTCTCCGCGATAGGGGACACCGGTCTCCGTGGATGCCTCCGGGGATCCGACACCCGCCTACCTCAGGCTCGTTCGGTTGTGGCGGTGGTGCAGGTACCAGCTGGGCTGGTTCCGCGGCCCTCGCCACACTGGGGGTCGGGCTGACCCGGCGTTCTCGGCTCCTCCGGCGGGAGCTCCCGCTTCGCCGTGATCGGTCCCTCGAGTGGTGTCGATCATTTCTTCTGCGGTGGGGTGATCGTGGCCGCCGAGACGACGCGATCATCGATTCGTCCTCCGTACCTTCAGTTTCCCTCCGGCTCCTTTCACGATGAGGGGAGGAGGCGCGCGATCTCGCCTGGTGGGAGCCGGGTAGCGTGAATCGACGCTCCGTGTTTGGCCTTCGGTTCCCGTGGTCATCGACCACCACGGACCGCAGGAGCGGGGGGGGGGGGGGGGGGGGGGGCCCACCCAACGATGTCCGTCGCTCAACACGTCTCCGTTGGCTGGCGCGGTGCCGATGAGCTGCTGTACCGTCGCGACCAACGTCTGGATGTTCGCGTTGGTCTCTTGGGCCATGGCACGGAGCTGCCCCTGCGTGGCCAGCTCCGATCCGCTAGTCTCTTCGGTAGAGGGGGCGGGGTGATTGCCGTCGGGAGCGCCCTCAAGGTTGCTGTTGGGTGCGCCATTCCCCTCCTCCGGGATGGGGGGAATACGTCTCTTTCCGTTGTAGGTGCGTGCCATTGCAGGTGCGGTTTGTTTCTTCGTGGGACAGTTCGTTTCCCACAGACGGCGCCAGATGTTTCAGAGTGTTTTCTCACTACAAAAGCGTTGACCGTGGACTACCCGGTCAAGTGGTCAAGGGGCCGACTTGGGTCCCTCGGGTGCGCCGGGTCCGTGCAGACGCGGCGTAAATCTGAGTTGTGGGTGACTTGGAGCACGTCGGCTGGCTCGGATCTGGATCGTCGGCCACATGGGGGGTGAGGGGGATCCTCGGCCCGGTGGGAGATGCTCGACCTCGGACAGTCGGACGACGAGGGGTAGCCTTGGCGCCTCGTGAGCGGAGGGGAAGCCTCGGCTCGGCCGGACGTACTCGGCCTCGGACGGTCGGACGACGAGGGGTAGCCTCGGTCGTCTTGGTTGATACGTGGCCGGCGTGGGGCGGAGGGGAAGCCTCGGCCCGTGGATCTGACGTCCTCCTGCGCAGACGAGAGCACTCGTCAGGGGGGCCGGACCTTGGTTCCGGCCAAATCCCCTCCGATGCCTAAGTCAGACGATAATCTGAAAGAGGAGGCTCGGCGGAGACGGTTCGACTCGAGAGGAGGTCGGAACGACGTCTACCGGCACGAGCGGGGGAGGAAGGAAATGAAATGGGGGAACTAGGTCGTTGATGGAGTAACTTAGGTTTTAGTTACCTCAGATGCCGTCCCCCGTCTAGTCGTCCTTCTAGCCCTTTTATAAGCCTCCCGTCGTGATTGCCCACGACTCACGTCCCTCGTCCGCCCTTGATCGTGCCCCCTCAATCCGCCTCCCCCTCACCGTTCCCTGCGCCATCCTAGCACCTCCCCATTACCGCCATTAAGTGGTCGCGGGCCCGGGGGAACGGTTATCGCTGGAGTGGGCGAGTGACTTGCGCGTTTCCGGGGCCGGGTTGGATCGCCGTTCGGGGGGCCCTCTAAGGGGCTTTGTCAGGCGGGCCTGATCTCGCAGACGGGCTTCTGATCGGTAGTTGGGTTTCTAGCTCCATGTTCTTCGGGCTTCGTTTGGTGGGCTGCGCCTTTGGGCCCATGCTGTTGGGCCTCCGTAAAATAGACGTATCACCATGTATTGAGCCATGATTCAAAATTTACTACCGCTCCACGATTTTTGTCCATAATACCATGTATTGAGCCATAATACATGACATACCATGTATTTCTTTGAATTTGAATCATGGCATACCATACATGGTATTAATTTCAAATTTTTGTACATGAATATTGCATACCATACATGGTATTAATTTACTTCAATTTATTTCCAGATTACATACCATGTATTCACCCATCACTTAAATACATGGCTTAAATACCATGTATGAACAGTAAATTTCCTAATTAATACCATCTATTGAGCAATGCATCAAATTCAATCGTTCTTGAGACAAACTTGAAGGATCAATTTCATTATCGAGTTATTTTTAAGGGAAATCATTGTCAAGGTATGTTGTAAAGTTTTGATCTTATTTCTAGACTTGCAGAAGTTTATTGAATTCTTTTGATTTTTTTCATGCTATTTTAACATTCTATCTTCTGTTTCCATGATACATGGCATACAATGTATTTCTTTGAATTTGAATCATGGCATACCATACATGGTATTAATTTTAGAATTTCGTACATGAATAGTGCATACCATACATGGTATTAATTTACTTCAATTTATTTACAGATTACATACCATGTATTGATCCATCGCTTAAATACCATGTATGAACAGTAAATTTCCAGATTAATACCATCTATTGAGCCATGCATCAAATTCAATCGTTCTTGAGACGAAATTGAATGATCAGTTTCATTGTCGAGTTATTTTTAAGGGAAATCATTGTCAAGATATGTTTTAAAGTTTTGATCTTATTTCAATCCATGCGAAAGTTTATTGAATTCTTTTGATTTTTTCATGCTATTTTAACATTCTATCTTATTTTTCCATGATACATGACATACCATGAATTTGAATCACGTGATACCATACATGGTATTAATTTCAAATTTTCATACATGAATACTTCATACCATACATACATGGTATTAATTTACTTCAATTTCTTTCCAAATTACATACCATGTGTTGATCCATGGCTTAAATACCATGTATGAACATTAAATTTCGAGATTAATACCATCTATTGAGCCATGCATCAAATTCAATAGTTCTTGTGACTTTCAATTGTGATTGCAAAGTTGTGTAAATATGTGGATTGTTTAAATCAATGGATTGTTTTAATTGTGCTTGCAAAGTAGAATTTTTTACTTAAATTTGTGGATTGTTTTAATTGTGATGGCAAAGTTAATTATTTTATGTGTTGGTTTTAGGTGTTTGAATTGATGAAGAAGCAAGAAGAGACAAGGTAGGTGGATAAGGCTGCAAAGAGGGCGGAGTATCAGGCTTTGTAACATTCATGTTTACAGATTTATTGCATCAGCTGCAAAAAACATTTACAGGTTTATTTAGCATCATTTTGCTATGTATAAACATTGGAAGCATATCTATACAACATTGAGGTGTATAAGCATAAACTGTTGTGAATAAACACTTACAGGTTTATATATCAGTGATAGTTTGTACATGACTCCAAATTGATGATACATTCATGTTGTGTTGTTCTCTGTAACACTGAGGTGTATAAGAATTTACTGTTGTGTATAAACATTTACAGGTTTCTGTATCAGTGATTGTTTGTACATGACTACAAAATGATGATACATTCATATTGTGTTATTTTCTGTAACATTAACGAACCACGAACTGTATAAGCTTGCTAGGCAATGCCATTGGGAAATAGATCTTTGAGGTATATCAACGCTGAATATGGAATTAAGTGTCTTATCGATAGGATAGCATCGATGATGACTGAATTGTGATTTAATGATGTCAAGAGAAAGAAACAAGTGGATTAGTTTATTTCATTGTTGTTAAAACATGTTGAATACTATTTTCGAGGAGAGAGCAGAGTGTCGCAATAACAAAATGATAAAAAAAGTTTTCACACAAATCATAAGCCTAATGACCATTTACCAATTGGCATAAAGGGGTTTAAAGTTATAACATTCCAACCATTTGTATACTAAAAAAAACTATAAAGTAACTCATCTATGCTATTTAACCTATCAATCTGGCAGGAAAAGCGGGATTATGAGAGGGTAAGTGGGAAAAGGAATATTTACACGACCAATACCTTCATAAATAATATGTGTTCTAAACATCGAATGGACCCAAAGCATTTGCAACTATCTTCCCAATACATGGAGCGGCCTTTACTCCTAATCAAGATGATGTGCCTTAGCAAGTGAGTCTCCATTCAATGCAGTTAAAAGCTTAATTAGTTAAGAGACACATATAAGATGCTTAACATTTTTAGACATCTGAATGAAACCATACATAATTAGCACTGACATGGAAAACTTACATTGCAAATGAACGAGAGAACTGTGACCTGTAATAGAGATAAACAACAGCAAAGAAGTATGCACAGAGCAAGGATATGCAAATAGAATAACGATGATTCATGGATATACATACTGTAATGTAAGCAATTGATATACAACGTGTCTTTCACACACTTATATTGAAACAGTTTCAATAGGATGATCAAATTGAAAGAACACCATATCAAGTAGAATAATGCATACACAGGAAATAAATGTCTCAACAGGATGATCAAATGTCCAACAGGATGATTAAATCTTAAGGAGTCAAAGGGTTGGATGAGAGTTAGTGAAAATTTTGTGCAAAAACCTTAAAAATTTTGGAGGAACTAAATTTGCAGAGAACTAAATATTTGAGGAACTAAAATTTTTGGGGAACTAAATTTTTGGGTGAACTAAAATGTTTGGAATTTTTTTGTGGGGGACTATATTTGGATAGAACAAAATTTTGGGGGAATTAAAATTTTGGGAGACTATATTTGTATACCCGATGGGTATGGGCATGGTACAAAAATTTACCCATGTCCATCTACCCGTTTTTCCATCCCTAGTCATGAGGGAATTACCCGTGTGCCATTGTCCCATATGGCATTGTGACATTGCCATATGGGACCAACATGCCACCTAGGACATTAGCACGCCGAATATTCCCTAATTTATAAGATAGATTTAATATTTGGGTCGTGTGTTGTAAAATTGACATCTGTCCCAAATTTCCCTAATTTATAGGCAAATTTCCCTAATTTCATACATATATGCAAGTTTTCTATCCATGTACTAGTATCAATGCCATCATGTACATTTTAAATCTCTTTACGTCATTAATTCATATTAATATGTCCATCTCCTCATGTCAAGAATTTCATGTCAATATGTTCATATGTTAGTATGTTTACATGTTGTTAAAAATGGTTGTAGAAAATTTAATTACCCTAGCTATGATCCAACCTCAAAATTGGGTAGGAAAATAGTGGTGAATGTGTTAGCTTTATGTTTTTGCAAATAAAAAGAAGATGAAAGTCATGTTGAAATTTAATATGTACCATTTTGAAGATTGTCATGTTATAACTAGGATTCATTTTGGTTAAGACATGTCTTGCATTGAGTAGTATGTTTAAGTGTCAATATGTTAGGATGATTTTTCTTCCATGCTAAAAAATTACTTAATATGTTGCTTAATGTGCTCAATATGTTGCTAATGTTTATTAGAATTGCTTATGCTTAAGATGTTGTTAATAAATTGCCTAATATGTTGCTAGAGTTTTCATGCAGCTATGCTGCCTAGAAATCTGGGAGTGATGCCGTGCGACGCTCGGTGCGTCTGCCCAGCTAATTCTGTTCTTTGTTGTCATGTGTGCGCACGCTTGTATTACGTTCAGATTCAGTTTTTTTGCAGCTGTTCGTTTATGCTAAACCCAAACATACAGATAAGTATTTCTTTTCGTGCTCTTTAATTTCATGTGTTTACTCATTCAATATTTACTGTTTTATCGTCTAACTTAATATTAATTATTGGTAGGGTCATCGTGGCGAGGTCGGCCCATCAGGACCAGAGGCTAACAGAGGGGGTGATGGCGGGCGCGGTGGCGGGCAAGGGGGCGATGACTTGGTGAGGGTAGCAGGCTTGGGGACGATGGCGGTGGCGAGTGTAGTGGTCGATGACGGGATATTGAGTTTTTTATTGTTTTTAAATTTCGGCCATGTTGGAGACTGTATAATAATGTAATATGAATACATTATTAGTTTCGTGTAAGAGTTATTTTATTTTTTTCATTTAATTTATATTATTTTTGTGTTTTGCTATTTGTGGAAATATATATTGGATTATTTTGATGTATACATGCACTTTTTGATAGTTTTGTTTGTAATTTATATTATTATGTGCAGGGATTTATTGTAATATTGTTTTAAAAAATATTTTAAATATTAGTCACGGACATAACTGTGGCCAATACTATTTTTTGGCCACGGCATTGTCCGTGGCCAAAACGAATCAGCCACGGAATTTGTGCACAATTTCATGCACGAATACCGTGGTAAATATGTTTTGGACATATCTGTGGCTGAAACAAGAACCAATGCGACGGAAATGCCCGTGGTCATTACTCATTGGCCATGGATTTTATGCTTGGTATATGTCATGTTGGTGCACAAAGTCCGTGGCCGATGCCGTTCGGCCACGAACTATACCGTGGCCAAACAATATTATTTGCAACAAATCCATCCGTGGCCAATATTTAAAATATTTTTTATTTTCCTTATCGGCCATGAAAATCCATGGCCGTTTTTCCGTGGCCGATAATCGGTGCACAATTCCGAGGCCAAAAGCCCCAAAGGCCACTACAGCATTAGCCATGGGATTTCAGCCACATAATTTTTTTCCACTGCAGATTTGTTTCGGCCACAGATTTATGTCTTTCGGCCACAGATTTGTTTGTCTGTAATAGCCACGTTCTGTCATACGTATTTAGTACGTACTTCTCTGATGTATTGAATTATGTGTATTTTTGCGTCTTGATTTTAGTTATTATTTCCTTGGCTCGAACTCGCGATCGGACTCCGTATTCACGATCCTCACGATGGTGCGATCGTCCCATTATTTTCCATATAATTTTTGGACGATCGTGTCGAAGGGGAAAATCGTAATAATTTATAAATCTTAATTAAAATTATATTAAGCTGGCAATCCTGATTAGATTAATACTTTTCAAATTTAAACTTTTAAACATAAATATTTTCCTTAACTAAATTTATTTTTAAAGCTAAAGATATCCTAACTAACCCCTACCCAGCCCACGTCATCATCTCTCAACCCCCCACACAAACCCGTGGAGATCTCACCGAACAAACTCATGCACTCTCCCCTCCCCGCACACGATTTTGTGCATGCAATTAAAAAAAACCCCGCAACCTCACCCACGTTCTCGCAATCACCTCACCAACGTTGTCTTGTCCTCTCATTCTTCTTATCCAAAACCCATGCAAACCCATCTTCCTCCTTCCAAATGAAACACAAGCCCGCAGCAAACCCTTACACTTCCCACCTGCGCCTCCTTCTGCAACTTCCGACAGCATCTCCTACCCAACTCTGACGAGCCTTCCTTCGACAAACCCAGCACACCCGCAGCATGCCTCCAGTGCCACCCCATCGACAGCTTCTCCCTCAACTCGATGTTCCACCTTCGACGTCCAAACAGCAGTAAATTCCCCCACAAAACTCCAACCCCGAACACCTCTCCTCTGCCCAGCGATGACCCATAACTTTGCCTCCCTCCAACAACTACCCACCCCACCTTCCTTTACAAACTTCCCCCACAAACCGCTCTCCTCTGCACCTCTTAACCGTCCTCCCATCAAACTCAGCTTCCACCTCCGACAATTTCGACGCATCCCCGGTCTCTGAAGAACGCCCTGCACCACGTCATCACTGCTGTAGTCTGCTTGCTGCATCGCTACCCCGTGTCCTCGGTCCACCATCTCTCTTGCACCTCCGACCCGTCACCGTTCCCGCATCAAGGACGACACAGCTGGACATAACACGAAAGTTAGCAGTATTAGTTGTTATTATATTAATTGGCTTATAATGTTAGTCTAATGTCAGTAAGTTATCTTTAATATTATAATATATTAGTTATGAGTTAATAAGATTAGTACGTTAAGTTTGTTATAACATTAATTTTATAATATAAGTTCGTAATATATTAGCAGTTTTATATCTGTTCATTAATTATAATTAACATATAGATAAGTTTTAATAACAGTTTAATAAGATGTTAGTATATATTTTATTAACAGTATGTATGTGTGTGTGTGTATATATATATGAGTGATCAAATAACCCCCAAGAAAACCCCCTATCAAAAAGTCTATGCCCCCTTATTTTTTTCGGAAGATCCGGACCGTTCATCTTAATTTTCACCCTCTAAAACCTAGACCCACCAATTTTCTGTCTGATCCCATGTGTTTTGCTCGTTCATCCACCCTTCGCAAAAGTTCTGTTCATGCGAAACCGTTAAATTTGGGTCGGATGGATGAACGAGCAAAACACATGTGATCGGGATGAAAATTGGTGGATCAGGATTTTAGAGTGAGGAGATCAAGATGAACGATTCAGATCTTCCGAAAAAATAGGGGCCATAAATTTTTTGATAGGGGGTTTTCTTGGGGGTTATTTTTGGAGTTATTTGATTCATCCACACACACACACCCATTATTAGTAATATAACACAGTTAATAATGTTGTAGTTAAGTTTAATAACCTATATGTTAATAACTTATCAGTATATTACTTTATGAAAACCGTATATTATTTTACAAAATCAATACATTATACAAATACTGTATTTGTAGTTATAACATTCTAATAAGTGAAATTCACTTAACATAATATTGAAAATCTAATGGTGCAGAAACGTCTGTGCGTTTCATAAGAACTCATCGACGCCAAAATCACCAAAATCAGGCAAGTGCACATTTTTATACGCATTTTTAAATGTTGTGCATTTAGACGCTTTCCACACATAGCTAATTTCTGGACAAATTAACCGTAATATGTTGCACACGAAAATTGCCATGTGACACAACTACACCAAACTCCATATGTGAACTTTGTGAATTTCCAGATAAAAACACGCGCGTGTTTATGGAAACTTTAACAAGTTGACCGATAATGTTTCGTAAATTGCAAACATTCTGGAAATCTAGACATCCTGAATCACTTGAAACATCATGCTATCTTGCGGGCCGGTTTGGCTATCTTGTGGGCCAGTTTGGCTAATAACATACCTTGAGGGCTGGTTTGGCTGATTCTGGCTCGTGGTCCAGAAAAAGTACACGTGGATGGGGTTGGGTTCACGGGCACTAGTCAGAAGTAAATGGGTCACCTTCGAGGGCACAAGATGGTCGATTCACTTGCTATCCGCCTAACGACGTGGACTTAGTCACTAGATTAAATACACTCTTGAACATCTTGAAAATGCTATATCGAAAATGTGCGACATATAGTGTTGCTTCTACTTTCATTTAAATAGAACTGCCATGCTAATGTCATCTTTGTCATATTTCTTAGAAATGTTAATTATTCATTCAGTCTTAAATGCTTTAACTGCTATGCAAAATACTTTAAAAATCTTGCCAAGTGTCCCATCCTCACTTTTACTTTCCAAGGACCCTTGCTGACATACATTTCCATTTGTTTGAAATGTATGTCAGGTCATGAGACAGGTTACATCGAGGACGAGCCGCTTGAGGAGACTACCCTCAAGACCAGGAGTACACTGACCCAGAAGTTCTTCCTACTGAGGACTAGTTGCTGGACACTATCTGCTGTTGCGTAGGATTTTATTTGCTGCATTTCTGTAGGGTGTGTACCCATTTCGTTGTAGAACTCTGTTTTGTTGGCCATGTTTGGGGCCCTTTATTTTGTGTACTTTCTTCTGGATGTTGGTAAAATGTTAAAAGTTATTTCTGTTTCTTCTGAATGCATGTAAGTTCCAACGATTGGTTTGTCTACAGATGCTTATTGGGTTTGAGTTTCACCTCTTTAGCCCATACGGACCCGCTCGCATCCTCGCTCCCAAGTATAATGGGAAGTGGGACGTAACAGGTTTTTATGGTGGTCCATGTAGGTCATGCATTATGCAAACTTCAGAGCAATTGAAATACTATCATTAGCCAAAACATCCAGATTTATCTTATACACACAAAATTTACTTAAGTTTCTTGCTTCAGCATGGTAGGAGGACACAACACCAGGAACGAGAATGGAGTTGGCAGAAGTGGTACTTCCGATATCAACAAACTCCTTGGAGTCATGCGAGGGATGTTGGAGATCTAGCAGCAGCTGATTCAGCAGGGCCAGTAACCTGCTCAGATTACACCACCACCCCCCTCGAGCTGAACCGGGGTTAAGCGGTTTCATGAGCTGCAACCCAAGAGCTTCTCTTGAAAAAAGGGTCTCTAGATGCTGAAGAGTGGCCCCAAGGGACTGAGGATAAGCTGAGTGCTGCATGTATCCCTCAGGCAGGATGTGTTGATGTTACGAAGCTCCAACTGACTGACAATGCTAGCAGCTGGTGGTAACTGGAAGATAGGCGTTTGATCAAGCCTATCTCTTGGGGCATGTTTCGGGAATGGTTAAACACCAAGTATTATTCCAAAATGGCCAAAAGAGAACTTTAGCAGTGCTTCACCAATCTGGTCCAAGGAGATAGGACTGTTGACGAGTATGAGGCCAAGGTTTCTATGCTCAGCCGCTTTGCACCCCGACATGGTCGAAGATCTAGAGGATTGTACATTTCAGTTTTGCCAAGGCCCAAATCATCCCAAAGTTCAAGCCTCGATGACCTCGACGAAACTAATGACCCTTCAGGACGTTTTGGATGCTGTATGGAGCCATGAAGTCGTGGCGAGACTTCCAGGGGGACCTAAAGCTGGAGGAAGTAAGCGTCCTATGAAGCCACCTAGGATCGTGCCCAAAGGCAATTTCCGGCCTCCCCAGACCACACAGTTCAAGAGGCTAGCTACTTCTGTCGATCGAGATTAGCTGAACTGTTTCTTCTGTGGCAAGACTGGACATCAGAAGAAGGATTGTAGGCAGATGCTGAATCAATGCCTGATCTACAGAGCATCTACACACACTGCGAGAGACTGCCCTACGACAAGGATCATCGAGCAACTACTAGAATACCTGGACCTGTTCACCGAGGAGCGCCTGGACCTTCTCCGCAAAGTGCACCTGGACCTGCTCGGCGTGGACCGCCCCTGGTTCCTCAAAACCGAGCCTATCAGCAGGCCAATCAGCCGAAGCGCCAGGCGTTCACAATGACAGCTGTAGAAGCTGAGGCTGAGGATGATGTGATTACATGTAACATTTATATCTTTTATTTTATATTGCTTTTATATTCATGCTTGTTAGTTAGACTCTTGCTAAGTTTTAGTTATTATCATCTTAGGTGTCATCTTAGTGGCTTCCCACCCAGCTCTGACCCTATTTGATTCTGGAGCTTCATTGTGTATCTTATCCCAAAAATTCGTAGTCAAACACTCGATTCCAACCTACCGAGTTCCCAAAAGTTGGAATATCACTACTAGAAGTGGCATGGTGAGTGTATCCTTGGGATGCAGATCGTGTCCTTTAGTGATTTGCGGACATGAGCTCTATGCAGATTTCATGGTCCTGGACATGCCTAACTTTGATGTTATTCTCGGCATGGATTGGTTAGGAACCTTCTATGCTACTATCGACTGTCACAAGAATAAAGTGGTATTTGAGATTTCCAACCATCCGGTGTTCGAATTCATCAGTGGTAGTTATTTGCTCGGACCCATCAAATTTTGGGCACAGCCGAATGAAGTAATCGTCGCATCTATGCAAGTCGAACCTGAGAAGCCTACAGTGGTTTGACTTCGAAGATGTATTCTAGAGGATATTTCTGGATTGCCGCCTGACCGAAGTCTGGAATTCAGTATCGACCTGATGCCGGATACTCAACCGATCTCGAAGGTGCCTTACCGTGTGACTCCTGTAGAACTTGAAGAGCTACGAAAACAATTGGACAGCCTGCCGCAGAAAGGATTTATCCATCCCAGCGTATCTCCTAGGGGTGCACCTGTTCTATTGGTCATGAAGAAGGACAGATCGAGAAGGATGTGCATAGATCATCGGGAGCTGAACAAAGTTAATGTGAAGAATAAGTACCAGTTACCTCTCATCGATGACATCTTCGACCAACTCGGTGGATCATGAGTTTTCTCGAAGTTGGATCTCAGGAGTGGATACCATCAGGTGAAGGACAAGAATGAAGATATCTACAAGACGACCTTCCGGACCAAGTATGGTCACTAAGAGTTCGTTGTCATGCCATTCAGTGTGACCAACGCCCCTGCAGTATTCATGAATATCATGAATCTCATATTCTACGAGTTCCTGGATAAATTCGTAGTGATATTTATTGACGATATATTGGTTTACTCGAAGAGCGAGGAGGAGCATGCTGAGCACTTGCGGATTGTTTTGGAGACACTTTGCCATCATCGGTTTATGCCAAGTACAACAAGTGTGAATTCTGGTTGGATAGAATTGCATTTCTTTGTCATGTGGTATCGAGCGACGGTATCTCTGTCGACCCAGAGAAAGTTGCATCAATTAGTAATTGGCATACCCCTCAGTCGGCATCTGACATCAGGAGTTTCCTAGGATTGGCGGCTTTTTATCGCTGATTCATCAAGGATTTCTCGAGGATAGCCGAGCCCATGACTCGATTGACGAGGAAGGTCGTCAAGTTTATATTGTCAGACTCTTGTAAGTATGAATTTGAGATATTGAAAGCGAGGCTGACGTTTGCACCAGTCCTGGCTACACCAGATAGGAGTGGAGGATTTGAGATCGTAAGTGATGCATCCGGTAAAGGCCTTAGATGTGTCGTGCACCATCATGGTCATGTGGTCGTATATTGTTCTCGGATTTGAAGGTTCACTAGAAGATTTATCGAACTCAAAACTTGGAGCTAGCCGTTGTCATCTTTGCCCTGAAGATTTGGAGACATTTCTTACTAAGAAAGAAAGTGAAAATTTCACTGATCACAAAAGTTTGAAATACATTTTCACCCAGAAGGAGTTGAATATGAGGCAGCACAGATGGTTAGAGCTGATGGCTGATTACGACATCGACCTCCAGTATCATCCAGGGAAGATTAATGTCGTACCCTGTTGAGTATTGGTGTTTCATACCAATCTTATTTTGATTATGATCACAACATTATGTTGTTACTAATGAATCTCATGTTTTAGTCTCTCAGATTATTTCAAGGATATCTTTCTTGGAGACTAATCACTTGGTGTAACGAGGGACATCATGAGAAGAAGGGCCAAAGTTTGGACTCAAGGAGTGCCAAAGCTTTGAGATGATGGAGAACAATCAAGGCATCAAGATTGAAGACTTAGAATTTTAAGACAGTATTGTAATATATGTAATTTACCTTATTGCTTTCTCTCTCTTTTGAGTCTAGGTTATTGTAATGCCTTGTTAGATGGTTTACTTTTCATGCATATGCATTTAAACATCTTAGTGAACCTTAGGATTATCATAGAATCCAACCTAATAGGTTCACTCTGTCCAAAGAATCATTTGGAGTCTCTGGCTTTCCGTCAGTCGCCTGATGAGGGAAACACAGCCGACTGGGTGATTTCCAGTCGCCTGTAGATCCTTCTACAGTCGCCTGATATGCACAGCTCAAGTCAACATTTCAATTGACTCAAACTTGAGCTTTACACACAGTCGCCTGATGATCAGTTTACAGTCGCCTGTATATTTACAGTCACCTGGAAATTGGCCAACAGTCGCCTGTCTAGTGTAAGTGCAATCACTGCATCTCTCTGTCTTCTCTCCATATTTTACAGTAGTCGATTGATGAAGAATATACAGCGCCTGACTTTTTGGCAGTCGACTATAGTATTAACATCAGTCGCATGTGCGAAGAATTGGAGAAAGAGTACAGCTCTCTGTTTCGATCCATCCCCTGCAGCAGTCGTCTGCTGAAGGATTAACAGACGCATGTCCTTTTTGTCAGTCGACTGTATTGACTTCTTCAGTCGACTGTCCTGGCTCAGATTATAGCCGTTGGATATTTTCTAGCCGTTGAGCAGTCGACTGTCTTTTGATCATCAGTCGACTGTTCCTGTCGTTTTCACCCAGTTTCTAGCCGTTGCAGATTTGTTTATTTGGCTGTTTCTTTGGGTTTTTGGGCTTGATATAGGATTCCTATATATATGAGTGTGCTGCCTTTGCTTAAACTTCTTGATTGATTCTTGATTACTCTTGATTCTATTGAAAATCTCAAGAGATCTTTAAGCCACTCTCAAGATCCCTCAGTTCCCTCTATTGAGCATTCATCTCTCTTCATGCATTGAAGTCCAGCTCAAGGGAAATCATCCAAGTGCTCTCAAGCATATTCCAACACATGGAGATCCTCTTCCATGCCTTGCATTCATTCATGAGTAAGCATCTCAAGGCATAGGTAAGAGTATTTACTTTACAAGGTGTAATTTGTTTTCCTATTTCTCTTTGTGGGATTAGGATACTCTCTTTGTGGGAGTTTCTCTCTTTGTGGGAGGTTGTCTCTTTATGGGACTAGGGAATTCTCTTTGTGGGAATTAACTCTCTTTGTGGGAGTTTAGTGTCCTAGTGTAGGGCTAACCCTAATTCTCTGAGTGGGAGTTAGTGATTCTCTGTGTGGGATTCTTGATCCTCGTGTAGGATTGGTTGGGTCCTTGTGTAGGGCATAAATCCTCTTTGTGGGGTATCTCCTTGTGAGATTTGTATTCACTTCTCTGTGTGGGATTATAGTGAATATTGGTGTGGCTGGATGTACCCAAGTTTGGGGCACCAGGGTAAAGCTTTGTGTTTGCATTTGGATTGATTGTGCCTTTTAATTTCTCTTGCATTTATTATTCCGCATTTGCAAGTTAAATTTTAATTGGACAATTTTATTGCCATTACACTATTCACCCCCCTCTAGTGTGTGTTGTTAGTATTGCAAGGGTTAGATGATCCCTACAATTGCTATCAGAGCAAGGTTAAAGCTTACTGTAACGATGGCATTCAATGCAACATCCACGCCTCATGAAGAAGGTCTTTCAACCGTCCGACCCCCGCTCTTCAACGGAACCAACTACCCGAGTTGGAAGATCAAGATGATGGTCTACTTGAAGAGTCATGACCTTTGGGACATAACGGAGTCACCTTTCGAGGAGCCTACTTCACCCGCGGCCTTGAGAGCTAAAGTAGAGAAGGACTTGATCAAAGTCAATGCTAGGGCTATGTGTGTTCTCTATTGCGCCCTCACTCAGGATGAGTTCGATCGCATCTCCATGTGCAAATCGGCCAATAGTATTTGGCATACATTGGAGATCTCTCATGAAGTGCTACTTCAACATAAGGAAGAGATCCAGTCAACCAAGCCCGAGAAGAAAAAGGGTGTTGCTCTTTATGGTGAGAAGGAGTCTTTCAAGTGGAAAAAGTAGTTCCAACAAGAAGATCAATGTGAAGATGAAGATCTTAGCGACGATGACTACATCGAGCTTGCCAAGCAATTCAAGAATTTCAAGGCATCCCTCAAGGACAAACAAGGTATGTCTTCATCAAAGTTTGTCTCACAGTCTAACAAGTTGGTTTCTTTCAACTGCAGTGGAATAGGTCATGTGGCTACCGAATGCCCTTCCAAACCCAACATAGATACCGGTAAGGGTAAAGGGAAGAAACATTGGAAAGCCAAGTCCGAGGTCAAGAACCAAAAGAAGGGACTTATCGGCACATTTGATGATTCCGATAGGGACACATCTAATGATGAAGAAGAGGATGACAAGGAGCACGATCAAAGGTGTTTCGTTGCCTTTGATGATTCTTCATCAACTTCATCTAACACTAGCGATGAAGAGATAGAGACATGGCTCAACTCCAAAGAAGAAAGTTGCTTTATGGCTAATGGGGAAGAGTCTTCGTCAAGCTCAAGCGAGGAGGAAAGTGATGAGGAAGCCGAGGAGGAAAAGCCATCCTATGAGGAGATTGAATACCGCCTAAATGTGGCCTCCAATTTGGGAAGTAAGTGCATCGACTCATATGAGAAAATGAAAGCTAAACTTGATAATGCTATGAGTAAGATGCATGATTTAGAATCTTCTAGTGAAAATATTCATAATGAAAAGCATGTTTATGACACTTGTGAGAGAGACACACTTCTCTCTCAAGTTAAGGAATTGAGCCTTTCTAATGAAAATCTCATTGCTCAAAACCTTAGCTTAGATGCTCACATTGAACAACTTACGTTGAAATGTGAAGAGGAATCCCGGAAGCTCATAAGCTTTGTGTATTCTAGGGATTCACTCCACGATTTGTTGGAAAAACAACATCCGACAAATCATAGAGCAGGTTTGGGTTATATTCAAAATGTGGTTCTCAAACCCACCTCTAATTCCTCTTATGGTGCAAATACAAGAAATATTGCTAAAGCACCTAAGAAGAATCACCATGCTTTCTTGTACAACAATAACACCAACAAGAAGCATATAGATCACAAGGTGATGAGGAAGAATGAAAAATCTTCATTTTTTGCTAATAAGCAAAATCCTCATTCTTTGCATGCTAATAAATTTGTTTCTACACCTAAGCATGCCACATCCATCCCTCTCGGAAAGGCAAAACCCTTGCCTAGAAAATCCTTGAGATTATGGATTCCCACTAAGGTTAGTGTGCAAGAGAGAGATAGTTACATCAACTCTCTAGTTAGGGATGTGATCACCTCATGTGATTACGTTTGGAAATCAAACTCCACTTGGGTTTGGTTACCTAATGTTTAGGTTCCTTACTCATATGCATATTGCATGGGTATTGTGCTTCATTATTTATTTTAAGCATACCCATTGATTGTGTGTGTTTCATGATTTTGAAAATACTTTCAAATTTATTTCTTTTCATGAAAATGGGGACCTTGGGTTTTTTTTTGACATGCATGCATTTTTTGATCCATGTGTATGTCAATGGGGGAGTTAATATATTATATGTTTAAATTATTTTAAGACATATTTTAACTCTCATTTCGGAGGTTATTTGAGATCATTATTTACATTTGGTCATTTTGGGTCTCAAACCAAACCTCTTGTTTATTGCCAACAAGTTTCATGTCTCATTGTTTTTTGGCAATATCCTTGTGTATCATTGAAGCTTGATTTTTTCTCCATATCTATTGCTTTGATACACTTTTAGGCCCATTGCTCCATTAATTAATTCGTATTAGATCCTAGAAGTCAAAAGTTGACCATTTCTATGATCTAGGGGGATCATGGGATAGTGAATTGATACCTACTAAAATTTTAAAAATTTGGTATCATACATATCTTTCTTTTCTTGCATATTGTCACATCTTGGTGAATATGACAAAGGGGGATATATTTAATGTCCACCTTTTTGACGATGTCTAGGGGGAGAGATATATGCATTATGTGATCATATCTATAGGGGGAGAGATATATACATATGCATATGGGGAGAGATATCTTTATATGGAGAGATATATGGGATTAGATAAACCATTCTTGTATGCAAGCTTTTATTCTTTGCAATTGGTTTATGTGATCCATGCCTATTATATGTCACCATGTTTTTATTGGTATTATGAGTATTTACCTTTGTGTAGCTCATTATATAATTGGTGCATATAAGAAGGGGGAGATCATTAGCATTGTGCTGTAATTCTTTATGATTTACATAATGTGTGTCATCATCAAAAAGGGGGAGATTGTTGAGTATTGGTGTTTCATACCAATCTTATTTTGATGATGATCACAACATTATGTTGTTGCTAATGAATCTCATGTTTTAGTCTCTCAGTTTATTTCAAGGATATCTTTCTTGGAGACTAATCACTTGGTGTAACGATGGACATCATGAGAAGAAGGGCCAAAGTTTGGACTCAAGGAGTGCCAAAGCTTTGAGATGATGGAAAGCAATCAAGGCATCAAGATTGAAGACTTAGACTTTTAAGAAAGCATTGTAATCCATGTAATTTACCTTATTGCTTTCTCTCTCTTTTGAGTCTAGGTTATTGTAATGCCTTGTTAGATGGTTTACTTTTCATGCATATGCATTTAACCATCTTAGTGAACTTTAGGATTATCATAGAATCCAACCCAATAGGTTCACTCTGTCCAAAGACTCATTTGGAGTCTCTGGCTTTCCGTTAGTCGCCTGATGAGGGAAACACAGCCGACTGGGTGATTTCCAGTCGCCTGTAGATCCTTCTACAGTCGCCTGATATGCACAGCTCAAGTCAACATTTCAATTGACTCAAACTTGAGCTTTACGCACAGTCGCCTGATGATCAGTTTACAGTCGCCTGTATATTTACAGTCACCTGGAAATTGGCCAACAGTCGCCTGTCTAGCGTAAGTGCAATCACTGCATCTCTCTGTCTTCTCTCCATATTTTACAGTAGTCAATTGATGAAGAATATACAGCGCCTGACTTTTTGGCAGTCGACTATAGTATTAACATCAGTTGCATGTGCGAAGAATTGGAGAAAGAGTACAGCTCTCTGTTTCGATCCATCCCCTGCAGCAGTCGTCTGCTGAAGGATTAACAGACGCATGTCCTTTTTGTCAGTCGACTGTATTGACTTCTTCAGTCGACTGTCCTGGCTCAGATTATAGCCGTTGGATATTTTCTAGCCGTTGAGCAGTCGACTGTCTTTTGATCATCAGTCGACTGTTCCTGTCGATTTCACCCAGTTTCTAGCCGTTGTAGATTTGTTTATTTGGCTGTTTCTTTGGGTTTTTGGGCTTGATATAGGATTCCTATATATATGAGTGTGCTGCCTTTGCTTAAACTTCTTGATTGATTCTTGATTACTCTTGATTCTATTGAAAATCTCAAGAGATCTTTAAGCCACTCTCAAGCTCCCTCATTTCCCTCTATTGAGCATTCATCTCTCTTCATGCATTGAAGTCCAGCTCAAGGGAAATCATCCAAGTGCTCTCAAGCATATTCCAACACATGGAGATCCTCTTCCATGCCTTGCATTCATTCATGAGTAAGCATCTCAAGGCATAGGTAAGAGTATTTACTTTACAAGGTGTAATTTGTTTTCCTATTTCTCTTTATGGGATTAGGATACTCTCTTTGTGGGAGTTTCTCTCTTTGTGGGAGGTTGTCTCTTTATGGGACTAGGGAATTCTCTTTGTGGGAATTAACTCTCTTTGTGGGAGTTTAGTGTCCTAGTGTAGGGCTAACCCTAATTCTCTGAGTGGGAGTTAGTGATTCTCTTTTGTGGGAGTCTTGATCCTCGTGTAGGATTGGTTGGGTCCTTGTGTAGGGCATAAATCCTCTTTGTGGGGTATCTCCTTGTGAGATTTGTATTCACTTCTCTGTGTGGGATTATAGTGAATATTGGTGTGGCTGGATGTAACCAAGTTTGGGGAATCAGGGTAAAGCTTTGTGTTTGCGTTTGGATTGATTGTGCCTTTTAATTCCTCTTGCATTTATTATTCCGCATTTGCAAGTTAAATTTTAATTGGACAGTTTTATGGGTTATTTAGTACCGACCCCCTGTGTTTTCTCCGAAATTAGCAACACCCCCCTATGGTTTCAATAATTAGTAAGACCCCCCTATTGTATCCAATTTGGTCTCCCCCGCCTATAGAAAGACCCCCCTAAACAGGGGGAGGGGGGTCCAAAATTGGGTGCCATAGGGGGGTATTACTAATTATTGAAACCATAGGGGGTGTTGCTAATTTCGGAGAAAACACAGGGGGTCGGTACTAAATAACCCTAATTTTATTGCCATTACACTATTCACCCCCCTCTAGTGTGTGTTGTTAGTATTGTAAGGGTTAGACGATCCCTACAATTGGTATCAGAGCAAGGTTAAAGCTTACTGCAACGAGGGCATTCAATGCAACATACACGCCTCATGAAGATGGTCTTTCAACCGTCCGACCCCCGCTCTTCAACGAAACCAACTACCCGAGTTGGAAGATCAAGATGATGGTCTACTTGAAGAGTCATGACCTTTGGGACATAACGGAGTCACCTTTCGAGGAGCCTACTTCACCCGCGGCCTTGAGAACTAAAGCAGAGAAGGACTTGATCAAAGTCAATGCTAGGGCTATGTGTGTTCTCTATTGCGCCCTCACTCAGGATGAGTTCGATCGCATCTCCATGTGCAAATCGGCCAATAGTATTTGGCATACATTGGAGATCTCTCATGAAGTGCTACTTCAACATAAGGAAGAGATCCAGTCAACCAAGCCCGAGAAGAAAAAGGGCGTTGCTCTTCATGGTGAGAAGGAGTCTTTCAAGTGGAAAAAGTAGTTCCAACAAGAAGATCAATGTGAAGATGAAGATCTTAGCGACGATGACTACATCGAGCTTGCCAAGCAATTCAAGAATTTCAAGGCATCCCTCAAGGACAAACAAGGTATGTCTTCATCAAAGTTTGTCTCACAGTCTAACAAGTTGGTTTCTTTCAACTGCAGTGGAATAGGTCATGTGGCTACCGAATGCCCTTCCAAACCCAACATAGATACCGGTAAGGGTAAAGGGAAGAAACATTGGAAAGCCAAGTCCGAGGTCAAGAACCAAAAGAAGGGACTTATCGGCACATTTGATGATTCCGATGGGGACACATCTAATGATGAAGAAGAGGATGACAAGGAGCACGATCAAAGGTGTTTCGTTGCCTTTGATGATTCTTCATCAACTTCATCTAACACTAGCGATGAAGAGATAGAGACATGGCTCAACTCCAAAGAAGAAAGTTGCTTTATGGCTAATGGGGAAGAGTCTTCGTCAAGCTTAAGCGAGGAGGAAAGTGATGAGGAAGCCGAGGAGGAAAAGCCATCCTATGAGGAGCTTGAATACCGCCTAAATGTGGCCTCCAATTTGGGAAGTAAGTGCATCGACTTATATGAGAAAATGAAAGCTAAACTTGATAATGCTATGAGTAAGATGCATGATTTAGAATCTTCTAGTGAAAATATTCATAATGAAAAGCATGTTTATGACACTTGTGAGAGAGACACACTTCTCTCTCAAGTTAAGAAATTGAGCCTTTCTAATGAAAATCTCATTGCTCAAAACCTTAGCTTAGATGCTCACATTCAACAACTTACGTTGAAATGTGAAGAGGAATCCCGGAAGCTCATAAGCTTTGTGTATTCTAGGGATTCACTCCACGATTTGTTGGAAAAACAACATCCGGCAAATCATAGAGCAGGTTTGGGTTATATTCAAAATGTGGTTCCCAAACCCACCTCTAATTCCTCTTATGGTGCAAATACAAGAAATATTGCTAAAGCACCTAAGAAGAATCACCATGCTTTCTTGTACAACAATAACACCAACAAGAAGCATATAGATCACAAGGTGATGAGGAAGAATGAAAAATCTTCATTTTTTGCTAAGAAGCAAAATCCTCATTCTTTGCATGCTAAGAAATTTGTTTCTACACCTAAGCATGCCACATCCTTCCCTCTCGGAAAGGCAAAACCCTTGCCTAGGAAATCCTTGAGATTATGGATTCCCACTAAGGTTAGTGTGCAAGAGAGAGATAGTTACATCAACTCTCTAGTTAGGGATGTGATCACCTCGTGTGATTACGTTAGGAAATCAAACTCCACTTGGGTTTGGTTACCTAATGTTTAGGTTCCTTACTCATATGCATATTGCATGGGTATTGTGCTTCATTATTTATTTTAAGCATACCCATTGATTGTGTGTGTTTCATGATTTTGAAAATACTTTCAAATTTATTTCTTTTCATGAAAATGGGGACCTTGGGGTTTTTTTGACATGCATGCATTTTTTGATCCATGTGTATGTCAATGGGGGAGTTAATATATTATATGTTTAAATTATTTTAAGACATATTTTAACTCTCATTTCGGAGGTTATTTGAGATCATTATTTACATTTGCTCATTTTGGGTCTCAACCCAAACCTCTTGTTTATGGCCAACATGTTTCATGTCTCATTGTTTTTGGCAATATCCTTGTGTATCATTGAAGCTTGATTTTTTCTCCATATCTATTGCTTTGATACACTTTTAGGCCCATTGCTCCATTAATTAATTCGTATTAGATCCTAGAAGTCAAAAGTTGACCATTTCTATGATCTAGGGGGAGCATGGGATAGTGAATTGATACCTACTAAATTTTTAAAAATTTGGTATCATACATATCTTTCTTTTCTTGCATATTGTCACATCTTGGTGAAGATGACAAAGGGGGATATATTTGATGTCCACCTTTTTGACGATGTCAAGGGGGAGAGATATATGCATTATGTGATCATATCTATAGGGGGGAGAGATATATACATATGCATAAGGGGAGAGATATCTTTATATGGAGAGATATATGGGATTAGATAAACCATTCTTGTATGCAAGCTTTTATTCTTTGCAATTGGTTTATGTGATCCATGCCTATTATATGTCACCATGTTTTTATTGGTATTATGAGTATTTACCTTTGTGTAGCTCATTATATAATTGGTGCATAAAATAAGGGGGAGATCATTAGCAATGTGCTGTAATTCTTTATGATTTACATAATGTGTGTCATCATCAAAAAGGGGGAGATTGTTGAGTATTGGTGTTTCATGCCAATCTTATTTTGATGATGATCACAACATTATGTTGTTGCTGTCACGACCCGCTTCCCTAAAATGGAGGCGAGACGTGAAAAGGTCCGCACGAGAGTGGAGCTGTGAAGCCCCAAACCCGATAAGCGTCCACAATATATAAACAGGTCCCTGTAACCACAACAGAATAACAATAATAACACAAGGCGAGACTGGAATAAAATTCCAGATCTCACAAATTGTCCAACATCAACAAAAGTCCAACATCCAGAAAAGCCACCAGGCTAAAAGAAAAGAGTCTAAAGGCCCAGAACAAGGCCAACAAAAGATGCAACAACAACAAGTATGGGTGCTACGCACCGATAACAAAACAACTGTCTAATAAAAGTAAAACGCAACGAAGACACTAGGACTGGTCCCCAGTGTCCACGTACTCCCCATCAAACACAAGTACGGGCTCGGCGTCAGCAAACATCTCGTCCTCAACAAGTAACTCATGCTCGGGCTCTAACATGTGTCACCCAAAAGAGAAAAGGGGCACATGTCAGCAAGTCGAAAGACTTGTGCAAGGAAACGGGAATAATGGTAAACTAGCAACCTAGCAATTAAAACATGGTGCATGGCAAGTAAAGTACGGTGGTAACAAGTAAGGTAAAGGAGAGTACAAGTGGCAAGTATCAAGTGGTAGGGGTGACAGGTAATGTCAAGTAACAAGTAAAGTACAAGGGATCACTCAACGAGTGCCCTATTGCCCGCAGGCTGTGTTCAAGTATCAAGTACAAGGGGTCACTCAACGAGTGCCCTATTGCCCGCAGGCTGTGATGAGCTCGTCTTCTGGAACACGAGCCAGAAAGTGTATTTGATAAGTATGGCGTAGGGGTGCACCTAGCCGGAATAAGTAACACTAGTATGTAGCGATGCTACGCAATCACGATGAGTATTCAAGCATGCAATGACATGAGCAGATAATTCGCATACCGTTAATTTAAATTAAACGTGACAGGCGAAATGCAATGACATGAACATATTCGCGTACCGTTAATTAAATTAAACATGGCAGTCGAAATGCAATAGCAGTTAAGGATGCATGGATGCCAAGAACAGTTATTTCGCGTACCGTTAAGGAAAGTAAACGTGACATACAAGCATGATGAAAGTGACGGACCAAGCTTCGTTGTCAAGCTAGGTCAATGGCGTCTAAACGGCTATCCTTTCACCGTCTAGTCTCTTTTACGCTAAAGCAAGGTAAATGGCCCAAAACATGGCCTAAATCAAGAGATGCAAGTTTCACTTGCCTAGCACCGGGGATGGCGACTACTCCGTCACACGGATGCCAAACTATGGGGAAATCACTGTTATGGGGGAAAAACCATCAAACAACATGAAATTTATTAGGGTTTCATAAAAATACTAATAGACTATGAAAACATAGAGGAATCGATTTCTTACCAAGAGGAGACGGAAAGAACACTCCGGGGAACCCTAGGATCAGATCTGGAAAAGATTGGAGAAGTTTGGGGAAACTAGGGTTTTGGGGGATTTGGGGATTTTGATGGGTTTTGATGGAGATTTGGGGAAGAGGAGAGGTAGAAAGAGTAGATGGGTGGTTTGGATGATGATTCTAGGGCTTGGAATGGAGAAATGGAGCTTGGAGGAAGATGGGGGCTGAAGGGGGAAGTTTTTAGGGCTTTGGGTCGTGTTGGAGAAGATGAAGTCGTTTGGGAGGGGTATTTATAGGTTGAGCTGGCGGCTGCCCAGAAATTAGGGTTTTAACACTAGTTAGTCGGTCCAAGAGCAACCACTGACCGACTAGTTTGGCAACTAGTCGGTCGGTCGACCAACGCAGACCGACTAAGTGCAAACAGTAACTCCTGAACGAAAATAGGATTCTAGAGTTAGTCGGTCCATGAACAAGTACTGACCGACTAGTTTAGCATCTAGTCGGTCGATGAACGTTCTTAGACCGACTAAGAGTAAATAGTAGCTGATACAAAAATAAGATGATGAGTTAGTCGGTTCAAGAAGCATTGCTGACCGACTAGTTTGCAACCTAGTCGGTCAACCAACGTTCTTAGACCGACTAACGATAAACAGTAACTCCTGAGAAATTTAGAAAGCTAACTAGTCGGTCCAAGAAGGATTGCCGACCGACTGGATCGTCATCTAGTCGGTCGGTGGCCCTTCTTACACCGGCTAATAAGCACAGAAAGTACCGATACGGAGCGCGGGGCCCCGGGATCGATTCCTAAGACTCCTAGGCTTGATCTAACAGTTAGATACGACCGTTGTGAAGTCCGTCACGAGTGACATACTTCGAAATCGACAATCCTAAGGAAGGAACGAGAAAATACGACGAATCGATCGAAAATGAAATCTATGGAGACGAAAACCACACAAGAGGAGAAAATCCACCAAAACATATATTATATTATAATAAATCCAGATACATGAAAAGCAGTCGTTACATCCTCCCCAACTTAAGAAAAATTCCGTCCTCGGAATTCCCAAATACTCACGAGTCCAGAAACAAAAGTGGGTAGCGCTCTCGCATCTCATCCTCATTCTCCCAAGTAGACTCTCCAGGTGAACCGTGTCGCCACATCACCCTCACAAGATTGACAATCTTGTTCCGAAGCGATTTCTGACGCCTGTCCAGAATCTGCACTGGATGCTGGTCATACGTCATATCGGGGCGAACGGTAATCTCTGAAAAATCCACCGCATGAGACGGATCGCTAATGTATCGACGAAGCTGCGACACATGGAAAACATTGTGAACTCCTTCCAAAGATGGCGGCAAGGCCAAGCGATAAGCTACCTCGCCAACCCTCTCCAAAATGTCAAACGGTCCAATGTATCGCGGGCTCAACTTCCCACGCTTCCCGAAACGAATCACACCACGATTCGGGGAAATCTTCAAGAACACATGGTCGCCCGGCTGAAACTCCAAAGGACGACGTTTAGCATCCGCCCAATGCTTAAAACGGTCCTGAGCAATTCTCAACCTCTCCCGAATATTCCTGACGATCTCCACGGCCTCCACGATCATCTCAGGTCCCAACAACTCCCGATCACCAACGTCATCCCAACTCAATGGCGATCGACATTTCCTCCCATAAAGAGCGGCGAATGGCGCCATGCCAATACTCGCCTGGAAGCTGTTGTTGTAAGAGAACTCTACCAAATGTAGATGGTCCTCCCACGAACCCTTAAAATCCAACATGCACGCCCTCAGCATGTCCTCCAAAATCTGAATCGTCCTCTCGGACTGGCCATCCGTCTGCGGATGGTACGCCGTGCTGAAACTCAGACGCGTACCCAAGCTCTTCTGCAAACTCTGCCAGAACTGAGATGTGAACCTCGTGTCTCTGTCAGACACGACACTCACGGGGACTCCGTGAAGTCGCACAACCTCCTGCACGATTCACGTTACATCACTATATAAACTAGGAAAAAGGAAATAAAACGGAGAGTAAAAGAATTTTACCTCCATATATCTCCTCGCTAGCGCCTCAGTGGACTGTCCCACTCGGAACGGAATAAAGTGCGCAGACTTGGTCAATCGATCTACGATCACCCAAATCGCGTCATTCTGCTTCGGACTCCGAGGTAGTCCAGTCACGAAATCCATAGTGATGTGTTGCCATTTCCACTCCGGAATCGGAAGCGGTTGTAGCAACCCGGCCGTACGCTGATGCTCCGCCTTCACTTGCTGGCATACCAAGCACTTGGCTACACTCCGAGCCACGCTCCTCTTCATACCATGCCACCAATAATTCAGACGAAGATCCTGGTACATTTTGGTGCCACCAGGATGCACAGAATACGGCGAACTGTGTGCCTCCACCATCAATTCCTCTCTGATATCCCCAGCAGGCACACACAACCTGGCTCCAACCCTCGCGAGCCATCCTCATGAATCAAAAAGTCAGTCCGCAGACCGGCTTCGACCATCTCCCGAATCTTCATCAGCTTCGGATCCTCAGCCTGGCCAGCCTTAATCCGATCCACGATCGTCGACTGTACCTGCATGTACATCAACGAAGAAGCCTCCCCAGGAAGAACAATCTCCACTCCAGACTCGCAAAAATCCTGCTGCAATCTCCACTGCGAGGTCAAAATCATCACCGCTGGAAGCCTACTCAAAGCATCTGGAACCACATTCACCTTGCCAGGGTGATACTGCAAATCAATCTCATAATCCGCCATAAGCTCCAACCATCGACGCTGTCGCATGTTGAGCTCCTTCTGAGTGAAAATATACTTCAAGCTTTTGTGATCGGTGAAAATCTTCACTTTCTCACTCAGCAAGAAGTGCCTCCAAATCTTAAGAGCGAACACAACGGCAGCCAACTCCAAATCATGCGTCGGATAATTCTTCTCATGAACCTTAAGCTGACGAGACGCATACGCCACAACATGCCCGTGCTGATGCAACACACAACCCAGACCCTTGCCAGAAGCATCGCAAAAGATCTCAAATCCACCGCTGCGATCAGGCACAACAAGAATAGGGGCACTCGTCAACCTCTCCTTCAGAACACCAAAAGCCCTCTCACAATCACCCGACCAAACATAAGCAACATCCTTCCGCGTCAACCTGGTCATCGGCTCAGCAATACGAGAAAAGTCCTTAATGAATCGCCGATAATAACCAGCAAGTCCAAGAAAACTCCGAATCTCAGACGTAGACGACGGAACAGGCCACTCCCTGATGGCCCGAATCTTCTCGGGATCCACTGAAATACCATCTCCAGTCACCACATGCCCGAGAAAAGCAACTCTATCCAGCCAAAACTCGCACTTCGAAAACTTAGCATACAACCGATGCTTCCTCAAAATCTCCAACACCGTCCTTAAGTGCGAGGCATGCTCTTCCTCCGACTTCGAATAGATCAGAATGTCGTCGATAAAGATAACGACAAACTTATCCAAAAAGTCGTAGAAAATCAGGTTCATCAGATTCATGAAAACTGCGGGCGCGTTAGTTACGCCGAAAGGCATAACCACGAACTCATAGTGTCCATACTTTGTCCTGAACGCTGTCTTCGGAACATCTCCCTTCTTCACCTTCAACTGATGGTAACCACTCCTCAAATCCAACTTAGAAAACACCCTCGAACCTCCAAGCTGATCAAAAATATCATCAATGCGAGGCAACGGGTATTTATTCTTAATGGTTACCGCATTCAATCCCCGATAGTCCACGCACATGCGACGCGAACCATCCTTCTTCTTTACCAGTAACACCGGTGCTCCCCACGGAGACACACTAGGATTAATATAACCCTTCTGCAAAAGCTCATCCAACTGCTTCCGCAACTCTTCCAACTCAGCAGGTGCCATACGATACGGCGCCTTCGAAATCGGCTGCGCACCTGGAACAAGATCGATAGAAAATTCCAAAGCTCGATCAGGCGGTAAACCAGACATCTCTTCGGGGAAGACGTCGCCAAAATCACGCACCACAGCTGGCCACTCCAGCTCCATCTGCATAGCCACAGCCTCCACCGGCCTGGCCCGAAATCTGACAGGACCAAGCGAACTGCTACCACGACTGAACTCAAACACTGGATGTCCGGGAATCTCGAACACCACCTTCTTCCTCCGACAGTCGATCGTAGCATAGAAGCTCGCAAGCCAGTCCATCCCAAGAACTGCATCATAGTTGATGATGTCGTGGACAATGAAATCAGCACAAAGCTCACGTCCACAAACCACCAACGGGCAAGAATTGCACCCACGATGCACCGAGACTACACCGTTCCCTGTGACGATATTCCAACTCTTAGGAAGAGAGGACGTCGACAAAGAATGCTTCTCCACGAAGCTCCGGGCCAAAATGCACATCGATGCACCAGAGTCAAAGAGGACTCGTGCAGGAAATGTGCAAACCAAAACCACACCTACCAAGCAATTAACAATCAATTCCTAGTCTAGCAAACAATCATGAGCAAGCAACCAATATAATCAAAAATCAAACTAACTAAGGAAGATAAATAGCTAGAATGAGCGTTACCTGCAATAACTTCATCCACGGCCATGCTCTCCTCCTCAGTCATCAGAAAGGCCTGCCCTCTCGGCGGAACAGCCTGCCGAAAGGCCTGTCTCTGTGGAACAAGGGGCGCTCCACGTCCAACGAGCACAGGAGCTCGCTGCTGCAACGGCTGTGCTGCAATAGGAGCCCGCCAAGGCTGTCTCGACTTCGGACACTCCCGGATGGTGTGGGCAGGATCTCCGCAGACAATGCACTGTCCTAGAAACCTCCTACACTGATCCCTGAGGTGTCCAGTCTTGCCACAGAAATGGCAAGTCTTTAGAATAGGCCCTCCTGGCCTCTTGAACTGTACCGGATGACTAGGCTTGAAACCAGGCCTAACCACCGCCCTGGCCTGCTCCATAGGCCTCTTCCCAGCTCCGGAAACATGTCCCTTCCTCTGATTCAAATTTAACTCTTGCCGCCTCGCAGCAATCAGAACCTTCTGATATGTCTCCAAGTCAGAAGAGGTCACAAAGCTCTGAAGCTCCAAGGCAAGTCCCTGGAGGAATCGCTGAGCTTTCTCATCGGCATCCTGCACCATCTTAGGTGCAAACCGACTGAGCCTTGTGAACTCCTGGTGGTACTGATCCACCGACAAGCTCCCCTGCTTCAGATCTATAAAGCGCTGCAGCATCACCTGCCGAGCAGCCTTCGGGAAGAACTCTCCATCGAATCTGGACTTGAAGGTAGCCCAGACGATCGGCTCCACCAGCATCTTCTCTTCAGCATCCCACCAATTCCTGGCGTTATCCTTCAGCTGCCTCTTAGCCAGATCAACCCATCCAGCCGGGTTAATCTTCGCCATTGCCAAGTTATCCTCAATGTTCCTTATCCACTCGTCGGCAGCCAGAGGACCCTCAGAACCATCAAAATATGCTGGACCCAGCTCCCGAAATTGCTTCGCTCCTGGCTCAGAGCGAGGGGCATCCGGAAGAGCCCGGGCAGCTCGAGTAAGCGGAGCATTCTGGACTTGCAGAAGCACGCCCTGCTGCACTTGCATCATCTGGAGCATCATCCGCATCATCTCACCGCTGGTGGGTTCCCGCTCAGGCTCCTCATCATGAGGGATCGCGCCACTACCACCACCACGGGTGAATCGTCTTCCTGCCATCTAGTGACACAGAAAACGAATCAGATTAGACTCATAGCTTATGACTCGGACGTCGAACTTAATTTATTGGACATTCTAATATTATTATCTCTATTCCAAAAATCACAGTTACAGAGAGACCTGCATGGGCCACCACTAAAACCTGTCACGATCCGCTTCCCTAAAATGGAGGCGAGACGTGAAAAGGTCCGCACGAGAGTGGAGCTGTGAAGCCCCAAACCCGATAAGCGTCCACAATATATAAACAGGTCCCTGTAACCACAACAGAATAACAATAATAACACAAGGCGAGACTGGAATAAAATTCCAGATCTCACAAATTGTCCAACATCAACAAAAGTCCAACATCCAGAAAAGCCACCAGGCTAAAAGAAAAGAGTCTAAAGGCCCAGAACAAGGCCAACAAAAGATGCAACAACAACAAGTATGGGTGCTACGCACCGATAACAAAACAACTGTCTAATAAAAGTAAAACACAACGAAGACACTAGGACTGGTCCCCAGTGTCCACGTACTCCCCGTCAAACACAAGTACGGGCTCGGCGTCAGCAAACACCTCGTCCTCAACAAGTAACTCAGGCTCGGGCTCTAACATGTGTCACCCAAAAGAGAAAAGGGGCACATGTCAGCAAGTCGAAAGACTTGTGCAAGGAAACGGGAATAATGGTAAACTAGCAACCTAGCAATTAAAACATGGTGCATGGCAAGTAAAGTACGGTGGTAACAAGTAAGGTAAAGGAGAGTACAAGTGGCAAGTATCAAGTGGTAGGGGTAACAGGTAATGTCAAGTAACAAGTAAAGTACAAGGGATCACTCAACGAGTGCCCTATTGCCCGCAGGCTGTGTTCAAGTATCAAGTACAAGGGGTCACTCAACGAGTGCCCTATTGCCCGCAGGCTGTGATGAGCTCGTCTTCTGGAACACGAGCCAGAAAGTGTATTTGATAAGTATGGCGTAGGGGTGCACCTAGCCGGAATAAGTAACACTAGTATGTAGCGATGCTACGCAATCACGATGAGTATTCAAGCATGCAATGACATGAGCAGATAATTCGCATACCGTTAATTTAAATTAAACGTGACAGGCGAAATGCAATGACATGAACATATTCGCGTACCGTTAATTAAATTAAACATGGCAGTCGAAATGCAATAGCAGTTAAGGATGCATGGATGACATGAACAGTTATTTCACGTACCGTTAAGGAAAGTAAACGTGACATACAAGCATGATGAAAGTGACAGACCAAGCTTCGTTGTCAAGCTAGGTCAATGGCGTCTAAACGGCTATCCTTTCACCGTCTAGTCTCTTTTACGCTAAAGCAAGGTAAATGGCCCAAAACATGGCCTAAATCAAGAGATGCAAGTTTCACTTGCCTAGCACCGGGGATGGCGACTACTCCGTCACACGGATGCCAAACTATGGGGAAATCACTGTTATGGGGGAAAAACCATCAAACAACATGAAATTTATTAGGGTTTCATAAAAATACTAATAGACTATGAAAACATAGAGGAATCGATTTCTTACCAAGAGGAGACGGAAAGAACACTCCGGGGAACCCTATGATCAGATCTGGAAAAGATTGGAGAAGTTTGGGGAAACTAGGGTTTTGGGGGATTTGGGGATTTTGATGGGTTTTGATGGAGATTTGGGGAAGAGGAGAGGTAGAAAGAGTAGATGGGTGGTTTGGATGATGATTCTAGGGCTTGGAATGGAGAAATGGAGCTTGGAGGAAGATGGGGGCTGAAGGGGGAAGTTTTTAGGGCTTTGGGTCGTGTTGGAGAAGATGAAGTCGTTTGGGAGGGGTATTTATAGGTTGAGCTGGCGGCTGCCCAGAAATTAGGGTTTTAACACTAGTTAGTCGGTCCAAGAGCAACCACTGACCGACTAGTTTGGCAACTAGTCGGTCGGTCGACCAACGCAGACCGACTAAGTGCAAACAGTAACTCCTGAACGAAAATAGGATTCTAGAGTTAGTCGGTCCATGAACAAGTACTGACCGACTAGTTTAGCATCTAGTCGGTCGATGAACGTTCTTAGACCGACTAAGAGTAAATAGTAGCTGATACAAAAATAAGATGATGAGTTAGTCGGTTCAAGAAGCATTGCTGACCGACTAGTTTGCAACCTAGTCGGTCAACCAACGTTCTTAGACCGACTAACGATAAACAGTAACTCCTGAGAAATTTAGAAAGCTAACTAGTCGGTCCAAGAAGGATTGCCGACCGACTGGATCGTCATCTAGTCGGTCGGTGGCCCTTCTTACACCGGCTAATAAGCACAGAAAGTACCGATACGGAGCGCGGGGCCCCGGGATCGATTCCTAAGACTCCTAGGCTTGATCTAACAGTTAGATACGACCGTTGTGAAGTCCGTCACGAGTGACATACTTCGAAATCGACAATCCTAAGGAAGGAACGAGAAAATACGACGAATCGATCGAAAATGAAATCTATGGAGACGAAAACCACACAAGAGGAGAAAATCCACCAAAACATATATTATATTATAATAAATCCAGATACATGAAAAGCAGTCGTTACAGTTGCTAATGAATCTCATGTTTTAGTCTCTCAGTTTATTTCAAGGATATCTTTCTTGGAGACTAATCACTTGGTGTAACGATGGACATCATGAGAAGAAGGGCCAAAGTTTGGACTCAAGGAGTGCCAAAGCTTTGAGATGATGGAGAGCAATCAAGGCATCAAGATTGAAGACTTAGACTTTTAAGAAAGCATTGTAATCCATGTAATTTACCTTATTGCTTTCTCTCTCTTTTGAGTCTAGGTTATTGTAATGCCTTGTTAGATGGTTTACTTTTCATGCATATGCATTTAACCATCTTAGTGAACCTTAGGATTATCATAGAATCCAACCCAATAGGTTCACTCTGTACAAATACTCATTTGGAGTCTCTGGCTTTCCGTCAGTCGCCTGATGAGGGAAACACAGCCGACTGGGTGATTTCCAGTCGCATGTAGATCCTTCTACAGTCGCCTGATATGCACAGCTCAAGTCAACATTTCAATTGACTCAAACTTGAGCTTTACGCACAGTCGCCTGATGATCAGTTTACAGTCGCCTGTATATTTACAGTCACCTGGAAATTGGCCAACAGTCGCCTGTCTAGCGTAAGTGCAATCACTGCATCTCTCTGTCTTCTCTCCATATTTTACAGTAGTCGATTGATGAAGAATATACATCGCCTGACTTTTTGGCAGTCGACTATAGTATTAACATCAGTCGCCTGTGCAAAGAATTGGAGAAAGAGTGCCGCTCTCTTTTTCGATCCATCCCCTTCAGCAGTCGTCTGTAAAAGGATTAACAGGCGCCTGTCCTTTTTGTCAGTCGACTGTATTGACTTCTTCAGTCGACTGTCCTGGCTCAGATTATAGCCGTTTGATATTTTCTAGCCGTTGAGCAGTCGACTATCTTTTGATCATCAGTCGACTGTTCCTGTCGTTTTTACCCAGTTTCTAGCCGTTGCAGATTTGTTTATTTGGCTGTTTCTTTGGGTTTTTGGGCTTGATATAGGATTCCTATATATATGAGTGTGCTGCCTTTGCTTAAACTTCTTGATTGATTCTTAATTACTCTTGATTCTATTGAAAATCTCAAGAGAGCTTTAAGCCACTCTCAAGCTCCCTCATTTCCCTCTATTGAGCATTCATCTCTCTTCAGGCATTGAAGTCCAGCTCAAGGGAAATCATCCAAGTGCTCTTAAGCATATTCCAACACTTGGAGATCCTCTTCCATGCCTTGCATTCATTCATGAGTAAGCATCTCAAGGCATAGGTAAGAGTATTTACTTTACAAGGTGTAATTTGTTTTCCTATTTCTCTTTGTGGGATTAGGATACTCTCTTTGTGGGAGTTTCTCTCTTTGTGGGAGGTTGTCTCTTTATGGGACTAGGGAATTCTCTTTGTGGGAATTAACTCTCTTTGTGGGAGTTTAGTGTCCTAGTGTAGGGCTAACCCTAATTCTCTGAGTGGGAGTTAGTGATTCTTTGTGTGGGATTCTTGATCCTTGTGTAGGATTGGTTGGGTCCTTGTGTAGGGCATAAATCCTCTTTGTGGGGTATCTCCTTGTGAGATTTGTATTCACTTCTCTGTGTGGGATTATAGTGAATATTGGTGTGGCTGGATGTACCCAAGTTTTGGGAACCAGGGTAAAACTTTGTGTTTGCGTTTGGATTGATTGTGCCTTTTTAATTCCTCTTGCATTTATTATTCCGCATTGGCAAGTTAAATTTTAATCGGACAATTTTATTGCCATTACACTATTCACCCCCCCTCTGGTGTGTATTGTTAGTATTGCAAGGGTTAGATGATCCCTACATACCCCACGCCTTGAGTAGACTTCCAGCAGTCATGACTCCTACAGTTCAGTGGAGGCTACAACAATATCTGCAGGAAATAAGTATAGATGTTATTTTTCCTGGAGTCACATCATCGTTGATGAATATGCAGATTCAGTCGACGATTGTGGATCGGATCAAAGCTGCACAGTTTGGAGATGAGAGGCTGTGGAAGATCTGAGAGCAAGTAGAAGCTGGACTTCGGATAGATTTTCTCATTCATGGTGATGGTTCTTTGAGATATGGCAGTAGAATATGTGTACCTTTAGGTGATATCAGAGAAAAACTGATGAATGAAGCTCATAGCTCTCCATATTCCATTCATCCTGGCGGTATCAAGATGTACAAGGACATTCGTCTGAATTTTTGGTGGCATGGTATGAAGAGGAGCGTAGCGTGAAGCGTCGCCAAGTGCCTGGTGTGTCAGCAAGTGAAGGCTGTACATCATCGTATTGCTGGATTGCTTCAACCCCTGTTGATTCCAAAGTGGAAGTGGTAGCACATCACCATGGACTTTGTGAATGGACTACCTCGGAGCACCAAGCAAAATGATGCAATTTGTGTTATCGTTGACCAATTAACCAAGTCTGCGTATTTCATACCCTTTCGAGTGGGACAATCTACGAAGATACTTGCGAAGAAGTATATGGAGGTAATTATCTTTCTCATACCTTTATAACTTCTTTCTTATATATGTTGTGATGTTAACGATAATCGTGCAGGAGATTGTGCGATTGCATGGAGTTCTAGTGAGTATCGTCTCCGACCATGACATCACCGTTCTGGAAGAGTTTGTAGTCGAATCTGGATACCAGTCTGAGCTTCAGCACTTCGTATCACCCACAGACTGATGGACAGTCGGAGCATACCTTCCAGATATTTGAGGACATATTACGAGCTTGCATGTTGGATCTTAAGGGTTCGTGGGAGAATCACCTGCACTAAGTGGAGTTCGCCTACAACAACAACTATTAGGCTAGCATTGGCATGGCGCCATTTGCTGCACTTTATGGAAGGAATGTCGATTTTCGCTGAGTTGGGATGACATTGGTGATAGAGAGCTATTGGGACCAGAGATGATAGTTGAGGTTGTGGACGTAGTGCATACCATCAGGGACAAGCTTCGTATCGCGTAGGATCGGTACAAGCATTGGGCTGATACTAAACGCCGATTTTTGGAGCTCAAGGCAGGAGATCATGTGTTCCTAAAGATATCCCCGAACAGAGGAGTGATTCGCTTTGGGAAGTAAGGCAAGCTCAGTCCGAGATTCATTGGGCCTTTCGATGTGCTAGAGTGAGTTGGAAAGGTAGCTTATCGTCTAGCACTGTCTCCTTCATTGGAGGGAATACATGATGTTTTTCATGTATCGTAATTACCTCATTACATCAGCGACCCTTCTCAAGCTGTCGACTACTCGGAGATTACGGTTCAACTGGACCTGACGTATAAGCAACAATCGGTGTAGATCTTAGACCGACATCAGAAGACGCTCAGGAATAAGGTCGTTGAGCTCATGAGAGTGATGTGGCATCATGGCTCGCCTGGAGAATCCACCTGGGAGCGAGAACATGAAATTAGAGAGCATTACACATATTTGTTCCCTGCCCCTTAGTTGATAGAAATTCCGATGACAGAATTTTTCTTAAGGTGGGTAGAATGTAACAGCCACGTTCTGTCATACGTATTTAGTACGTACTTCTCTGATGTATTGAATTATGTGTATTTTTGCGTCTTGATTTTATTTATTATTTCCTTGGCTCGAACTTGCGATCGGACCCCGTATTCACGATCCTCACGATGGCACGATCGTCTTGGTATTTTCCATATAATTTTTGGGCGACATCATGTCGAAGGGCGAAATCGTAATAATTTATAAATCCTAATTAAAATTATATTAAGCTGATATTCCTGATTAGATTAATACTTTTCAAATTTAAACTTTTAAAATATAAATATTTTCCTTAACTAAATTTATTTTTAAAGCTAATAATATCCTAACTAACCCCTACCCAGCCCACGTCCTCATCCCTCAACCCCCCACACAAACCCGTGGAGATCTCACCGAACAAAATCATGCACTCTCCCCTCCCCGCGCACGATTTTGTGCATGCAATTAAAACAAATCCCATGACCTCCCCCATGTTCTCTCAACCACCTCGCCCATGTCGTCTTCTCCTCTCCTTCTTCTTCTTCAAAACCCACACAAACCCATCTTCCTCCTTCCAAACGAAACACAATCCCGCAGCAAACCCTTACACCTCCGACCTGTCACCGTTCCCACCTGCAAGGACAACATCGCGGGACAAAACACGTAAGTTAGAAGTATTAGTTGTTATTATATTAATTAGCTTATAATGTTAGTCTAATATCGGTATGTTATCATTAATATTATAATATATTAGTTGTGAGTTAATAACATCAGTACATTAAGTTTGTTATAATATTAATTTTATAATATAAGTTGGTAATATATTAGCAGTTTTATATCAGTTCGTTAGTTATAATTAACATATAGATAAGTTTTAATAATAGTTTAATAAGATGTTAGTATATATTTTATTAACAGTAACTTAGTGTGTGTGTGTGTGTGTGTGTGTATTGTTAGTAATATAACACAATTAATAATGATGTAGTTAAGTTTAATAACATATATGTTAATAACTTATCAGTATATTACTTTATGAAAACCGTATATTATTTTACAAAATTGGTACATTATATGGATTTGTAGTTATAACATTCTAATAAGTTAACTTCGCTTAGCCTAATATTGAAAATCTAATGGAGCAGAAACGTCCGCACCTTTCATACGAACTCATCGACACCAAAATCACCGAAATCAGGTAAGTGCGCATTTTTATACGCATTTTTAAATGTTGTGCATTTAGACGCTTTCCACACATAGCTAATTTCTGGACAAATTAACCGCAATATGTTGCACACGAAAATTGCCATGTGACACAACTACACCAAACTCCATATGTGAACTTTGTGAATTTCCAGATAAAAATGCGTGCGCGTGTGTGTGGAAACTTTAACAATTTGACCGATAATGTTTCGTAAATTGCAAACATTCTGGAAATCTAGACATCTTGAATCATTTGAAACATCATGCTATCTTGCGGGCCGGTTTGGCTATCTTGCAGGCCGGTTTGGCTAATAATACACCTTGAGGGCCGGTTTGGCTGATTCTGGCTCATGGTCTAGAAAAAGTACTCGTGGGCGGGTTTGGGTTCACGGGCGGTTTTGGGTTTGCGGGCACTAGTCGGAAGTAAATGGGTCACCTTCGAGGGCACAAGATGGTCTATTCACTTGCTATCTGCCTAACGACGTGGACCTTAGTCACTAGATTAAATACACTTTTGAACATCTTGAAAATGCTATATCGAAAATGTGCGACATATAGAATTTCTTCTACTTTCATTTAAATAGAACTGCCATGCTAATGTCATCTTTGTCATATTTCTTAGAAATGTTAATTATTCATTCAGTCTTAAATGCTTTAACTGCCATGCAAAATACTTTGAAAATCTTGCCAAGGCCATACTCACTTTTACTTGCCAAGGACCCTTGCTGACATACACTTCCATGTTGTTTGAAATGTATGTCAGGTCACGAGATAGGTTACATCGAGGACGAGCCGCTTGAGCAAACTGACCCTCGGGACCAGGAGTACAATGACCCAGAAGTTCTCCATACTGAGGACTAGTTGTTGGACACTATCTGCGGTTGAGTTGCTGCATTTCTAGAGGGTGTGTACCCGTTTCGTTGTAGAACTCTGTTTTGTTGGCCATGTTTGGGACCCTGTTATTTTGTGTACTTTCTTCTGGATGTTGGCAAAATGGTAAAATTTATTTCTATTGCTTCTGAATGCATGCAAGTTCCTGCGATTGGTTTATTCACAGACGCTTATTCGGTTTGAGTTTCACCGCTTCAGCCTATGCGGACCCGCTCGCATCCTCGCTTCCAAGTATAATGGTTAGTGAAGCGTAACATTATTGCCAAAGGCCTGTTAAGTAGTAGTGATACATCTGAATCTATACAATATCTTTACTATACATACACCTCATAGCTTAACCATATACTAACACATATACTTTAAAATACAAATATACAGACACGTAGTCATACAAGTATCTGGAATATTAACCTTCATACAATGTGGCTATAGAGATGCACATGAATATATCACACATACTCACTTGACAATATACTTACAATACTTACGTATCTATGCCGACACATAGCCACACATACACGCACGCACGTGTGTATACAACCAACTATCCATGTCTACCCTCAGGGACTCTACATCTCTAGCTTCTAATGCCATGGCCTGATCCTAAGGCCGGACAATTACCCACCTTAGGACTCAACTATCTCAATCCTAATGGAAATTACAAGTACCACCCTTACGCACGCCGTAAAGCGGTGACTTGCGTGGACCACCAAAAATGTAACACACAGCTTCCCAGGATATCGTAAGAAGCGATGGTGAAGAAGAAAAAGGGAAGAAAAGAGAGTGAAAATGAGAGTCAGAAAATTCCCCGCAGACCACTGCGCACGTGCTGTGATAGTACCTGTAATGCTCCCACCAATAAAAAACAAACTCAAAACGAGAACTATTAGAAACCACACAAAGCAAACCCAAATTTATATACATCAATGTCCAAGTACATGACCCGTATACAATGTACAAAGCTCACACTCCATGTTACAACTCATTCTAAAAACAAAACCATCCAAGTACAAGGCTCTCACTCTCATCTCACATCCCATGGTACAACTCTTCTCACAACTATGCCTTTCACTCTCACACCACCAAAGCCTCTCCCTCCTAGACCACTCCCGCTCCAATCCACCTGAAAGCCATAGGGTGGGGCACGTCACAACGTGACCCAATAGGAATACCAATCTCCAACTAGTATGTTATCTACATATGAAAACTACTATGCATGCATGACAAGGCAATGTGTAAGTGATGTATGAAGGAGAACTAAAGGGGCAATGTCATGACATAAAGTGATGAACTACAAGTACTGGCTATGTGAACACATGCAAATAGAAATTACACAGAGACATGGAAAATGTTATGAAAGATTTTATGACATGCAAATAACAATTACACAGAGATGTGGAGGATGTTATGAAAGATGTTATGACATACAAATAGCAATTATATGACATACAAATAGCAATTACACAGAGATGTGGAAGGTGTTATGACATACAAATAGCAATTACACAGAGATGTGAAAGATATTATGAAAGAAGTTATGACATACAAATAGCAATTACATGATACATGAATTAAATAGAGAGAGAGTACATTTATCATATGCATCATGGAAAGCTATAAGTATAGAGAAACAAGTGGCAACTACAAGCTACGAGTACAAGGAACAAATACAAATGTTTACACGAGCAAGTGCAGGAAGTACAATAATTACTAAGGCAATGCAATTTATAAGTTCATTAAGTTCTTTGGAAACTTGGGTACGTAGTTGAAAATGAGGAACTGGACCTCACCCCATGGTGGGGTGGTAAAGACCACCTGCCAGTGGTACACGAGTACCGTTTCCTTAACGTGGCCTCTCACTCTGCTCGCTCCCACGTATGGGAGTGCAGGTGAGGAAAACACAACATCATCATAATGTACTCGAAACTGAGCAAGGTACTGTACCCAAAACTGAGCAAGGTACTGTACCTGAAATTGTCACCTCCTAGTTCAGTCCTCATACTTTCCTAGTACTCAGTTTTTCCCCAACCCCATGTGAATTCTCACCCCCTTTTGAGGGTATTGAGTTAATTATTAGTAAACTTGTATTACAAGTGAGGAACAATTACATCATACAATGTACATGAAGGAATTTGATCAAGAATACACATGTATGCATGGCTTCACAATTTCTTTCTCTTTCATTTCACATTTCCTTCCTTACTTGCATAAAGAACATGCATCTTCATATGCACTCCCATTCCAAATCCACGTGCCACAACAATTCACAACCCTTCACATTACCATGCCTACATGCCTTCCACAACCAACCCATTCAAGATACTACCATTCCATATCATAGCATATAACATGAAGGATGTTATAAAGAATTTTATGAGGATATTATAACATACCATATTAAGCTAGGATACAACATTAAGGATTTCATGAAGGATGTTATAACATACACCATGAAGGATGGTATAAAGAATGTTATAACAGATGGTATAACATACAGCATTAAGCTAACATACAACATTACGGATGTTATACATGATGTTATAAAGAATGTTATAACATACAACAAACATGGTCACTGTTCGGTCCCCTGGTTTACACCACGGGGGCGCAAATCATCGCAAGTGCACGGTGCGCTATAGTATAGAATGATTGTCAAACTCAGGGAGGCGATTGTTTCACGCTTAGCTTTATATGGAAGGAGGAGAGTATGTGGTCGGGGGTTGTCACGAGTGATTGATGGTTGATTGTGGAAATCGAGAGTCAACTAGAAATTAAACGTCTAAGTTTTTTGGGATTCCCCACAAGGCCCTTCGGTCACGGATGCCAGGTCAAATTGACCCTACGCCGGACAATAGATTAGGGTAGGAGTGTCACATCTGTAGATGAGAACAAGTACTTAACTTTCGTTATTCCTACTCGTCTAATGCATCCCTATGCGAATCCGTGCTTCGCAGTCAGCTTCATATGAGAATGCGTGCATTTAGATTAACTCTTGGTCATGCCTCGCAGATCCACATCCACACTCGTGATCTACGGAGTATGACGCTACCCTATGGTTGGTTCTAGAAGTTGGCATGCTCTCACAATCACCAACTAGCGGACTGGGGATTAGCGGTCGCCCCGGCTCTTGCGTCACTCTCGTAATCACGAGTCCCAGAGAATGACCGCTAAGCCTAAATCAGATTTGTGGGGATTCTCCCCAGGATACGGAGTTGCCTTCACTATACCCCGATCCTAAGGCCAACCCCCAAAACCCTTGTTCAAACCTCCATAGGGCAACCCTAGATTGATCCAACGGGAGGTCTAACGTAACATCTGATCCCTAGGATCCTAGGGATCGTCCCTAAGCCCTAGATACAAACTACTCTAGCATGGTAAAAGCTCTGAATACAATTGCAATATAGTTAGACTTATCCAACTGGTCAAATTGCATGAAATTAATTTCAATAGAGAGAGCAATAGAAATGAGAGCAATGATAAAGAAATCAAGAAAATCCAACCAAAAACAAAGATTTAGATTGCAAAAGAGTGTACCAAATGAGAGTTCCTAAAATAGCTCTAAGGGGTTTAGCTACAGCAAAAACAGCTTAACCTACTTTTAAAAAATGTTCATTATTTATACAAAACAGTTTGGGTTCAGGTTTTACAAGAAAACCAACCCAAAACCCATTAATTTAAGTCAAAATAGGACCATGCCGACCTACCGCTTGGTCGAGTGCAGTGCTCGCTTGACCGAGCGGTGCCTTGTGAAGCGCTGCGCTTGGTGCTCGAGAAAGGGCCGCTTGGTCGAGCGAGTTGAGTCGCTCGGTCGAGCGAATTAATTCCAAATTTGACAGAGCCGTTGCCTTGAATTCCTTGGGCTCCTCTGACTATTAGCTCGACCGAGCGGGCTGGTCGCTCAGTCGAGCGAGATTGTCGCTCGATCGAGCACCCCGATGGCGCTCCTTGGCATATCACAGCTCGGTCGAGCGCATCATGCGCTCGGCCAAGCGATCTGGCAACTTTTCCAATTCTTCTTCTCTCCTTCTCTTCATTCTCCTCTTCTTCTACTTCTCTCTTCTTCTACTCCCTCGCTTCTTTGGCCTCATTGGGTCATCGTGGCAAGGCAAAGCGAACTTTGGCGTCGATGTTGTGTCCAAAAGCCCATATCGCATCGAATCATGTTGAATTCCCTGAAAACACATAAAACATCGAAAGGATCAAGAATATCGAGAAAAGCACGATATAATATGAAAATATGGATTCGGACGATCGAAACGACATGGAAATGCATGGTAAAAACATGGAAAATATAGACACAGCAAAATCCCCCCAAGTTTACCTCTTACTCGTCCTCGAGGAAGACGAATAAGAAGTTTGCCGAAGGGTAAAAACAAAGAAGTGCAAAGAAAACTAAAATATAGGAAAGGCGACTACATCATCTCCTCATCTCATAGCACGCAACAACACTTCAACTTTAAAATTTAAAAATGCACTACTCGTGAGGATTCATCAAGTCATGCATGAATTATATATAGAATGGATATTTCAATGAATAGCATGAACTCAAATATATGATATGAAATAGAGGAAAATTCCTATTATAGCATGCAATCAATATACAAAATCCATTATTCGAGCTCAAATCTCCACAACTCATTCTCTAAGCAGTGAATAGTGTCACAATCAATTAATTCAAGCATGCAAGATGATTTTAATAATTTTCATAAATGAGGATGGTAAGTTCAATTAAATCCAGAAATCACCGCACAAAACTCTTTCCAATCCCTAGAAATCTTTGACCTTGTCATGTCCCTATTCTATATAGAAAGTGAGGTATAGATGTAGGATTTTTCTTTTACAATTGTTTTTAATTTTCTTTATAAATACATACTTTTATTTTCTTATATACACGAGATAACTCAATATATACAAGAGGCGGCCTATGCATCCCAGACCAGACGGTCTTAAGGCATCAGGTTACGAAGAACCCCTCTGGCCTATTATTCGTATGTAGTATTTGTTTTGTTTTTGATTTTTTTTTGGATTTTTGCAAACTCACGTAAACGCGATGGAATGCAAAGCACGATCAAGGATCGCAATTGGCTATGTACAAAAAATAAAAAGCATAGAATTATGACATGGCTCGGTGTAAGAATATCCAGTAGACGCTACGTAAGTGTCGTGGGTTATCCAAACCTAATTGAATTACCATCTATTATGAAAATAGACGTTTTCACACAATCATGCAATTTTCACTCAATTTTCGATCAATCACGCATTTTTAAGCTTAACTGTTTCGAGAATACTCGTTGTGGAGAATATGAATTCAAAGCATGGAAAAGCATATTAAAAAGCATCATACTCAAGGAATATCTCTAACACACGGAAGCATAAAGTTCAAAATCATAATCCATTCTATATAAATATGCGGTGACGCGTAATAGACTATGAAGAATCCTACGTAAGTGTATAAATAAGATAAGTTGAGTGTGTGCAGCTTATAGTGCAATCATATGAGAATCATCTTTAGTCTAAAAATAAAATAAAAAGAGGAAGAAATGAAAAACATGCATGCGAACAAAGAAGAAAAGAAAAAAATAAAAATGATGATAAAAAGGGGGGAAATGGGGCGGTAGTGAAACTAAAAATGGGAATAAGGAAAAAGAATAAGTAAAAAAGCGATAGCGCTCATCCTCTAAGCTAAACACAGCAGTATCCTCACTGCTGAGAACACATGCGTTGAGACGGGAGATGATGCTAAGGGTGGGGTGGGTGGAAGAAAGATAAAAGAAGGTATAAAAGATGCATATGCGTATGTACAGTATGTATGTATATACATAAAATGGAGATGATGATGATGCAAGTGATGATGATGCCTAGTATGTACAATATGGACACTATGGACAACAAAAATCGATGCCAGAATGTGACTCCCCCAAGATGGACTAAGCTGGGCCCCGAAAAGACAATTGGGCATAATGATATGAGGGGCGAGACATTGGGACATCGAGAAGCTAATAAAATCAGGCAGCACCACCACCCGGTGGGGGTGATGGCTGAAGGAGGTGAAGGATACTGTCCAGCTTCTCGCTGTTCTGCTGTCCAATATCAGTGAGTGTCCTCATAGCTTTACGGAGCTGAGCTACCTCCTGCTCCACCCCATATATTCGAGCTGCAATGTCGGGGGGGCAGGAGCTAGAAGACGCTTCCCTAGAAGGTGTGCTATGTGTGGTGAAAAAGGGGTGCGTCAGGAGTGTAGGCTGTGCAGACAGTGCTACAGTGGTGACAGTGGCAGAGGAGATAGGAGCAGAGGTAGACACGGTAGAGGTGGTGGCAGTAGCTGTGGAGACAGAACCCACCACACTCTCCGTAAGGATCACTGAGACGGTGCTGGGAATAGGTACGATCAAGGATACATGCACCAATATGGTCTCAGGTGGCAGTGAGGAGGTGAGGACAGGAGGATCATCTAGCAAATCAGAAATGAGGGCCTCAGCTGATAGGGCTGGGTCCTCGGAAAAGGTGTGGACAGACGGCTCGGCGGCAGAATCAGAAACATGTGGTGCAACAGATGCGGCAGTGCCCTCAACAAATGTGGAGACAGAAGGGACCGCTGTAGGCTCAGACTGGGGTAGGGTGTGGGGTGGCTCCTTAGCGTGTGCAGGAGTGGCACCCGGCTGCTGAGCAGGATGCTGCTGGACAACCAACTCATCATTGGGCTCCAGCTCGTAAGTGGGAAGGATGTGCTTCTGCATGGGGAGGATCCATTCAATCTACTGAGAGGCCACGACGGACAGCTCTGGGCTAGGGAGCACCATATAATCGGTGTTATAATGCCCGTAAAGATAAACCCAGTGTCGGTCACCATGGGCCCTAATAATTTGCATGTGCGTAAGCACACGCAAGGATAGTGTGGTAGGGACCGTCGCCTCTAGGAGATCCTGGGGGAGGACTAGATTTGCCCTAAGGGCGACGATGGTGAAAAATTAGCCACAACAGATGGGGCCCCTCTGCAATGTTGTAGCCCAACATAAACGATCACAGAAGATCTGTGCATGATCAATGGGGTAGGAGGGACGAGAGGTGCCATCTGGTAGTGCCTCACGAGGGAGGGTCATGCCCCACAAAAGGACGAGCAAAACAAAGGACATAGTCCCTGGCTCGTTCATGCATAGAATGGTGGTGGCAAGGTGGCGCTGGGCTAGTCTAAGGCAGGGGTGGATGATCGAGGAGGCCTTCGAGCGACTAGTGCTGAAGGAAGGCAAATCGAAAATCCTTTCCCAAAAGCATGTAGTGTAAATAGGGGGGAGTATCCGAGCCAAGGGGTATAGGTGTTCTCGACGATGGGGACTACATGTCATTAGAATAGGGTCCGAAGTCCCTTGTAGGTGAACTCCATCTCCACGTCCAGTATGTAGAATGCAATCCCCATGTCGGTACAGCGAAGTGAGCTGAGGGCCTCTAGGGTCAAGCGAATGTAAGTCTTCGCCTGAAGCTCGAGAAAATGCTCCCAGCCCAGGTTTGCATACAACTACCTAACCCCGGGTAAAATGCCTAGCTGCTCTAAGGCTCCTAACTCTGCAAATTTGGTCGAGACAACCAGGCACCTAGAGAGGCCGACAAAAGCGCGACGATGAGTGTCGTCTATGAAGGTGATGCCATATGTCTCTAGGGGCGTCTCGGGCTATGGGGGTGGCGGGGGTGGTGCTGTGGGTATGGGCTGACTCACGGGGCTCGTGTTCCCGTTGAGGAGCCAACAGCCGGCGTTTCTTCCTGGCGTGTGGGGGTAAAGAAGATGATGGTGGGGATGGGGTGGGAACGCGTGTGGCGGTGCGTAGCCTAGCATGAGGGGCCCTCTACGAGAACTTCCTCTTCTTGGTATGCTGAGGTTAAGAGGTGGGGGTTGGGATGTCGGGGTGGTAGTGGTGGGTATGGTGGAAGTGTGTGTGGGTGCTGTGGGTATGGTGGAAGTGCGTGTGGTGGTGGTGGGGATGGATGTGCATGGTGGTGATGTGGGAGTGGAAGTAGATGTGGTGATGGTGGTGCGATTCCTAGAGGAGGTCAGCTTATGGGCCAACCTCTTTTGGCGTGTGTGTGGTGGCTGGGATTGAGATGTGGATGGTTTGGAAACGATGGTGGATGTGTGTATGTGGGTAGAGGACGTGTGGGGGGGGGTAGGATGGTGGTGGTGGATGTGCGTATAATACATGGTGAAGGTGCAACAGAAGTGCATGGAGCTGTCGAGGAAGTGGTGGTGGTGGAAGTGCGTAGGGGTGTCGTGGAAGTGCGTTGAGGCTGAGTGCGTATGGGTGGGATGGTGGATGTGCGTGGAGGTGCCGTGGAACATGGCAGAGATGGTGAGGAAGATGATGAGTGGATGATGGCCCTGTGAGGCATCGTGTGATCGTGTCACGTGCGATATAATATATATAATAATAATAATGAGAGTGAAAAGTGGACCCTTGCGATGCGAGAGCGACAAAAGCAATCTCCTCGAGCGACTTGCCCCTAGGTGGCACCGCAGTCCCGCCAAACGTCCCGCCAACCTGAAATTGAATTTGGGCTATGTGGGGGTTGGGGGAGATTGGGGATGGGGGTTGCGTTTGGGGGGGTGGTTGCTCAGGTTGAAAGATGGGAGGGGGGGGGGGGTGGCGCTCGGGGTCGGGAGGGGAGGGGTTGGCAGTGCTCGGTGGAGGGGTTTAGTGTTTGGGGGTGAAGAGGTGTGGGGAGGGGGATGAAGGAGATCAGAGGGGGAGGTGATCGGAGGGGGGAGAGAGAGGGAGAGAGATGCTTGGGGGAGGGGGTCATCGGAGGGGGGGTGCTCGGGGGAGGGTAATCATCGGAGGGGGGAGAGAGAGCTCAGGGGGGAGTTAGGGCTCGGGGAAAAACTGGGTCGCTCGCTCGAAATTTTCGAGCGAGCGGCCCATTGAATTTATATGGTTTGGTCCCGAGTGGTCGAGCGCTCGGTCGAGCGCTCGGTCGAGCGGTCGGTCGAGCGCTCGAGCGCTCGGCTGAGCGCTCCCGCTCGGGCGATGCATCTCCCCTTTGCTGGGTTGGTCGATTGGCCGAGCGTCTTGTGCGCTCGGTCGAGCAATCTGAAATTTCAGCACTCTCAACCTTTAGCCCATCTCGTATTTCTTGCCGCTTTGAGTCTCAACTCCATACCCATTCTTTACTCGTTCGTTCGTCATGACCGCCAAATCCATGCCAAAATCAATAAACCTCAGTAATTTATGGATTTTCAAAATTTTAAACTAAAAAACTCAAAAATCTAATTAAAACCAAAACACAAGCAAATAAGCCGGTTTGCCTCCCGCCAAGCACTTGTTTAAGGTCATTAGCTTGATCCATGCGGCTCAGTGAGGCGATATGTTGGGCGCATGCGAGATGCGCCCATCGTTCTTTCCGACCAACCTTTGTGGGGCCTGTTGGTCAAACACCTCCTTTGGACCCTTAGCGGTCCGTCCGTTCTCTGTCCTCGCCGAAACTTGTCTCTCTTTGGAGCTCCCCATGGACGTTGCAGCCACCAAGTTTCTGATCTTCACGACGTCCGGGTCATGATCCTCCAAGGCGAGCATGGAGTACTAACGTGTCATTGATCTATCGTCGGTGTCCTGGTCCAGGACATGCAAATATGCTGCCACGGCCTTGTCGTGCCGAGGATCCAAGCCATGGTCCTCGCTCCGCAGTAGGGGGTCCACTAGTACTTCTTCACGAGCTCATCCTCTACCAAATCAAGATACCCGACGTCCGCAGCGGGTTCACTCTCCCTCATCGGCTGAGGTAGCCAAAATTCGTCCTCAATGTTTCCGACATTAAGGGAGAGCGTGCCTTCTTGCACGTCTATCAGCACTTCAGCTGTCACCATAAATGGGCGACCCAAAATCAGCTGTGATTCTTCATCTTCTTCCATATCCATAATAACAAAATCCACCGGCACGCTCACCCCGCCGGGAATCTGTAAGACGATGTCCCTAGCCACTCCGACCGGATGCATTACCGACCTATCTACGAGCTGGATGGTTATGGTCATCAGCTCTAATTCCATTCCAGTGTTGAGGTGGCAGAAGATGGACAAGGGCATCAAGCTGATGCTTGCCCCCAAATCTATCAAGGCCCTCCTGATGGGGACGCCACCTATGGAGCAAGGAACGGTGAAGCACCCCCAGATCCAGGAGATTCTTTGGCAGCTTGTTGCTTCTGAGAAATGAGGACGGTTGCTCTGCCAACAAAACCTGCTCTGTCTTCGTCTTCCCCGAGATTAGTTCCTTAAGGAACTTTGTGTACGATGGTATCTCCGTAAGGGCGTCCATGAACGGAATATTTAGCTCCACTCCCTTCAGAAGCTCAATGAACTTGGCATACTTCTTTGCCATTTTGGCCTTAGCCAATCTACTCGGGAATGGAACTGGAGCGGGGCGGTACTTGGGCTTCTCCACAGGACTTGCCCTTTCATTGATCACTTCCCCCACTATGGGAGGGCTATCTCTCAATGGTGGTACGCTGCTCCTCAGCCTCAATACCTCCACCATCTATAACCGATGGGAGCTCATCTACCACCTCCTTGGGTGATGCAACTGTGGGAATCATCATCGACGGCTCTGGATCTATCGTCGATAGGCTGCTATGAGTGGTGATGGCACATGCACTAGCACTGGGTTTCATATTTGACTGAGCGGGGAGCTTGCCTTGGGACCGCGCAATATGACTCATCTGCTCCTTCAGCTGATCCACCGTGGTGGAAAGTTCCTTGCTGCAGGCCGCATGGTATAGATTAAGCTTTGTCTGCTCCTCGATGAATCCCTCCAATGTGGCCTCCCAGGAGGATTTCTACTGAATTGGAGGAGAAGTGAGCAAAGCTAGCTGCTGCTGACGCTGCTGTTTATACCCTGGCTGTCTATAGGGGGCATACAGTCTCTGCATAGACTACAACTGCTGATACTACTGTGGCTGGTGCTGCTGTTGATACTGCTGCTACTGATGAGGTTGCTGTTGCGCTCCGCTGCTATTCCCATACTGGAAACCGGGTTGGTTTCTCCGGGATGGGTTCCCATAGACTCCCGGTTTCCTCCTCTGTCATCGGAGGTGTAGTTGGCATCCTCTGTTGTTGTAGGAGGTGCCAGGTAGGAGTAGGTCCTGCCATTGGGTTCCTGATCTGCTCACCTCTCGTAGGCGGCATATGTGTTGACAGGGTGAGAGCAGGGTCTAGCGTCGAGTCGGTGCTCCAATCTGGCCATCTGCTAGGTAAGGGATTCGATACGGCCATCAAAAGTAGCTGCCTCGCTGATTTCATATCTAGGGGTGTGTGGGTCCGGGTACCCTGTTTTTTTATGTTACCCGGACCCTACCCGGTAAGGGACCGGTTCCTAAAATTTGGACCCGGAACCTACCCAGTTGGACCTATACCTGGACCCTACCCGGACCCTATGGTTCCGGGTAGGTTCCGGGTACCCTGTAAAAAAATCTAATTTGTGATGCATTACGAACAATGATTTCAAAATGATCTGTGCATGACAATTACCTCAAATACACATGACTAAAGATCAATCTGGAAGTAAAATATTGTCTCTAGTCTCTTTCTTCAGTGATAAAGGTATACTGATCAGTCATTTCTACTAGATAAAGCTAGACAAATTAGATTCAAATGCATAAGAGAACAATATGATCTTTGATTCAATTGCATTGTTTGATGAACTTACGTATTGCTCTGAACTTCAGGATGCAAGTTGTACTCCATAACATTATAAGTTCAAATTAGATACATCCAGTGTGGATCACTCTTATATATTTTGATCATTAATATTATAATATAAAAAAATATATAAAATATCGGTTCCGGTTCTGGGTACCCGTTCCCTATAAACAGGAACCGGAACCGGACCCGATACCCGTCGGTTCCTAATTTTCCTACCCGGAACCTACCCGGAACCGATAACTATCTACCCAGAACCTACCCGTTCGGGTAGGTTCCGATCGGGTATCTGGGTACCCTGTACCCATGCACACCCCTATTCATAACGGCCTCCTCCTGGGGCCTTGGCAATAGTCGGGGTGGACCTGTCATCCCCCCAATGTAGGTTGTTGGCTGCTAGGGCCTTAAGGATCCTCATAACTTCAGCTGGCTCTTTCCCTGTTATGGCCCCATTTACCATAGTATCAACTATCATCCTTGTGTCTGGACGCATTCCATTGTAGAAATATAGGACCGGGTCCCACGTGGCAATCCGATGGTTCGGACAATGATGCTGGAGATCCTTGTATCGTTCCCAGGCTTCATACAAAGACTCCTGACCCCCTTACTTGAAATTGGTGATTTGGTTCCGAAGACGCAACATCTTCGCAGGGGGGAAGCATTTGGTGATGAAGGCCTCCGCCAGTTGCTCCCATGTCATGAAGGTGCCATGCACTTGGGCGTCAGCCAATAATGGGCCTTATCCTTCAAGGTAAAGGGGAAGACCTGCAACCTGATTGCATCATTGCTGACCCCTTGCATTTGGAATGTGGAGCACTTGACTAATAACGCCTCCACGTGGTGACTGGGGTTCTCATGTGAGTGCCTGTGGAAGCAGTCCTGTTGCACCATCAGGATGAGCCCTGTCTTTAGCTCGAAGTTCCCCTCTCGAATCGACGGTAGTGTCACGGATGAAGCCAAGGTGGTGTCGGGCCTCATAAAATCCCGGATCAATTCTGATAGAACGAGAGGATGCTGTCCTATGGGAGTCTCGGCCATCGCTATTCTTCTCCTTCTATCTGCTGTGAGTCTCCTTGTTGTGGCCTCTATCTCAGGATCCAAGGGTATAAGATTTTCTCCTCCCCGAGAACGTGTCTGCATGCAAAATAGAGGCACTCAAGAAAATTTTGGAACTCATTAGCAAAAAGAGAAAAGAGTGTAATAAGAGAATAATAAAAAATAAAAAATTAAAAGAAGTGGTGGGGTGTTAAGTGTGGATGGAACCAACACTCTCCAACCAAAAGCTAAAGCAAATTGTTGCGTCCCCGGCAACGGCGCCAAAAACTTGTTCGGTCCATGGGTTTACACCACTGGGACGTGAATCACCGCAAGTGCACGGTGCGCTATAGTATAGAAAGATTGTCGAACTCAGGGAGGCGATCGTTTAACGCTTAGCTTTATATGGAAAGAGGAGGAGAGTATGTGGTCGGGGGTTATCACAAGTGATTGATTGGTTGATTGTAGAAATCGAGAGTTAACTAGAAATTAAATGTCTAAGGCTTTCGGGATTCGCCACTAGGCCCTTTAGTCACGGATGCCAGGTCAATTGACCCTACGTCGAACGATGGATTTGGGTAAGAGTGTCACATCCGTAGATGAGAACGAGTACTTAATTTTTGTTGTTCCTACTTGTAACGACTCGCTCCCCAGGATACTCGGAAAGTACGAATCCGTCTCGGGTGATCCCAGAGTGGCTAGTGTAATGAAGAGAAATATGAAATAAACACAAAGAACCAGCAGGCCATTGTGCACGTGCTGGAAAGTAAGCGTAATGCTCCAACCAAAAGTCAACACAGACGACACATGAACAACAGAGAAATAATCAAAAGAAAATAATGGAAACTGATTGATTTTATTTATTCATCATCAATATTACATCATATTTTTCTTTACAATATCCTCAAGTACAAAACCTCATATACATCACCTTACCACTCTCACCAAACAAAACCCAGAAGGTACAACGCACTCTCACTCTCATCTCACTCACCAACCCCATTCTCAAGTACACAATCTTCACATAAGCTCTACATCTCCAGCTCCTTGACTGATCGGCCCCCGGATACACACACCGGGGGCACGACTGTAGTCTTACTGCAAGCGCACGGTGTAGTGGCGAGCGGGTATCGAACACGAGGAGGACTAATGACGGTACTCTATTTTGATTACTAAGCTATCGTGGAAGAATGGTTTTGAGAATGTTGTCACAATCGTTCAATTAACAATTCGAATTCAATATAATAAAGGCGTCTAGAGATAGGGAATCCCCACTATTGTCATTTATCTTCGTGAATCGTGAATCTCAACGTTGCAAGACTTGAATTGAGGTGAACTAGTCGTAACTGAATAGAGAGCCAAGCTCACGCTAACTCACTATTGCCGGTCTATAACAACCTAGAGTAGGGCACACTCTTGTGCAAACCCTAACCTAAGCCACTAGCTTTAGGATCGACATCATCGTCCAATCGCTCCTCGAGCCCATTCTCGTGCAAACTCGAGTTACGATCTAGGTTGTGATAGTTCATATCCATCCAATCTCTTGCAAATGAATATGAGCATAGCTTTATAATAAAAATCCTAGCTTTGGTCCAATATCTTGCAAATCAAGTCTAGCGGATTTCGATTATAAGCCCTAAATCGAATATCTAAGCCTTTCCATCGATTAGAATCCAATCTCTTGCAAACCCTAGATCGATGGAAATTCGTAGCTATCCGTAATAAATCAATCACAACCTAACCTTCTATAAATTGTAGCAACATATGAATCCATTCATCACAATTCTAAAATCGAATCCATAGGGTTTATCCCCATGCCCTAGAACAGCGAAACTACTCGCAATTCATCATAAAAATAACAGAATAAATTAATGAAAGCAACAGCAATTCATAATTGGATAAAAGCAATTCACAAAAATGAGAAATTTCAATAAGAAAAGAAAACTTGATCTGAAATCTCCAATCTCCAAAAGGGAATTACAATTAGAATTAAGCTAAAACCTAATTTCTGGTCTCTCCCAAAACTAGGATAAAACTAGCCTTAAGTACAAGCCAAAACGGCCAGAAAATCCTGAGGCATTCAATTGTAAGGACCATGGCTATGGGGAAAACACTAGAAAGGGGGTTGAATAGTGTTTATGCAATTTAAAAAGATAGTTACACCAATTTAAATGCTAACCAACAAAATAGTGCGGAATTAAAAATTAAACCCAAAGTGAAACAAATGCTGACGCATGGATATTTCAAGGGTTCGGATTACCCAAGTCACATCCCGACTTGTTCCCGGTAATCCTACGCCCCTTCCACTCGGTTAACAACCGGATACTCAAGTTAGAACCCTAACTTGAGGTTTCCTTAAAACCCACTTGTAGCAACCCTACAAATGAAATCGAAATGCAATCGATTGTCCTTGACTCCCACAACTTGGGAGCAAGCAACCCACTCTCACAACCCGAGAGCAAATGCAAATAACGAAAGTTATGAAATATGAAAGCAACACTTACAATCACATATGCTTGAAGTAGAACTTGAATGAGAAGTGTGTTGTGTGTTGAAGAACTCTCTTGGAAGAGAGGAAAGCCCTTTCTCTTGACTACACCAAATACCTAGAAGATGTCTCTTTGGTTCTAGGTTGGAGAACAATAGATCAAAGATAGGAATTCTTAGGGCTTTTGGATTTGAGAGCTTTGAGCTTGAATGAATGAGAGAAAGACTTGATTCAACTTGGTTAAGAGACTCTCAATGGAACAGTAGAAGCTCCTTATATAGGTTTCTCAACACCTACAAGACTTAGCAAAAACCCCTTAGGAATCCGTGAGAAAACTCTCAACGGATAGAATCTGCGCTTGCGACAGTCGACCGTTAAGGAAACCACAGTCAACTGCTGCACAGCCAAATAGGGTAGGTGAGAATTCATAACGGTAACTTACTGTAGAGGAATATGCCCTCGGATCATTTGTATTTGATGCAAATGAAAATTTAAGCCTAGATCGGGACTAATTTGCATATGATGCAAAAGAGATTAAATGTGTCTTAAATTGTTTAAGACTATATTTAATTAAATAAACGCGTTGAAAAGGTTACCTAGATGACGGGATCGTCCCGCTCTAAACGCAGGGTCAAACCGCATCAAAAACGGAGTCCAAATGCACAAGTTATAGCCAAAACAAGTCAGCCCAAACTGTTGGGATGAAACCAGCGAAAATGGAGGCCCACCAAGCCCGAATTTTCTGGTTAGGGTTTTTTAAAACCTGGGATTTTCTTGACGGCTATGTTTCTAAGAGAAGCATGACTTTTGACTAACTTTGGACAATTGTTTGAAGGGTCAAACGGACTCGGATTGACGAGCCGTTTTTTCCTACGCATTCACCGTTGAACCCTCGTTGATTTGGTAGGTTGTACCAACATTGAAGCTCAACGGTGAGGGAGTTAAAATTCGAGGAAGTTTGCCCTTTGTGAAAGGCAAACTAACTTGATTTAATTAATCCCAAATTAATAGTCCCACCTCGGTTGTGGAGAAAAGGGGAGAGTCAGCCGCCTCTATAAATAGAGGCCCTCCCCCTTCCTCATAACTCGTCCCAAGCTCTAGATCTGAGCAGCTCTCATAAATGTTAGAGCACGCTCGGATCTAAGCTAAATTAATATTTCTCCTCTCCCTATAAATTTCTGCCTTGCTCCTGAGGGCTCTAGCAAAGCCGCAAAGGAGTTCGGATTCAGATCCGAAATCTAGGCGGAGGTTTCACTCGCGTGAAACTTTCTTCATCGTGTGGTTGGCTCGGCGACACGGGATTGATCGCCTCGGGATGCGGAGCGGTTCGAGGAGCGGTTCGGGGAGCGGTTCGAGGAGCGGCTCGGCGTGGGACTGGAGCGGCTCGGAAGACGGTGCGGAACATCTCACATGCCCCAGGGTTAAGATTCCGGGTATGTGTTTATTAGCATTAGTTTAATTTAATCGCAGTAGGCTAGATCCTTCTTGGGATGGTCAGACCCATCCCAAGTCGGCATAGATCTTGGATTAGGGTCTTGGACCTTAGGGTTAAATGTTAATTAGATTAACATGATTATTTTCTGCTGCTATTTCTGTCTATGTTCCGTCCGACTTAGGACGGGCATAGAGTTTTTGTGCCCTAAGGGTCCCAGAAAACCCTACACTTACCACATAGACAGTCGACTGATAAAGGATAGACAGTCGATTGTTAAACCAACAGGCGACTGTAAATCCTACTACAAGCGACTGGCTGAAGGTGGGTACATTGAAGAAGTCTGGAAAAGCATCTGGGAGAACAGGACAGACAACTGACGAGAAGATAACAGTCGACTGTTAATCAGAACAGGCGACTGTAAATCCTTCTACAGACGACTGTCAAAAACCCTGAGATTTTCCAGAGAGCTGAGTCAACAAATTGGCTCACAGACAGACGACTGTCAAAAACCCTGAGATTTTCCAGAGAGCTGAGTCAACAAATTGGCTCACAGTCAGACGACTGTTGCAGCATTGACAGTCACTGGTCCATTGGACAGTCGACTGTAAATTCAACATTAATCGACTGGCCATTAAAGACAGATCAAAAGATTTTGGGCAAAAGACAGACATGCGACTGATTTACAAAACACAGTCGACTGTCACTTGGACAGACGCCTGTGAATCGTTCATAAGTCGCCTGTGGGAATTGAAACAGAGAAGCCCAAAACTAGAATGTAAAATTTTGTGCATAACAGGCGACTGTAGAACAAAATACAGTCGACTGTTTTTGAGACAGCCAACTGTAAAATGTTCAGCAGTCGACTGTTATAAACAATACAAGCACAATCAATAAGGAAATGAATTGGAGTCTAAGGAGGATTGAACAAATGATGTCCTAAGACTGAAATGACAATGTGTGTGCTCCAATAATGTTCTACTTCTAAGCTACATACTAGAAGAGATATAAGAAATTTACATTGACGAAAAATCTCTTCTATCCAACGCATGAGCTTGAAGTCTTCATGGAGCTTCAATCATCATCTACGATCATCCAATCCATTTCATTTGCTTTCAATGATCTTTGAGTGTCATCCATTGCAAGTAGATCTTTATAATTAGCTTAGGCAATGTATTAACTGCAAAATAGGGGATTAGTCATAAGTATTTATGTTTGCTCATCATTAACACCAAGTAGGGAGAAGTCCAATACTCAACATTCTCCCCCTTTTTGATGATGACAAACAAACATAAACAAAAAGATAAATAATTGTGCTTAATGAAAACTTACTCCCCCTACATAGATGCCAATCAAGTTAGTCAACAAATATTAGGGCATTTATATATCAATTGAAGCAAATGAGTAAGATATGAGTGAATGTAATTCATGAAATCTAGGATCTAAAATCCCTATTCATTGTATCTTACTCCCACTGAATCTAAGGCAACTTCAATCTTAGATTCAAGTGTTATTAGTACATACTTAGCACATTCATTATAAATCTGTATGTTTATTTCTCTCCCCCTATGGCATTATCCAAAAGGTGTGAGTAAATAACAACTAAATCGTGCAAACTAAGAACTATCAACAATCAAGGAGTATAAAGATATATAAAACCAAAAACTCATAAAACCACATCATATCTTATGTGAATAGAGGAATGAAAGTCCAATATCAACATTAGAGATATAGGAAGAGAACAACTCGTCTCAAAAAACATCACATCATATAAATCATGTATAGTCCAATATCAAGTCCATTATTGTCTCAAAAACACATCAGAAGAGTATATATCTATCATGAAGACAATATCACAAACATCACACAGATAAGATAAGCAATTATACAATGTGTGAAACATAAGGCGAAACTGCAATATCATATATATATATATATATATATATATAAGAGATATCACAAGAGTACAAGTCAAATGGACATCAACATGTCCAACAAAATACATCATGATCAAAATAGAAACTACATCATGATCTCAAAAATACATCATCATATATCATCATACAGCCACTGAAGAACCACTCAACCCAACCAAAACAGACCAAAAAAATCTAGGTCTCCGGGTGAGTGAACAAAAAGAAACAGCTGCAACATCAGTCAATGTGAATGACAGTGGGGTCCGAGGGACGACCAGATGAGCAGTACATCAGCCTAGCAGAGCATCGAGTAGGATAAGCTGGAGTCTTCCTCTTGGAAGATGAAGCACGTGCGGCAAAGGATTCTATATGAGCAAGAATGGGAGTCTGGACAACGGGGGTCTGGACCACAGAAGGTACAGGCACAAAGCCTGGAGGAGGAACACCAACAGGGGCAGTATCCTCAGATTTAGAAAACAGAGCATGAAGCTCGACAGGAATGGGAAATCCATGAAGCATGAGAGATTTGTACTGCAGCTCAAGAAGAAGATTAAGCTTCGCATCCATGGTGGCAGCAAGCTTCTCGAGAGAAGTGACACGGTCACACAAACTACTGAGAAGAAAAATCCTCAAGGGGTACTGACGGAGGAGTACGAGGAGGATGATCAGTCGGCTGAGAAGTGTGTGCAGCAACATTCTCCCGAGGAACAGGGTCACTAATAGTAATATGTAAGAATTCCCCAGATGAGGGAGGCGAAGAGGGTACCAGATCAGTGGGTTGAGGAGAGGGTACCGGATCATCAAGGAAGTCGAAAGATCCCTTAGGAAATAGATGATCAGAGGGATCCATGAACAATCGACAGAAAAACTAGGTCACGAGGCGATGAGAGAAACACACGAAGAATCGATCCAAAAGAGATGACAAATGGGGGAATCGATGTCCGAGCGGCGCACTTGACAAACGACGAGACAACGGGGATGAAGAGCGCCGGAGAAGCGATCGCCTGTGGGTTCGAAGCGGGAAGACGAACGTTTTCAATCAGAGGAGAGAGAAAATGTGGGTCGAAATGAACTGTCTCGATGATTATAAGAAAGGGGCGAATTAATCTGGGTCGTTGGATCAAAGAATCGACAGCTCAGATCGAAGCAGTGAACCGCCACAATAGGAGACAGTCGATGATGAACAAAAGTCAGTCGGCTGGCTGAAGTGATAAGAAATAAGCTTAGAATGACAGACATCGACTGTTGAGTAACATACAGTCGCCTGTCCGGGAGACAATCGACTGCATTATACGCATCAGTCGACTAACTGAGAATCAATAAAATTGATGAAGAAGACAGAGACTACTGACGAAATATGACAGAATTGACAGGCGCCTGATGACAAAAATGCAGTCGCCTGTTGATCCAACAGTTGACTGTAAAATTGTCATCAGTCATCTGTGTAAAAGGTACAAGTTTCTGACAGAGAAGATAGAGTAGGGCAGTCGACTGTCGAAGGAGAGACTGTAGTCTGTCCTGGTCCAAAAATGCACATTAAGATAAAAATCCAAAGGATATGAACACTCACCCTAGGACCTATACACTAAACATAAACTCATTATAAAATCAACATCAAATTATAAATCATTGATAAAACAAATCTCTTAAAATAATCTGAAAAACTCATGTAATCACAGAAGTCTCAATTGCCTTTCTCAAGACACATATATGAAATAACAAATGAAGAGAGGCAACATGATGATATGAGCTCAAAAAGTGTTATAACAAATATGTTGAGCTCCTAAATTTCAGATTCACCCATAATTCCTAATTCTCCACGTAACCTCACAAATGAATCTTCTTTAAGAGGTTTTGTGAAGATGTCGGCAAATTGTTTTTGGGTTTCAATGTACTCTAAGATGATGTCCTCTTAGCTACGTGATCATTGATAAAATGGTGTCTCACATCTATGTGTTTGGTACGGGAGTGATGTACCGGGTTCTTGGAAAGACATATAGCACTTTGGTTATCAACCATGATAGGGCAAGTATCACAATTGACACCATAGTCACTAAGAGTGTGTCTCATCTAAAGGACTTGTGCACATGCAAGACCCGCGGTAATATATTCTGCTTCAGTCGTGGACAATGATACTGAGTTCTATTTCTTGGAAAACAAAGAAACTAAGGAATTTCCTAGAAAATGACAAGTGCCACTAGTACTTTTCCTATCGGATTTGCATCCGTCAAAGTTGGCATCACTATATGAGATTAACTCATATGTGCTAGATTTAGGGTAAAATAACCCATAATCTAGAGACTAATTGAGATAATGAAATATTCGTTTAACCGCAATCAAGTATGACTCCTTAGGTCTAGCTTGATATCTGCACACAAGCATACGGAAAACATGATATCGGGCCTACTAGTGGTTAAATAAAGTAAGCTACCGATCATACCTCGATATAGACGAACGTCTAAATCTTTTCCGTTCACATCCTTGTGTAGATGGGTTGTCTACTCATGGGAGTCCTTTTGCTTGAAGATGATTCCATCCCGAATCGCTTAATAAGCTCCCCTGTGTACTTTGTTTGATGTATGAAAGTTCCATCCTTCATTTGTCGAATTTGCAGTCCAAGAAAGTAATTGAGCTCTCCCATGTGGCTTATCTCGAATTCATCCTTCATAAACTTAGAAAATTCTTGACAAAGATTAAAGTTAGTAGAACCAAATATTATATCGTCTACGTACACTTGAATTAAGATGATGTCATTTTCATAATATTTAATGAAAAGTGTTGAATCAACTTCTCCTATTTTAAACCTAAATCCAAAAGAAAGGTCTTGAGTCGATCATACCAAGCTCTAGGAGCTTGTCTCAACCCATACAATGCTTTCTTAAGTTTGAAAACATGGTTTGGAAATTTTTCAGGAATGAAACCGGGAGGTTGAGAAATATATACTTCTTCATTGACAATCACATTTTAAAATGCACTTTTAACATCCATTTAAAATAGTTTAAAATTCTTATGAGATGCAAAAAATAAAAGCAATCTAATAGCTTCTAATCTAGCTATGGGGGCAAAGGATTCTTCGAAATCGATACCTTCCTCTTACCGGTAGCTTTGAGCTACTAACCTTGCTTTGTTCCTTCTGATTACCTCGTTCTCATCGGTCTTGTTCTTGACTATCCATTTGGTCCCAATAATTTGATGACCACTTGGAAGAGGAACGAGCTCCCAAACTTCATTTCTCTCGAATTGCATGAGTTCTTCTTCCATTGCCACTATCCAAGAGCTATCCTCACAAGCTTCCTGGATATTCTTTGGCTCAATGGTAGAGACAAATGTGCAATGAGAGAATTCTTCAATTCTTGACCTCGTTCAAACACCCACACCAATATCTCCAATTATTTGGTTATGTGGATGGTTACGAACGGTCGGGTAAGCTTTGGGTATTCCTGCATCACTTGGAACATCTTCAACAATCTCATTAGTAGTGTTAGTCTCAATAATCAAATCATTAATCTTAACATTACTAATAGGTTCACAAATAGCGTCTACACTATCATCATCAACATGAGAAAAATCAAAATATTCATAAAATGATACGTGTAGAGATTCCTTGATCGTTGAAGAAGTTTTGTTGTATATCCGGTAGGCTTTGCTATGTATGGAATATCCAACAAAAATTCCTTCATCGGATCTTGGCTCAAATTTATCTAGATTACTGAAAGTGTTCTTGATAAAACATTTTGAACCAAAAAATTGAAAATATTAACTTAAGGCTTTTTTTTGTAAAATAACTCAAAAAAAGTTTTGTTCGTTCGGGGTCTCACTAGGATCCTATTGAGCACATAACATGTTGTGTGCACCGCTTCTACCCAAAATTGTAGTCCAAGATGACTATCATGGAGCATGGTGCGAGCACACTCAATAAGAGTCCTATTCTTTCTCTCTACAACACCATTTTGTGGTGGTGCCCGAGGAAAGGAAAAAATTGTGAGTTACCCCGGTATCATCACAAAACTTTGGAAAAGACTCATTTTCAAATTCTCCTCCATGATCACTACGGATAGTGATAATGGTGGATCCTAAGAGATTCCGAATCTTCTTTGCAAATATGATAAACTCTTCATAAGCTTCATTCTTATTAGTTAAGAATGAAACCCAAGTAAATCTAGAGAAGTCGTCAACGACAACTAATCCATAATGAGCATTGCCTAAAGAAGCGGTTCTAGTTGGCCCAAACAAATCTAGATGAAGAAGTTCTAGGGGCCTCTTAGAAGTAATGCCTTCTTTAAGCTTAAAAGATGATTTACTAAGTTTACCTATTTAACACGAATCACAAAAGTTTTTCTTACTAAAAGCAATTTTTGGAAAACCTTTGACTAGATCATGCTTAGCTAACTTATATAAGTGCTTACATGAACATGACCAAAACGGCGATGCCATAATAGTTGTTCACTTGTATTAGCAACTAAGCAATGTTCTACGGTTTTAGGCAAGCTCAAATAATAAATATTTTTACACCTAATACCGGTAAATAAAACATGTGAATTAGAATCAACAATTTTACACAATCCTTCTCCAAAGTTAACCTTGTAACCTTTGTCACAAAGTTGACTAATGGAAATGAGATTGTACATAAACCACTAACAAGAAATACATTAGTAATTAAGGGTTTGGAAGGGTTACTGACAATACCTACTCCAATGATGGTTCCCTTTTGATTACCTCCAAAAGTGACCATTGCACCATCCTTGATGATAATCACTTCGGACAGCAATGAGGGATCTCCCTTCATATGTTTGGAGCAACCACTATCGAGAATCCATCCTTTCCTTTTAGAGCTAATATGACCTTTATTGCTCTTTTCTTTCTCTTGGGTACCTACATAATATACCATAAGCTTATGGTTCCCAATGTTTGTTGGGTCCAAGGGGATTAGCCCTTTGGAAGCCAAGTCCAATTGGACTTCCGCTTCCCAACATAATTGCTATTCTTAATAACATCATGAAAATAGGAATCAACATATGCATTCCTATCATTTAAGATAGTGTTCTTAAGACCCCAAATGGTGTAAAATTTGGGAGTCCTTTTCCTAGTTGCATGCATACTTGATAGATTTCTATGTGGTGCATGCTTCTTAGGAACATGGTTTCTAGCATAAGAATGTGGAGGTGGATATGCACTGGACATACGAGAATGATATGTATGCTTAGGAACATGCATGTTGTATGAAACATATGGGTCATGCATGATATGTGGAGGTTGTGCATACATGTAAGAATGATGCGTATGAGCATATCTGTGTATAGGAGCACGTACATGAGTATTTCTCATGTGTGGATTTGTACGTGTCTGAGGGTGTGGAGCATAAAAAGTGTCATGAGTATCCACTTATGAAGTAGGAGATTTCCTACGGGGATGAAGGTTGGTGTACATGTAAGCATGGCTTCTCTTTTGGTTTCCACCCTTAGTGGGTTTCTTGCCAAAAGGAAGAGATGGTGAAATGGTGACTTTTTTGGTAGGTTTGCTACCTATTGTCACGCCCCGCTTCCCAAAAATGTGGAGGCGAGACGTGAGAAGGTCCGCTCAGACGTGGAGCTGTGAAGCTGCAGTCTGATAAGCGTATAAAATTCAATTGGCAGGTCCTTGCAACGCAATACGAAACAACGATAATAATAATGAAGTGGGACAATAAGCAATTTATTGAATCTCAGAATATCCATAAAATAAATTACAATATCACAGAAAAGCCACCAGGCTCAAAAGAAAAATCTAAGGCCCATACATGGCCAACAAGGTACAACATACAAGCAAAGGTGCCACGCACCGACAACTAACAGCAAGCCTAAACAAAGGAAGAGAACACAAGCGGTCTCTAAGACTGGTCACCAATGACCACAAACTCCTCCTCGGCAACCATTGGCTCAGCGCCAGCAAACACCACGTCCTCAGCAGCAACCTCAGGCTCAGGATCTAACATGTGTCACCCAAAAGAGTAAAGGGGCACATGTCAGCAAGTCTAAAAGACTTGGGCAAGGAAACTGAAAGAAAGGTAAACTAGCATCCTAGCAGTTATAGTATGCATGACATGGCAGTTATGGTTAGAGTGCACAAGTAAGTCATGGTGCAATAATAAGTGCAAGAGGACAATTATCATGGCATGTCAAGAGTAGCCAAGCTACTAACAATCTCAATCTTCTAACTAGTCACGTTTTCAAGTTATTTGTAGATGTTTACGCCTTACAGCTGAACTGTTGGACATTCACACTGATTGGCTGCTTAACACTACCCCAGAACCCAGAGTTTACGCCTTACAACTAAAGTTGCTGATCAGGCAGACTCCCAGTTGATTGGCCGCTTAACCCTTACCCCTCCCACACGTAAACAAGCCAGGGTCCCTGTACACGATGCTCAGTAAATGAGCCAGGGTTGCCCCGCACAAGAGCTTGTTTTCAGGTTCACAATTTGGCGTAGGGTTGTGCCCGCTAAAAGCAGGTGCCTAGCCTCAATCAATTCACTAGGTGTAGCGGAGCTACGCAATCACGGGAACATTTAAAGAATGCAATGACATGACAATTAATTCGTTTACCGTTAATTGAAATTAAACATGACATGGTAGTACTTATGCAACATGATAAATGACGGATCTAGCTTCGTTGTCAAGCTAGATCCGGAAATTACGCCTAGGCGAGTATCATTTCATCGCCTTGTCTCTTTTACGCCTACAACAAGCAAATGGCCTAAGACATGGCCTAAAACCTTAAGTGGCAAGTTTCACTTGCCTAGCACCGAGGATGACGATCAACGAGGCACGTCACAAAATGGTAACCTACGGGGATGAGATCGCTGCCATGGCAAAACAACATCAGCACAATATCTCTAATATCCATTTTTATTAGGGTTTCAATAAAATCACAATGAGGGTTATGAGAATATTAAAGGATCGAACCCTACCGTATAGAAGTAGAAGATCAATGACGAGCAAGCACGGCGACAGAAGAACGATCCGGAGAACTACGGCTCAGATCTGGAAATGGGGAGAAAATCTGGAGAAATGGGATTTTGTGGGGTTTTGGGGGTTTGCCGACGGCAAGGGGAGAGGTGGCCAGCCTAAATGGAGGGGGAGAGGGGCTCTTGAGGAAGGAGGAAGGGCTAGAGGAAGGTTGGGGAAGATCAGAGGTCTAGGGGGAAAGGAAATGGCCAAGAGAAGAGAAAGAAGAAAAGAAAACGATTGGGGGTTATTTATAGGAAAACTGCGGCGGCTAGGGCAAACCTAGGGTTTCTGGGTGATTTAGTCGGTCAACGAATGGTGGCTGACCGACTAGTTTGGGAACTAGTCGGTCGGTCGTTCAACTGTGACCGACTAAAATCAAACAGCGAAAGAAGGAGGAAATTTGGGAAGTGAATTAGTCGGTCTGTGAAGGCCCGTCGACCGACTAGTTTGGGAACTAGTCGGTCGGTGAGTGTTCATGGACCGACTAACGATAAATAGTAACTTAGGTAAAATTAATCAAAGGAACTAGTCGGTCTGAGAGCAAGTTCTGACCGACTAGTTTCACATCTAGTCGGTCGGTGGTTGTTCTTAGACCGACTAAGAGTAAACAGTAACTCCTGAATAATTGATTTAATGAACTAGTTGGTTCCAGAAGAGTTCCTGACCGACTAGATTGGAATCTAGTCGGTTGGTTCTCCTTCTTTAACCAACTAACGTACACGAAAAGAGTCGATTCGAAGCGCGAAGCTTCGGGAAGGATTCCTATGGCTCCTAAGCTCAAACTAACTCTAAGATATGAGCGATATGAAGTTCGTCATGAGTGACTTACTCCAAGATAAACGATCTAAGGAAGAAGCTAGAAAATCACAACGAAACGAACGAAAACGAAAGCTACGGAAGGGAAAACACACACACGGAGAAAATCCACCTAAACGTATATATATATATCGATAACAATAATATAGAAAACCAGTCGTTACATCCTACCCACCTTAGAATAAATTCTGTCCTCGGACTTTCTAAATTATCTAGTCGCTCTGGTAACTACCCTCAATCAATATCACATTAACATTTCAACTAGGTATATTCAATACAAGTGCTTATATATATGCACTAGGTAGTCAAACATTAACACTACTGATATGTATATATATATATTCACGCACTTCATACACTTATTCCTATCATAGTCAGTCAAAAGCATACACGTATTTCCATCATATACACATATACACATACATCCCTTATATAGCTATTACTTACCTAGTACAAAACATTAGTCCATATACTCACAACCAATTAAATAGTTCACACTAGTAAATACCATCGAAATACTCTACGTTTAGGTATCTACCTAAGAACAAGGCAATAAGAATACACTACTCCCTATATCTCCTAGTATACATCCAATACCGAACACGTCAACACATGTAATCACACCACACCATTCTAAACTCAAGTTATTATATTTAATATACTTCCACCATCATTATAATTTCACAATTTATAGTCATTCAAACGCATGCAAATATTTCACCATATATTTACTTCAAATATAGTCCTATAACTATATTCACGACACGCCACACACACCATAGTCACCAATACTTATAATTAGGCACATACTTACCCGTGCATGGTGCACACCCACACACGCTAACATTTCATTCATATATACCAATCATACAATTATAAACTCAGTACATCGACACACTTAGTTTTAGCTATCACATATATATATTCACGCAGGCAAGCCCCCTAATAAATAACTATACCACAAGTCTAACACCTATAACTATATACTGGTTTAGCGACCCACAATCATGTGCGTAACACAGCCGGATACAAACAATCCAAACATTATATATACATCATCCATCACTATACACCAACCACATACAAATACACCAATGTACATAGAGTATACCCACTCAAGCTTGAGTGAGACTCAAAATCATAGCAGAGTATTTTATGTACATAACACAGCATCCATACATATACCAATACTATTCTAATGCGTACACATCTACTAACACAACCATACACATATCATAATGTCAAACATCCTTAATATTTAATCAGGTAATATCACCTATTTCAATCACTTCATATACCATAATAATATTACAAATATCAGCACACTTATAATTACAATACTCTCCCTAATAAATGCAGTCATCGTATAGTCACATACATGTATTATATATTCATACCATATCCATCCATCTATAATTGGTACATCAATACATTCACTTCATCCATTAGTTAAGACGTGCAGTAGTCGGGTATACCTCATGGTATTCACGCATACGACATCTTATAAAACAAGTAATACCAATCAAACAATTATAATCCTACTATCATATGTATATCACACTTATACTCATGCAGCTAATACATAACTACCTACACACAATATACCAATACCAACACACATACAACTTCATATGCACCATGAAATTTAATACACTACGACGACACATCAAATTACACTAATGGGGCCCACCAAACTATATTAAGGTTGACACGGCGACGACAAGCTCTATTGGCCAAACAAAAGGAAAGAAACTGAAATCAAAAGCGTAACGAATAGAAGGATCGAAAAGCATGAGAACGGTCGTATAATGATGTAATGATGCTCCATTAGGATACATGGAAAATAGTGTGTAAAAGATATAAGTTAAAACGAAGAGTACGAAACCGGTCGATAAAATGAGTCGTTCGAAATAAGTTTGAGTCGAATATATATAATAAGAGGAAATGGTTTATTTAGCTTATATAAAGCTATCACGAGTAAAAGTAAATCATTTACACGAACATATAGGGCATATGTTAGAAAATATTATGCGGCAGTAGTTTAAAAATTTTGGAAAAAGTTTCGAGATTCGAGGAATAAAATCAGGTCAAATATAGTGTAGAGGGTTTATGCTTATGCCAAATGTTTTTCCAAGTCTTAAAACTGAAGAGAAATCCCAATAAACCGTATTGAAAGTGTTTTTTAGAGAATCCAGATTCGCCAGCAGAAACTGATTTATACAAGGGTCTTAACACAAGAGCACAACGAACATAGTACTGATATATAAAAATAATCGTAGTTCTATTTTAGAAATATGTATGATGAATGGAAAGATAATAGCATCTTAGTAGTATGGAAGTAAGTGGGAGGATATATATAGAATTATTAAATTGGTAATAAAGCTTTAAAACCGAATTATGGAGGGTCTAGATCAGGAAATGGTTACGAAAAGTAATTTTACAAAAATCTGAATATGGAAAACGTTGAGCATAAAATCGACTTGCTGAAAGCTGAAGTCCCATGTGACTTGAAAGGTATATAAGAAGTAAGCACGATGCGGTATTCGAATAAGTTTTAATGGTATAAGCAAGAAAAGAAAATTATAATTCGGGTTAGGAAAAACAAAAGTACGGTTCAGTATAAAATTGGTATATGAAAAGGGGCAAGACATTTATATCGATATGAAAATATAGGCTGGAAAATATTATAAACTAATAATCAAAAATCTCTACAAAAGTTTCAATATTTAGAAAAGAACAAATAAATTTAAGTCGGCGAAAGAGTATGAAATCTAATATATATATTAAAAGTTTTCGAACAAATTTAAACTTAGCGAAAGAGGAACATCGAAAATACTTTTAGGGGAAACAAGGATTTGCCACAAGAACGGGTTGGTATAAAGACTTGAAGTACGGGTACGACAAACTTATAATTACTATATATTCATAAATTAATTGGAGTTCTATTTATCTTGAAAGAAGTATTTTAAAGTACGTATGGTAAATAGATAAAATGAATTTCGTAATTTAGAAAAAGTGGTATATCAATTTATCGAAATAGTACTAAAGTTTAAAATCAAGTGCAGACGATATATGTTAGAAAAATAGCTACAAGATAGCAATTTAAAATTACGACCAAATAGTCTTCAAAATCTAAGAATGACCTTCAGCTCAATCGGAAGTAATGGAAATATACTGAAGGAGGGTTTAAAACAAAATTTAAATCGAGTGGAAACTTTTAATAAGGAAAAATTGAAAACGACTTTGGAAGAATCAAGATTTGCAACGGAAAAGATTTGAAAGGTCAACGATGATAGTAATGAGGGGATCATGTGAATCGAGTGCAATGAATGTGGTTTGCGTGATGAATGCACCTAAATTACGATTCAAGAAAACTACGATGGAAACCTACGGTCAGTAACACCGAAGTGTAGTGACCAGGAAAAGATTGAATCAGATGGTCATAATCATCGGTTGACTAAAGGTCAAGGGAAATTTAACACTAAGGCTTCCTAATGGCTAGAGTATATTAGAGGCCTCATGGAAGGTTCTAATAGAATCGAGATCACACTCTGTTGGGCCCGAAATCGATGAACCCAAGCGAACGGCTAAAGAAATCCTAGGAATCTATCATGGTCAGAGCTAAACAGGAACCACTAAGGTAACTCTTAAGACTATCATATCAATCACTAGCATGGAGTCTAACAAACAATCAGGGATCCCTAACTAGCCAGCACAAAAGTCTAACTAAGTCTTACTATAGTACTGACCTAATGGATTTCCTTCCAAGCTGGGACAGGTGCTCTAACACGTCTACCAGCCACCTAAGACATAGGAACGCTAAAAACCTAGACTCCGGGCTTATAATTTGGATGTTCTAATTTATTTAATGGACATTTTATAATTATTATCGTTGTTCCGATAGTTCGCATTTGCAAATGGACCTGTATGGGCCACCAATAAAACCTGTCACGCCCCGCTTCCCAAAAATGTGGAGGCGAGACGTGAGAAGGTCCGCTTAGACATGGAGTTGTGAAGCTGTAGTCTGATAAGCGTATAAAATTCAATTGGCAGGTCCTTGCAACGCAATACGAAACAACGATAATAATAATGAAGTGAGACAATAAGCAATTTATTGAATCTCGAATATCCATAAAATAAATTACAATATCACAGAAAAGCCACCACGCTCAAAAGGAAAATCTAAGGCCCATACATGGCCAACAAGGTACAACATACAAGCAAAGGTGTCACGCACCGACAACTAACAGCAAGCCTAAACAAAGGAAGAGAACACAAGCGGTCTCTAAGACTGGTCACCAATGACCACAAACTCCTCCTCGGCAACCATTGGCTCAGCGCCAGCAAACACCACGTCCTCAGCAGCAACCTCAGGCTCAGGATCTAACATGTGTCACCCAAAAGAGTAAAAGGGCACATGTCAGCAAGTCTAAAAGACTTGGGCAAGGAAACTGAAAGAAAGGTAAACTAGCATCCAAGCAGTTATAGTATGCATGACATGGCAGTTATGGTAAGAGTGCACAAGTAAGTCATGGTGCAACAATAAGTGCAAGAGGACAATTATCATGGCATGTCAAGAGTAGCCAAGCTACTAACAATCTCAATCTTTTCACTAGTCACGTTTTCAAGTTATTTGTAGATGTTTACGCCTTACAGCTGAACTGTTGGACATTCACACTGATTGGCCGCTTAACACTACCCCAGAACCCAGAGTTTACGCCTTACAACTGAAGTTGCTGATCGGGCAGACTCCCAGTTGATTGGCCGCTTAACCCTTACCCCTCCCACACGTAAACAAGCCAGGGTCCCTGTACACGATGCTCAGTAAATGAGCCAGGGTTGCCCCGCACAAGAGCTTATTTTCAGGTTCACAATTTGGCGTAGGGTTGTGCCCGCTAAAAGCAGGCGCCTAGCCTCAATCAATTCACTAGGTGTAGCGGAGCGACGCAATCACGGGAACATTTAAAGAATGCAATTACATGACAATTAATTCGCGTACCGTTAATTGAAATTAAACATGACATGGTAGTACTTATGCAACATGATAAATGACGGATCTAGCTTCGTTGTCAAGCTAGATCCTGAAATTGCGCCTAGGCGAGTATCATTTCGTCGTCTAGTCTCTTTTACGCCTACAACAAGCAAATGGCCTAAGACATGGCCTAAAACCCTAAGTGGAAAGTTTCACTTGCCTAGCACCGAGGATGACGATCAACGAGGCACGTCACAAAATGGTAACCTACAGGGATGAGATCGCTGCCATGGCAAAACAACAGCAGCACAATATCTCTAATATCCATTTTTATTAGGGTTTAAATAAAATCACAATGAGGGTTATGAGAATATTAAAGGATCGAACCCTACCGTATAGAAGTAGAAGATCGATGCTGAGCAAGCACGGTGACGGAAGAACGATCCGGAGAACTACTGCTCAGATCTGGAAATGGGGAGAAAATCTGGAGAAATGTGATTTTGTGGGGTTTTGGGGGTTTGTCGACGGCAAGGGGAGAGGTGGCCGGCCTAAATGGAGGGGGAGAGGGGCTCTTGAGGAAGGAGGAAGGGCTAGAGGAAGGTTGGGGAAGATCAGAGGTCTAGGGGGAAAGAAAATGGCCAAGAGAAGAGAAAGAAGAAAAGAAAACGATTGGGGGTTATTTATAGGAAAACTGCGGCGGCTAGGGCAAACCTAGGGTTTTTGGGTGATTTAGTCGGTCAACGAAGGGTGGCTGACCGACTAGTTTGGGAACTAGTCGGTCGGTCGTTCAACTGTGACCGACTAAAATCAAACAGCGAAAGAAGGAGGAAATCTGGGAAGTGAATTAGTCGGTCTGTGAAGGCCCGTCGACCGACTAGTTTGGAAACTAGTCGGTCGGTGAGTGTTCATGGACCGACTAACGATAAACAGTAACTTAGGTAAAATTAATCAAACGAACTAGTCGGTCTGAGAGCAAGTTCTGACCGACTAGTTTCACATCTAGTCGATCGGTGGTTGTTCTTAGACCGACTAAGAGTAAACAGTAACTCCTGAATAATTGATTTAATGAACTAGTCGGTTCCAGAAGAGTTCCTGACCGACTAGATTGGAATCTAGTCGGTTGGTTCTCCTTCTTTAACCAACTAACGTACACGAAAAGAGTCGATTCGAAGCGCGAAGCTTCGGGAAGGATTCCTATGGCTCCTAAGCTCAAACTAACTCTAAGATATGAGCGATATGAAGTTCGTCATGAGTGACTTACTCCAAGATCAATGATCTAAGGAAGAAGCTAGAAAATCACAACGAAACGAACGAAAACGAAAGCTACGGAAGGGAAAACACACACACGGAGAAAATCCACCTAAACGTATATATATATATATATCGATAACAATAATATAGAAAACCAGTCGTTACACCTATAGTGTCTTTGACACCACTTGTGGATGCATGGGAGGATGGCCTCATAAAGTCTATAGTGACACCACTATAGGAGGTGCGATCATTGGAAGCATTTACATTTACAAAACCAAGACCAACACGATGTGTGGCCAGAAATTGGTTTGCAAGAAAATCGTCCAATTGTCCTTTTCCCTTATTGAATCTCACAATACGGGAGGACATGAGCTCCTATTTCTCCTTAAGAGAAGAAATGTTGGTATCCAAGGTGGACACACGTGCTTTGAGCTCGTGCACTTGGGTTTTAAGAGAATCATTCTCTAAACCCAATTGTGTGTGTCGTGTAACTAAATCAATATTATCCTTAGGATGTGTTTGATCTAGTTGAGATTTGAGGTTGTTCACTTCATCTCTCAAAGTGACATTTTGAGAAGCTAAATTTGCTTTCTCAAGAGTTAAAGTATCAACAATAGTGTCATTGTTGATAATGCATGGAATGGATGAATTGCTAACATTCAATTTCTTTAATCTAGTATATCTAAGCATTATAGATTGATACTTAGCAAACAATTCTTTATTAGCAATACATAATTCATCCATTGTTACCTCAGTTTCATCCATGTCAGAATCACTCCCATCGGAGAGTGGATCTACTTGTGCCATGAAGCACATGTGGGCATTTCACCCTTCTCATCATCGGAATCACTTGATGAGTCTCCACTTGAGTCATCGAATGTACCGACGAGTCCTTTCTTCTTGTCTATCTTGTTCTTGTCGGACTTGTGGTACTTCGGAGCCTTCCACTTCTCTTTGTTTCTTAGCATTGGGCAATCCTTCTTGATGTGCCCTGGCTTATTACACTTAAAGCAAAGAGAAAAAGTATCATTAGTAGACTTAAATATTTTGTTAGAGGGAAATTTACCTTTGCAGAAGAAGCGTTGGAACTTCTTCGTCATTTGGGCCATTTCACCCAAATCAATCTCATCTTCTGAATCTTCACTATCGGAGGATGAGGAATTGGCGTTGAATGCCAAAGCTTTCTTCTTGGCCTCTGAAGGATTCATCATAGCTCGAATCTTTAATCGGTTCTCCCGTCTTACTTTATAAGACATGAGAGTCCCGATAAGATTCACAACTGTGTAGGTCTTCAAGTCGTTGACCTCCTCGATGGAGATAGCTCTTCTTTCCCATTTGGAGGTCATTCCCATTATGATCTTCCTTACCTTTTCTGGTTCGGTGTAAGTTTGGCCAAGATCTTCCAATTCATTGGTGATGTCTGTAAAACGTCCATACATCGATGCTATATTTTCATTTTCCTGCATATGAAACATATCGAAGTTTTGCACGGCAACATAGAGTTTGGAAGGTTTTACCTTGTTCGTTCCCTCATAGGTAACGACGAGATGGTTCCAAATTTGATATGCACTCTTACATGTGCATATCTTGTTGAACTCATTTGGGTCTAATTCACAATGAAGAGCGTTCATTGCTTTTGCGTTGTTGCCTTCGGCGGATTTCTCGGAAGTCGTCCATTTTTCGAAACCCTCTTCGGTGGGCTCGACGTATTCCATGTGGAGGGTTCTCCAAAGTGACTCCTTAGGAACGTCTCTATCCGACATTTCAATAGCCAAAGTTTGTGCCATTGAAACGTGGAGGACGCACCGTTGATTGACCTTCGAAAAGTGTGGACGCACCATCACGATTGTGATTGTTGTACAAAGGCGGTGGAGGAACGTTGTTGTTGTTGGATGCCATAGCTATAACCTTGAGTTACGATACCAATTGTAAAGACCCTGGCTATGGGGAAAACACTAGAAATGGGGTTGAATAGTGTTTATGCAATTTAAAAAGATAGTTACACCAATTTAAATGCTAACCAACAAAATAGTGCGGAATTAAAAATTAAAACCAAAGTGAAACAAATGCTGACGCAAGGATGTTTCAATGGTACGGATTACCCAATTCACTTCCCGACTTGTTCCCGGTAATCCTACGTCCCTTCCACCCGGTTAATAACCGGATACTCAAGTTAGAACCCTAACTTGAGGCTTCCTTAAAACCCACTTGTAGCAACCCTACAAGTGAAATCGAAATACAATCGATTGTCCTTGACTCCCACAACTTGGGAGCAAGCAACCCACTCTCATAACCCGGAGCAAATGCAAATAATGAAAGTTATGAAAAATGAAAGCAACACTTACAATCACCTATGCCTTGAAGTAGAACTTGAAGGAGAAGTGTGTTATGTGTTGAAGAACTCTCTTGGAAGAGACTGCACCAAATACCTAGAAGATGTCTCTTTGGTTCTAGGTCGGAGAGCAAGAGATCAAAGATAGGAATTCTTAGGGCTTTTGGAGTTGAGAGCTTTGAGCTTGAATGAATGAGAGAAAGACTTGATTCAACTTAGTTAAGAGACTCTCAATGGAACAGTAGAAGCTCCTTATATAGGTTTCTCAACCCATACAAACAGAATTAGCAAAAACCCCTTAGGAATCCGTGAGAAAACTCTCAACGGATAGAATCTGCGCTCGCGACAGTCGACTGTTGAGGAAACCACAGTCGACTGCTGCACAGTCAGATAGGGTAGGTGAGAATTCATAACGGTAACTTACCACGTGGACAGTGGACTGATGAAGGATAGACAGTCGACTGTTAAACCAATAGGCAACTGTAAATCCTTCTACAGGCGACTGGCCGAAGATGGGTAAGTTGAAGAAGTCTGGAAAAGCATTTGGGAGAACAGGATAGACGACTGACGAGAAGATAATAGTCGACTGTTAATCAGAACAGGCGACTGTAAATCCTTCTACAGACGACTGTCAAAAACCCTGAGATTTTCCAGAGAGCTGAGTCTACAAATTGGCTCACAGACAGACGACTGTTGCAGCATTGACAGTCGACTGGTCCATTGGACAGTCGACTATAAATTCAACATTAGTCGACTGGCCATTAAAGACAGATCAAAAGATTTTGGGCAAAAGACAGACAGGCGACTGATTTACAAAACACAGTCGACTGTCACTTGGACAGGCGCCTGTGAATCGTTCATAAGTCACCTGTAGGAATTAAAACAGAGAAGCCCAAAACTAGATTGTAAAAGTTTGTGCATAATAGGCGACTGTAGAACAAAACACAGTCGACTGTTTTTTAGACAGGCGACTGTAAAATGTTCAGCAGTCGACTGTTATAAACTTATAACAATACAAGCACAATCAATAAAGAAATGAATTGGAGTCTAAGGACGATTGAACAAATGATGTCCTAAGACTGAAATGACAATGTGTGTGTGCTCCAACAATGTTCTACTTCTAAGCTACATACTAGAAGAGATATAAGAAATTTACATTGACGAAAACTCTCTTCTATCCAACGCATGAGCTTGAAGTCTTCATGGAGCTTCAATCATCATCTACGATCATCCAATCCATTTCATTTGCTTTCAATATCTTTGAGTGTCATCCATTGCAAGTAGATCTTCATAATTAGCTTAGGCAATGGATTAACTACAAAATAGGGGATTAGTCACAAGTATTTATGTTTGCTCATCATTAACGCCAAGTAGGGAGAAGTCCAATACTCAACATCAATGTGGTATACGTAGTCATAGATTGAACACTTTTCAATTGATCGCTTTCTGCTTGGAGTATAAGAGATATCACACATTATAAAGCGATAAGAATAGAAAGAGATGGTATTCATGAAATGCATGTCAAGTTTTCAATTCATAGACTTCGTAATACTCTAAGTAATCTCCCTAAGTGTCAAAAAATTACCTAGCTTAGGCCGTCATGCATATATAAGTGGTTAATCTCTCACACATCATTGGATCCTCTCCCTCAGGCTTATCTATAAGTGTGGTGGCATCAAATTGAACTATATGACTTTTCCCATATTTTTTGAAGCTCCATAGGGATAAAATAAAATAAAAAGGAAGTGAAAGAAGGAAGGAAGGAGGGATTGCATATATACAAACGAACTTCTCCATTTCTCTTTTTTTTCTTTTTTTTCTTTTTTTATTTTGTTTTGTTTTTCTCTTCTCCCTTTTTTTTATTTTTATATAACACAATCCCAAATCAAAGATAGAAAGATATGCATGTATTATTATTCTTTTGATTTTGGGGTAATGGAGCTTAGATTTTATAGCATGGGAAGATGCCTATATAAGATTTGCCAAGGTAAGATTCACCAATGATTTTAAGTATAGAAATGATGTTCAAGATATGTGGAGAAAGAAAAATATGAAACGCTCAGTCCACTCTTTTGTATGTGCACGACAACTTTCAGCAGGGTAATGTAATCTACTCAGTTTGATTTCAGAAAGTAAACTAATCCAATCATATCAAAAATGCATACATTCAATCAACCAGGAAGTTGAGCATACAATTTCATGCAAATAGAAGTGATAGCAGATGACAAAGCAGTACTCCAAGTTTAGCAACAATGCATGAAGGTTGGTGTGTTTTCTATGAAAGTATACGATATAAATTTTCAGACTCAGCTAATGCTAGAATTAGATTCACAATCATATAATAAAGATGCAGGTTACTATTCCCGAATGCATGGCGATGTATAGCATAAGATATCTGAAATAAAAACGATGGCATGTCAAGAGAATAAGCATATAAGAGTAAGCAAACTCCAAGTCATCGTCATCACAGAGAATTCATTTCTAGCAAAAAGGATAAAAGAAATAAGGATAAAGGAAAAATAAGAACTAACTATACATATGCAGCACACATAAAAGAAAGAAAACATGATGTTGGATATTGGACTCCCCGGATTTGGTTTTGGATGATGAACAAACATAAATATAACGTGAACTAACACTTTGTGAGCGCAGTTATGGAGATCGTCGCCAAATTCATATGAATATCAATTACGACGTCTCAAGACTTCTCAAAGCACGTGATCGTATGCCTAAAGCTTCGTTGAAGCTTATGGACCATTTTAGAAGTCATGAAGATTCGATTGAAGCTATTGAAGACGGCATCGTCAAGTTTTATTTATAGTCTTTAAGCTTCTGTCGTAGAATGTTAAGCCTTGAGTAGGTCTTACGGTTTAAATCTTCATAACGCTCATATCTTAGCTCTAGGATCTTAGTAGAAGTCCATACAATCCTTCCCGAAGCTTCGCGCTTCGATTCGCGACTTCTTGTGCATGTTAGTTGGTTCAAGAAGAAGAACTGACCGACTAGATGGTGATCTAGTCGGTCGGCAAAGATTCTTGGACCGACTAGTTCTTGTCAGTTAATTCTAAGCTCTTTACTGTTTACAGTTAGTCGGTCTAAGTTGACTCACCGACCGACTAGTTTGTGAACTAGTCGGTCAGTGATGCTTCTGTGACCGACTAGTTGAGCTTTTCCTGTACATGCACATTTGAGCCTGAGCTACTGTTTATCTTTAGTCGGTCTGTGTTCATTGATCGACCGACTAGTTGATGAACTAGTCGGTCAACTTTTCTTCTTGGACCGACTAGTTTAGTTTTACTGTACATGCCAATTTTTCACCTAACTTACTGTTTATCGTTAGTCGGTCTATGCTCATTTGGCGACCGACTAGTTGGTGAATTAGTCGGTCAACATTTGTTCTTGGACCGACTAAGTCTATTTATGCTCAGACTTCAGTTTTATCTGTTAGTCGGTCTCAGTTGGGTGACCGACCGACTAGTTGTGAAACTAGTCGGTCAGCTACTCTTCTTGGACCGACTAGTTCCTTTTGTTTGTGCTTTGATCTTTTCTCTGTTCACTCATTAGTCGGTAAACGTTAATTGACCGACCGACTAGTTGATGAACTAGTCGGTCGGTGGTTGTTCTTTGACCGACTAGTTGGGTTCAGAAAAGAGCCGTTGGAGCTTTAATTGAAACTTTTTTCTCTCTCTCTCTCCTCTATCCTATAAATACTTGTTGGGCTGCATTCATTGCAGTCAAGGCTGATATTATTGCAAGTTTAGAGATCAAGAGAAATCATTCCAAGCTCATTCAAAGCTCATTCATTCCATTCAATAATCTCTCCTCACTCTTACTTCCAAAGAGAGATTCATTGAGTGTGAAGCCTTCCAATCCAAGTGCTTGATTCTAGGTCACCAACTTCCCCATAGCTCTCCATCGTTGATCTACATCTTGGAGCTAGGGTTTGGTGCCACTTCTTCTTCCTCAAAATCATCCTTACCCTAATTCGTAAGCATTACTCAAGGCATAGGTATTTTGTCGGTAAGAAGTTTCTTATTTCATTTCAATTTCATATTGTAAGTTTCACTCTCGGTTGTGAGAGTGTGGTTGTGATCCCGGGTTGTGGGAGTCACAAATTACTTTGTGTATGATTTGACTTATGGAGGTTTTTCACAAGTATTTCATAGTGGAAATCTTGAGTTAGGGTTTCTAACTCAAGTATCCGGAGGGGATCCGGGTGGTTGGGACGTAGGATCACCGGGAACAAGTCGGGGAGACTTGGGTGGATCCGAACCCAGTAATATCGTTTGTTAGCATTGTTAATTTTGTTGTTGTCTTCAATTTAAGCTTCCGCAAATTGATTTGGTAGTTGTTTGCACTATATTTAGGAATTATACTCCTCGTTATTTTTAAAGTACTATTCACCCCCCCTCTAGTACTTGTGCAGTAGCTTGTAGGGCATTACACATGATGCATGAGAAAAGAATGAAAAAGTTGGTGAAAATAAGTGGAAAATAAAGAAAGGTAGAAAAAATGAAGATAAAATGAAGAGAATGAAAAGTGCGTGAGACACTCACTCCCCCAAGATAAACTACACAGTGTCCTCAATATGCTAAGTGTGGCACAAGGACGTATATAATAGGGGTGGGTGGGTGAGGATGCATGCATGATAAAAAGTGAAAATGAAAGAAAATGGGATGGATATGCAAGTGATGATGCAGAATGCAAATGATGGATGAAAAGAGCACACAGATCTAGGGGTGCGATATATATGGACCCAGAAATACCTCCTCTCACCCAGAAAGATATAAACAAAGCCCAACAAAAAGTGACCAAAATATGAGGGCGAGATGGTGGGTGGTGCAAAATCAGCAGCAAGAAAATCAATCAAAGCAGCGGCAGAAAATATGGGAGGCATCAAGTGTGTGTCTAAGTAGGTGGTGGATCGCCAGTACCCCCAGTGGTGGGGGAGGGGGTGGCAGGGGTGGTGGCTGCTGAGAGATGGGATGAACTGCGGTGGTGCATGTTGTGGTAGGTGTGCAAGAATCAGGTTTAGGGTGACCTGAATACCATGCAGAAGGGCAACGAACTGCTGCACAGAGCTAACGATGGCAGCGAGAGCCCAAAAATCCGCTCTGAGCCCACTGACGGCCCCCTCTATAGCACGGTGGTGCTGAACGAGGGTGTCGGGAGCGGGGGCAGAGGGTCGTGCAGAAGGAGGTCGGGGCAGAAGCATACGGTCACCGTAGACGAGTGGGGCCACTAGTGGGTGAGGGTGTGGTGTGGTGCTCGCTAAAAGTCACTCAACCTCTGTGGGAGGCTAATACGCAGGAATGCTCTCAGAAGTGTGAGCAACGGTAGAAGATGAAACAGTGATAGAGGGCAAGAAGGGTGGAGAGGTTGTAGACACAAAAGTGGGGACAGACGTCACTAGCTCTCGGTAAAAATAGCGACGGCAGGGACAGAAGGGTCGACGACTGGGGAGGTCGTGAAATCAACAGGAAATGATTCACCAGGGGTCGAGAAATCTGGTAAGGAAGAGGTCTCGGCTACCGAAACGAGGGAAGGCTCACCTCTCTCAAAAACAGTGGTGGGGGCGCTCTCAAAACTCACAGAAGAAATGGGGTCAGTGGTCAACGGCACAGAGGAGGAGGAGGTGGTGGTGGTGGTAGTGGTGGACTCAGCAAGGCTGCTTCCGATACTGACAGAAGTGTGGACAAAAGTAACAGGAGCAGGGATCAAATCAGGTGCAGGCTGAGGGATCGGGATCTCTAGCGCTAGAGGGGGAGGAGGGGCTCTTGCTGAGCACCCTCGGGCTCAAGCCCATATGCAGCTGGGATGAGGAGGTCCATCTCTGATCTCTACTCACCACCTGCAGGTCCAATGTGGGTCTGAGCAGGGCTCAAAAGCACCATATAGTCAGCAGCAAAAGGACCGTGCAGCCAAACCCAGTGGTGCTGACCATGAGGATGCAGCATCCTCATACGGGCCAAAACGTCTATGGAAAGGGTAGTGGGGCCCGTGGGTCGAAGCAAACCAGCTGGGAGGTCAACCTCGCATATAGGAGCTAGCAGGGTAATCTGACCGCCACAACAGATCGTCATCCTGGTGATGACAGAGGAAACGATGCGGTTTAGATACCAGCTAGCAATATCTATCTGAATGGCAGGGACTAAGACGTCATTGTCGCCCTCGAAGGCTCTCGCTCTCGTCATCGCGTAAAGCATATAGAGCTCAAGCGTAAACATCGTCCCAGGTTCATACCTCGCAAGAAAAGTGGTCGACATAAGGCGCTGAGCAAAACGGAGGCATGATTGGACGATAGAGGAGTCCTTGGCCCGGCTAGGGTCAAAAGTGAGTGGTGATCTCGTGATCAATGTCTAGAATGCATGTGTATCAACTGAAGGAGGGGTGATGTGCATGTGACTAAAGGCGCGATCGGGGTCCAGGACAGGGGGCCAAAAGAAAAGGTCTCGGAGCATATCGAGAGTGATCTTGCACTAACGATCCATCAGTCGAAACGTGCAACCCATGGGAGTCCTACGAATAAAACTCAGGACCTCGAGGGTCGGGCAGACGTAGGTGTCTGTCGACACCGAAAGAAAATCATGCCATCCCACATTATCATATAACTGGAGTAGCCCCTCGAATACCCCTAGCCGCTCAAAATCAGTAATGTGCACAAACCTAGAGGGGACAATCGAACGATGCGAGATTCTTTCAAATCTGGCGCGGTGTGCGTCATGTCTGAAAGCAATCCCCATCATGTTGAAAGCCGAGGCGGGTGGTGCTGGTGGGGGTGGAATGGGTGCGGTAGGAGGCAGAAGTGTAGGTGGTGGTATGTGTAGGATCCTGCCAAAACAGAGTTAGGATCGATAATATGAAGTTTAGACTTACGCTTGCGTACGCTGCACGGTAGTCTACAAACTTCGCCTTCGGATTCGCCACGACGGATCGAGTCTACTCACGAACGGAGTAAGGCTACTAAATCCACAATCTAAATCTCTACTTTAGATTAAGAACTTGGATGGAGGGAGAGGAAATATTTCTGCAGAGCTTCGCTATGAAGAAGATGCATGCATGAATTTCATGCAAATGGTGTGAAGAAAATGGCTACCCTTGGGTCTTATTTATAGCCCCCAAGGTAGTTATTTTAGGGTAAGTTGTTCCTTTGGAACAACTTAATTAAGGTGTACCATGATGCATGGCACATTATAAGCTTAAGTTGTACCATATGCATGGTACAACATAAGCTTAAGATATTCCCCCTTTATTAGCCATATGTCGCATGCATTTATGCATATATAATGCGACTTTCCCACTCATACAGAGATCCTCTCCGCAAGGGAACAGATTCCCTTTGCACACGACTTCGTGTGCGCGACGTTCGAGGTCCGTATTCCCTCGTACATCCCCCACAAGGGTGTACAAACGTCTTCCATATCCAACAGTATGGGTGCGGTAGGAGGTAGAAGTGTAGGTGGTGGTGGACTAAGAGACGGGGAGTTCGCTCTAGCGGAAGAAGAACCAGGGTCACCAGGCTTCTTTCGCTTGGCAGCAGGTTCCTGAACATGTGACCTTGTGTGTGTGGGCATGGTGATGCCGTGCGACGTGCCAACTATCGCGAAGTGCTAAAAATAAAGAAAGAGTATACCCAAGCACGACGCGACTCCAAGAAACCGATACGAGCAAGGAAGCGCCTACCTTGAAGCTCCGAATCTGCCCTTGATCTCCCCCAAACTATCCTAAAACACAAAATCGATTGATTAGCAATGAATATCGAAAAATTAGGGGAAAATCAAGAGAAATAGATGTGAATATGGTTTAATTTCAATTTGGGGCGGAATAGGGCTTATGAAATGGGAAAAATGAGAAAAGGGGGAAATTTTGGGCTAAGAGTGGTCGGCCGGTGGTGAGGGAGGCAGCGGCAGGGCGGCGACCGGACGGCAGTCGGCGGCGTGGCGGTGACCGGACGGCGGTCAGGGGCGTGGGATCGTGCCACTCGGGCATGGCCGATGACGGCCTGGGCGAGGGAGAAGGGTGATCGGTCGATTGGGGAAATGCATGGGCTGCTGTTTTTTTCGATTTGGGTATTTAGATTTTGTGGCCATAAGCGCTTGACTATATAGTGTTAGTGACTCGGTCGAGTGGCTGTGACCACTCGGCCTAGTGGCCTCAGTTTTGAAATTTTAAATTTTTTTCAAAAATGTTCAAACTCGACCGAGTAGAACTATCACTCGGCCGAGTAGACAAAATTCACTTGGCCGAGTGGATAGGCCACTCAGAGCTTATCAAGTGCTGAAAGTGTCAGGTCACTCGGTCGAGTGACAAAGTCACTCGGTCGAGTGACAAAGTCACTCGGTCGAGTGACAAAGTCACTCGGTCGAGTGACAAAGTCACTCGGTCAAGTGGCAGGTAATTAACAGAGAGTAGTTTTTTTGAAACTTTCCCGAGCAGTACCCTACTCGGTCGAGTAAGGTCTTCACTCGGTCGAATGACAAAGTCACTCAGCCGAGTGGGCTACTGCTTTTAGCTCCAACTCTCTGTTTTTGCTCCACCTTCGATTTTCTTTCTCCCATCAGTTTCGTCCTCCTTTTGGCATTTGAGCGCATCCCTGTAGTGCTCTCCATTGCCATGGTCATCCTCCATTCATATGGTCTCCTATTCTCTTTTCCCAAAATGAAAAGTGTTGCCCGTTGTCAGGTTTTTCTTCGACACTTGACTCTAAACACTAATAAATATCTAAAACAAAAATGAAAAGAAAACTCAACTAAAAAGTAAGATAGAACCGTCGGGTTGCCTCCCGACAAGCACTCGTTTAAGGTCTTGGGCTCGACCCCTTAAGATTCACGATTAAAGCTCGATGTTTGGCGCATAGGAGATGCGCGCATCAAACTTGATGGGAAAGCCGCCTGGGTTCATTTGTTGATATTCTTTGGTGTTTCTCGACTGTCCTTCATCATGGATAGTAATAGGGGGCGACTCTCCCAAGCTTGAGCTCTTGGCGTCCTTTTTCTTAACCGGCGGTGAGAATTTGTTCGCCGGTGGTGCTTTCTTCACGTGCTTAGCTGTAGAGAGCTTGCATAGCTCTCTAATCTTAACGACTTCAGCATCGTCCTTTTCTTCGTCCGTAGGAGGATCTGGCTGGTCTCCCATCATTTCTCCATCTTCGGTGTTTAAGATTTCTTAAAGGCCGTTTATATGCGAAGCTCCAATGGTGTGGGGGATGCCGTCGTCAACGGTGATTTCAAGTAAACGTGACACATCTTGGGACCAACCCTTAATAAGGTAGACGCTATTTACTTCCCCGGTGGGGCTCCCTCTGAGTAATGCTTGGGCCTTTGTACATTTACTTTAAACGTGGCGTCGTCTTTTCCCTCTATCTTAAAGACCCCTCCCGGTTGTATGTGCCGAATGGTGAAAGGTCCCGACCAACGTGACCTTAGCTTTCCGGGAAAGAGTTGAAGTCTAGAGTTGAATAATAAAACCTTATATCTGACCTTGAAATCCGTCACGGTGATGCGGGTGTCGTGGAGAATTTTGGTCCTTTCCTTGTAAATCATAGAGCTCTCGTAAGCATCTCGTCTAATCTCGTCAAGCTCATTGATATCTAGAAGTCATCGCAACGCTGCACTCTTGCAGTCATAATTTAAAGTCTTGATTGCCTAATAGGCGCAGTGTTCCAACTCCATCGGCAAATGGCATGCTTTCCCATAAACTAACCGATATGGGGTGGTGCCAATAGGGGTTCGAAAATCCGTACGATATGCCCACAATGCATCGTTCAATTCCATAGACCAATCTTTCCTAGATATATCGACCGTCTTCTCTAGAATCTATTTGATCTCCCGGTTTGACACTTCCACTTGTCCACTCGTTTAAGGGTGGTATGCCATCCCGATTCTCTTATTCACCCCATACTTCTTCAGCATGGCTTCGAACTTGCTTTCTATGAAATGGCTTCCTCCGTCGCTTATCAATGTTCGTGGCACTCCAAAGCGTGGGAATATGTTTTGCTTGAAGAATTTGGATACCACTCTCGCATCATTAGTTGGCGTTGCGATGGCCTCTACCCATTTCGAGACATAGTCAACGGCTAATAGAATATATTTGTTTCATTTGCTTGAAGGAAAAGGCCCCATGAAATCCACTCCCCAACAGTTAAATAGCTCAATTTCCAAAATAGGCTTCACAGGCATCTCGTTCCGTTTAGATATGTTTCCTGTTCGTTGGCATCTATCACAATACTTGACGAATTCATGTGTATCCTTGAACATGGTCGGCCAAAAGAACCCGCATTGCAATATCTTTGCGGTAGTTTTGGAGCGGCGTGATGTCCCCCGCAGGGCATATCATGGCAATGTGAAATGATAGAAGTGGCCCCTTCCTTCGAAACGCACTTCCGTATAATCCCATCCTTGCATACCTTGAAGAGGTACGGGTCTTCCCAGAAATAGTAACGGACCTCGTGCATGAACCTCCTTTTTAGTTGCGTGGCCATCCCACACAGTTTTATCCCGCATGCTAAATAGTTCACATAATCTGCATACCAAGGCACTTCTCCGGGTCTAATGGTGAATAGCTTCTCGTCAACAAAAGTGTCATCAATTGGTAGGCTATTATCTTTTCCATCATGAACAATCCTAGACAAGTGATCCGCCACAACATTGTATGTGCCTTTCTTGTCTTGGATTTCCAAGTCAAACTCTTGGAGGAGTAGTATCCACCTTATTAGCCTCGGCTTGGCTTCCTTTTTGCTCAATAGGTACTTCAATGTTGCATGATCTGTATGCACAATCACTTTTGATCCAAGGAGGTAAGAGCAAAACTTCTCAATGGAGTAGACCACCGCCAAAAGCTCCTTTTCGGTGGTAGTGTAATTCTTTTGTGCCTCGTCTAGGGTTTTGCTCACATAAAATATTGCATGAAGCTTTTTATCCTTCCTTTGTCCTAACACTGCCCCAATTGCTTGGTCACTAGCATCGCACATCAGCTCGAAAGGAAGATTCCAATCTGGTGGTTGTATGATTGGGGCAGAAATGAGGGCTTCCTTCAGTGTATTAAAGGCTTGCAAGCAATCTCCTGAAAAGTCAAAGGGAGCATCTTTAGCAAAGCTGTAAGAGGACGGGCAATTAGGGCAAAATCTTTGATAAAACGGAGGTAGAACCCCGCATGACCAAGATATCCCCTAATGCCATTAACATTAATAGGAGGGGGAAGCTTTTCGATTACCTCAATTTTTGCCTTATCAACCTCGATCCCTCTAGACGAGACATGATGCCCTAAAACTATCCCCTCAGTGACCATGAAATGACATTTCTCCCAGTTAAGAGTTAGATTATTTTGTTGGCATCTTTTAAGGACCTTAGTAAGATTGGCCAAACACGAGTCAAATTCGCCACCATAGACAGAAAAATCCTCCATGAAGACTTCCATTATGTCTTCAATATAATCAGAAAAGATGGACATCATGCACCTTTCAAAGGTGGCATGGGCATTACAAAGACTGAAAGGTATTCTACGGTAAGCATAGGTACCATAAAGGCATGTAAAAGTAGTCTTTTCTTGATCATCTTCATGCAATGGAATCTGAAAGAATCCCGAATACTCATCCAAATAGCAAAAGAATTTATGTTTGGCGAGGCGTTTAAGCATTTGGTCAATAAAGGGCAATGGGTAATGGTCCTTACGGGTGTCTTTATTCAATTTCCTGTAATCGATACACATCCGCCAACCCGTGACAGTGCGTTTGGATATAGATTCTCCCTTATCATTTTTTATAACGGTCATTCCCCCCTTTTTAGGGACGACATGAACAGGGTTAACCCATCTGCTGTCAGAAATAGGATAAATGATATCGGCTTCAAGTAGTTTAAGGATCTCCTTTTTAACCACCTCCTTCATGTTAGGATTTAGTAGCCTTTGAGATTCTATGGAGGTGGCTTTGGTGTTTTCAAGGTGGATCATGTGCATACACAGCCTAGGGCTTATCCCCTTGAGGTCAGAAATGTTATAGCCAAGGACGTCCTTATGGCTCCTAAGGACATCTAAAAGACTCTCAAGTTGATGGTGGTTGAGGCTAGCATTAGCAATCACCGGGTAGGTCAGTTTATCCCCCAAAAAGGCATATCTTAAGTTAGGATGTAATTGTTTTAGTTCTACCTTAGGGGGCGTTGTACCCCCTGCCTCCTCTTCCTGTGAATGCATGGCATCTTCGATCCCATCTATGTTCAGTTCCTCCTATGAGAGTAGGCTCTCGTATGCTGACTCAGGCTCGCTCCTTGGCGAGGGTGGTACATCAAAATGGATGCTACATGACTCTGCTCTGAGGTTGGTGGGACTGTCGTTCTCCTCGTGTTCATACCTGAAATTAAAATATAGGTCAGTGCATTCATCGATACTGCAGAAAGGATTGTCAAGTATACTTTCCTGAACGTCGGTATGCCAAGTAGACTCTTCACAAGTACAGATCTCTCCAGTGCATGCTCTGCTGCCTTCCCCTATTCTAGGCTGAGGGGTCCTGCTCACTTCAAAGTACAATTTATCATCCCTCATATCGAATCTAATGTTTCCCTCGATGGTTCTTTCTGGGAAAATTTGGTCAATAAAAAAACTAGCAAATAGCTGTTCAAGGGGATCCCCTACGTTGATGGCCAAAGTCCCCGTGTATCGGACCTCATCCATAAGTTCTTCCAGAAGGGGTGCAAAGGCATCATCATACAGCGGGCTAGAGTCCGTTCTCATCATCGTGTCTCCCATGTTGCCTGTTAAAATCCTATTGAAAAATCTGGAGGAGCACGTCAATATGAGTGTCAAATAAAAATAAAAGAAAGATAAAAGATGAAATGTAACCAGGTGAGGAAAATAAAATACCGTCGCCTCCCCGGAAACGGCGCCAAAAACTTGATCGGCCCCCGGATATACACACCGGGGGGCACAACTGTAGTCTTATCACAAGCGCACGGTGTAGTTGCGAGCGGGTATCGAACACGAGGAGGACTAATGACGGTACTCTATTTTGATCACTAAGCTATTGGTGGAAGAATGTTTTTGTGAATGTTGTCACAATCATTCAATAAACAATTCGAATTCAATATAATAAAGGCGTCTAGAGCTAGGGAATCCCCACTATCATCATTTATCTTCGTGAATCGTGAATCGTGAATCTTAATGTTGCAAGACTTGAATTGAGGTGAACTAGTCGTAACTAAATAGAGAACCAAGCTCACGCTCTCGCGCTATTGCCGGTCTATAGCACCCTAGATTAGGGCCCACTCTTGTGCAAACCCTAACCTAAGCCACTAGCTTTAGGATCGACATCATCTTCTAATCGCTCATCGAGCCCACTCTCGTGCAAACTCGAGTTACAATTTAGGTTGTGATAGTTCGTATTCGTCCAATCTCTTGCAAACAAATATGGTCATATGTTTATAATAAAAAACCTAACTTTGGTCTAATCTCTTGCAAACAAAGTCTAGCGGATTTCGATTATAAGCCCTAAATCGAATATCTAAGCCTTCCCATCGATTAGAATCCAATCTCTTCCAAACCCTAGATCGATGTAAATTCCTAGCTATCCGTAATAAATCAATAACAACCTAACTTTCTATCAATTCTAGCAACTTATGAATCCATTCATCACAATTCTAAAATCGAATCCATAGGGTTCATCCCCATGCCCTAGAACAGCGGAACTACTCGCAAATCATCATAGAAATAACAGAATAAATGAGTGAAAGCATATAGCAATTCATAATTGGAGAAAAGCAATTCACAAAAATGAGAAATTTCAATAAGAAAAGCAAACCAGATCTGAAATCTCCAATCTCCAAAAGGGAATTACAATTAGAATTAAGATAAAACCTAATTTCTGGTCTCTCCCAAAACTAGGATGAAAACTAGCCTTAAATACAAGCCAAACCGGCCAGAAAATCCGACAGATTTGCCCCTGGCGCAACCCAGAACCCTAGTTCGCGATACAGGCAGACTGCGCCACTCGGCCGAGTAGAACTGTCACTCGGCCGAGTGACGGACCCAAAGAAAACAGAGAAGTCAGGGGTTTTGGGGGTCTGGCGCTCTGAGTTACTCGGCCGATTAGAGTTTATTACTCAGTCGAGTGGACTTTCTCACTCGACCGAGTGAGTCTTCTGCTGTGCTCCTCCAAATTCCAGAGAGTCGGCTAAAATTTCCTTTGGGAAGCTCTGACTCACTCGGTCGAGTAAAGTTCTCCACTCGGCCGAGTGAGATCATTTGCTCGGTCGAGTGGACTTTGACTCTGGGCGCTCTCGTATCAGTTGTACTCGGCCGAATGGGTTCCTTCACTCGGTCGAGTGAGCTGTCTGTTCGGCCGAGTGGCATGTTTCTGGAGTCACATCTTCTCCTCCTTGCTTCCTCATTGATTCTATCAAACTTCCTCTTCTTCCACTCATCATCTAGCACTGCTAGCTCCTCGATAGGGCCATAGGCGATGCTCAGCGTGCAAGTCCCTTGATCTCATTTATGCTTCCGATCGCTCCATATCTCCTGAAATCCGACAAAAACAAGAAATAGTGAAAAGCAACGCGATATCGTTGAATAATCGTGAAAAACGCGATATGGGTGATCAAAATGATATGCAAACATGCAGAAAAAAGGTGTAAAATAAGGAGCGATCACTGACGCAACTCCTGATATCAAACCAGACCTGAAACCACAAGGTGTGACACGTCACAGCGTGACCCAGTAGGAAATCTAACTACCTTAGGTAGGAACCAGTCTCAGAGTTGCTCTATACTACAAAGGTTTAACTACTGGTGACAATCATAACTACAGACTAATGCAAAAATTAAGGCAAAACTTCATAAGCATGTACTAAAAGAAAGAACTGCATAACGAAAAACATGCAATATTGCATATACTGAGCATAAAGGAAAATACTGCAGAACTAATATGCATGAAAGAAATAGACGTACGATAAAGGCACAACCATAGATACTAATTTAAGTAATTTCTTTTGAACATTATTCTTCAAATATTTTTCAGTTATAAATGTGATTCGAAAACCCGGATAAATCGTAGGACGCTAAGGAGCCAGACTACACCCAAGGTGGGTGAAAAGTGGTACCTCAACCAGTGACATGGGCACTGGAGGGGCCTCTCATAACTCCCTACCCGAATGGGGCAAGATACAGGAGTGAGACAAATCTAGGGTTTTCATGGGGCAAACAGAGAAAACCATCAATTACCGTCATGGTGCATCACGAGTACACCACAGGCGTCTCTAACTCTATTCAACTACCCCTTACGGGGTGACAAGGCGAGTGAGAAATCTATCATGTGATTTAACATGGAAACATATTAATATGAGTACTTGAAACATAAACATAGATATATGCACATAGAGGCATACCACACAGCATGATTTCCTTAGATTGACTAACATATAATGGGTTTTCTATGGCACAAAAGCAAACTCAACATAATATGAATTCATAACACATTAATATGGATGTTTGAAGCATATTCATACTAACATGGACATTAGCGCATTAGCATACTAATGTTGACAAGGAACTTAGCATATTTATGTGAATATAGTAAACATACTAGCAAAACTTGTGATGTGAAAACTTACTTAGTATAACATGGCAATTTGTGACATGTCAACTTACTAACATAACATGGTACCTTGTAATATTGCAATTTACTAGCATACATGGCAACTTGTAACATGGAAACTTTATTAACATAACATGGCATATTGTAACATGCAAATTAACTAACATAACACATAACATGAAAATAAACACCAATATGGTAATCACTCAATAGTCTAGACTCTGTTTTTGACAGTTAATAGTCACAAACTGAGCAGATATGTCACAAATTTTACATATAATATGACATTTTCATCCTAGTGAAAGTTGTAGATATGTGCATTAGGGTTTCATTAATAAATTTTCAAGTATAAATACAAACAGAGTGATTTATGGTGACTTATTTGGTGAAACATGTCAAATCTGTTTTCAGGCAGAATCTGTGTACTTTAAACATCACAGTTTTAAGACATATTGTAGGTAGATTTACGAAATTGTGAACAAGGGGAAAGATGTAGATTTAGATGTTACCTTCTAGATTGACCAAGAACACTTAATTTGCATAACTACAAAGACAACCATGGCTTCTGCAGCAATATGGGTCTGAAACTGACTGAATTTGACGTGCAGGAAAGATATAATTTTTATCCATAAATATAGTTCGAAATTTAAAAAATATTTAAACATGAAAGTTGTAGATAATAACCTAATACCCTTTCCCTAAAAATTGCAGTTCAATCTCAGTTCTAGTTTAAGACATAAAAGTAAAACACGGAGCATGATAATCTGTTTCAAATTCCAGCAACATCAAAATGGAGAGCTAATGTCTCAAATCCTACTAAAATGTTAGAAATTCTATAAGAAAAACCCTAAAACTAATCCTACCATAAGTATTAGAAATCCTACCTTAGACGTCCTTCCTCTAAAATCTTTAGCTGTTGCCCATCTTCTCCTAGGCTTCCTTCAATGCACTAGCTTCTTCTTCAATGATTTTGGGTATGGAAATTTTGATGAAGGTGTATAGGTGGTGGAAGGGGAGGAGCATGTGGTGGTGTTGGGTGGTGGAGTGGTGTAGCAAACGGAGGAGGAGAGAGGAAGGGGATGGCCAAAGGGATGGAGGAAGCAAATGAGAAAAAAATTTCATTTTCTTTTCTTTTTCCCTTTTGTATTTCTTCTCTTTTAATCTCCTCCACACATTTGTCAAAGCTTAATGACACTTATAATTACCACGACATGCACAATGACACCTAACCATATTATGTGTCATCCTAATAATTTTCCAATTTTTTATTTATTGAAAATAGAAATACATAATTAATATATTATACCATTCCAAATACATGGTATTTCATTCAAATACTTATCCATTTAAATCCAAATGGTGTTTTAAAATTATTTAAAGATAATTTGGTTATTTAAAAATTATGGAAAATTCATGAAAATACCCAAAAATTTCATACGTACAAATACGTCCAAAAATACGTACATTATACACGTATATATGGAAACGGGTTATTACATTCTACACACCTTAAAACAAAGTCCACCCTCGGACATTCTAGGCTAAGGGTCTGACTGGAGATTGAATAGTTCAAGGGTCTCCCTACCCACGAAACACAAACAACGCTATATGTATATACTACACATTCATGTATTCATACAATATACCATAGATCATACACATATCAAACGCGCATTGTTAATTCCTCCTAAGGTATCGTAGTACTCCCATAAACTTATCAAAGGCATTGTTAATGATGGAACTTCTTCGTCCTTTTGGTTCGATAATTGGCACCCGAAAGGCCCCCTCTATATCCTCCATTCTCCTGCTCCTGGGACTGAGGGGATGAGTGTTAGCGACTACTTGACGGATGAAGGTTGGAAGGATGATTCAAATCTGTGGCCCCTACTTCCAATTCTCCGGCCTATTACTTATAAACAGGGTGCAGACGGGTAGAAGTGTCTTCCATCTACAGGTTTTTCATTCTACACGGCCTGGGAAAATTCCTGTGCAGCGTGTGCGCCTTTTGCTTTTTACAGGGCCGTTTGGTTTTCCAAGCATATTCCAAAAATGGCCTTGTGTCTTCTTAGAGCTCTGAGGGGTAAACTCCAACTAGAGAGCAGTTATTTAAATGGGGTATCATTTCGGATCAATCATGTGTTCTATACAACGCAAATGTACGGATAGTATCAATCATTTGTTCTTCGAGTGTGAATACACTCGCTATATTTTAACTAGGAGCCTGCTCAAGCTGGGTATCGGGAGCCGTTCCAACTACTCTTGCAGGTAACCGTGATCTGATACTTTCTTGATATAGTATGTCGGACCCCGTGGGGGTTCTTGCTAAGACAGTTTTGGCATCCATGGTTTGGCACATATGGAAGCACCGTAACAAGATGATTTTTGAGGCATCCCAGAAGGGGAAAACAGAATTATTTGAGGATATATGGGCAGATGTTCTTATCTCACTTCGTGATATGGATACAGACCAGGCAACTGATTCCACACCCTTTTCCAACTGGGGTTTTATTAATGCGGGCTAACTAGTCGGCCATCAAGTATTGTCTGCAAGCTTGTAATTTTGGGAACCTTGTAAGTTCGGGAACGCTTATATTTTAGGTTGATGGTAGGATGTAGTGGGTGACGGCGCTTGTGCCCTCTCCCCTCTCTTCCTAGTATCATCTAAACTATTAGCGTTGTTTCTTTTGTATAGATTTTCTGTCATTAATAAAGATATCTTTTACTTGCCAAAAAAATAGATCATACATATATATGTACACATTCATATCCAAAGATATAGGTATACACACAGACAAATCATCACAACATGTACATAGTACTATACATTCCACGTTCATTCATAAACATACATGTCCTCACATATATATCTATATGGACATGAGAATACACACATGTATACACACTAATATGTACACATATGCTAGTACACCTATACATACAGACACGTATATCAATACATGTGCCCAGTAATAAGTAGAAATATAGACACACCCAAGGCATCAATATACACACCCACATTCATACATGTATATTTACAAGTACACTAATCGCTATATATATATATATATATATATATATATATATATATATATATATATATATATATATATATATATATATATATATATATATATATATATATGAGGAGGGATCAAATGACCCCCAAAAATAACCCCCAAAAATAACCCCCTATCAAAAATCCTATGCCCCCTATTTTTTCAGAAGATCCGAACCGTTCATCTTAATCTCCACCCTCTAAATACCTGACCCACCAATTTTCAACCCGATCCCATGTGTTTTGCCCGTTCATCCATCCGACCCAAATTTAACGGTTTCGCATGAACAGAACTTTTGCGAATGGTTGATGAATGGGTAAAACACATGGGATTGGGTTGAAAATTGGTGGGTCGGGTATTTAGAGGGTGGAGATCAAGATGAACGGTTCGGATCTTCCGAAAAAATAGGGGGCATAGGATTTTTGATAGGGGGTTATTTTTGGGGGTCATTTGATCCCTCCTATATATATATATATATATATATATATATATATCACATTTTCACCATTATACATGTAATACATATATACAATGCAATACTATCATATACATCCAAATATAAAACTATAATCTACCATACGCCATAAATACATCCAATACATATGTACTTACATAAAGATTCACACAAGTATATGTTCAAGGATGTATGTTATTTCATGGGTATAAATATAGGTATATCTAAATACATACACCTTTATATGTAATCACACATACACTCCTTATAATTATATATATATATATCTATATGCATACATGCTTAAAATACACGATACTCATAAGTCACAGAGCTAGCATACTTATACATATACATACTTATAGATAGACCTAGATACATCCAAGTATAGACCAAGTATACATCCATTTATAGATACACATACTACTATATACATCACATCCAATATGCATACAACCTTGCCAACATACACATGTAAGTAGGTATATCCAAATATTGATACACTTATAACAGATAGTCATACACTAATACTTATACCCACTGATATGATGCACCACATATCCAATGGGTAAATATTCCCAAATATATTACTTAAGCACATAAGTATAAACACTTACAACTATACAAACAATTATATATAATCGTTCGCGCACAAATATGTACACAGAATATATCACTATAGTAAATAGTCTTGTTAGGGGATATGTATAGTATATCAACATTCCATTACACACTCACTTTATATATATGCAATGGTATATACATATGTATTCACATCCAATATTTACCTACGTAGTTTTATATTTAACCACATATATACCTGCACAAATATACTTACATACAAGTAGTCAACTATTCATATATATTATGTAGAATATATTCAATGCAATATATATATACATACAACACTATATATACAGTATACACACACACACACACTTGTATACACAAGACATATCCATATATAAATCTTATTCACATGTTACATTCATATATCTTCACATGATATATATATATATACACACACATATAAATACACACCAACATTGTATAAATTGGCATACCTACTTATGTATATCTATACACACCATTTAGTGAGCAAATATATATCACACACTATTTATGATCCATATCCAAATGTAGCTATACATATATATACATATCTTACTACATCAATTTACAAAATCATATTTATAATATGCAAATACATATAATTACTCTATGTATACCATCCTACACTCTTGTACTTCCACCTAGACGTACAAGCAAACATATATATACATATATCATGAATTTATTTATACACCAATATTTATACTCATAGATACTTCACATATATATATTAGATATACACATACAAATATATCTCCTTACATCACTTAAATATATAATTCAGTATCTATACTTACAACTCTAAATACAATCATATAGTCATCCATATACACTCAAATGTAGACAAGGCATATATTAGCACATATCTATATAGGACACACAATATTTTATTATACAGATAGCATGCCTTACACATATGTTCACACATCATAAACTATCTACTCCTCAATCCACACAAACAACATTTCTACCCATATACCTCATAGTTCGTCAATATACAAACACTTATACTATGAATTATAAGGATACACACAAGTAGGCATACAAGTATTTATAATGTAGCTTACATATAGATATAGCTATGGATACAAACCTACGAGGATACATGCCAATATACCTACAATACTCATATATCTATGCAAACACATAACAACCTAAACATATATGTATATACACAAACGACTGCCTATGCTTACCCTCAGGAAGCCATGTACCTTGGGTCTCCTAATACCAGGGCTTTATCATAAGGCTGATCACCTACCCACCTTAGCACACATCTACCCATATGGAACATTACGTGTACTATCTTACGCACGCCGTAGTGCGGTAACCTGTATGGGCCACCAAATGTAACGACCCGCTCCCCAGGATACCCGAGAAGTACGAATCCTTCCCTGGTGATACCAGAGTGGCGAGTGTTACGAAGACAAATACGAAATAAACCCAAAGAACCAGCAGGTCACTACGCACGTGCTGGAAAGTACGCATAATGCTCCAACCAAAAGTCAACATAAACGATACATGAACAACAGAGAAATAATCAAAATCTGATTGATTTTATTTATACATCATCAATATTACATCTATTTTTCTTTACAATATCCTCAAGTACAAAGCCTCATTTACATCACCTTACCACTCTCACCAAACAAAACCCAGAAGGTACAACACACTCTCACTCTCATCTCACTCACCAACCCCATTCTCAAGTACACAACATTCATATAAGCTTTACATCTCTAGCTCCCTGACACAACTCCTGGTATCAAACCAGACCAAATATCACAAGGTGGGACACGTCACAACGTGACCCAGTAGGAAATCTAACTACCTTAGGTAGGGACTAGTCTCAGAGTTGCTCTATACTACAAAGGTCTAACTACTGGTGACAATCATAACTACAGACTAATGCATAAATAAGGCAAAACTTCATAAGCATGTACTGAAAGAAAGAACTGCATAACGTAAAACATGCAATATTGCACATACTGAGCATAAAGGAAAAATACTACAGAACTGATATGCATGAAAGAAACAGACGTACGATAAATGCACGACCATAGATACTAATTTAAGGAATTTCTCTTAAACATTATTCTTCAAAGATTTTGCAGTTATAAATGTGATTCGGAAACCCGGGTAAATTGTAGCATGCTAAGGAGCCGGACTTCACCCATGGTGGGTGAAAAGTGGTACCTCAACCAGTGACACGGGCACTGGAGGGGCCTCTCGTAACTCCCTACCTGAACGGGGCAAGGTACAGGAGTGAGACAAATCTCAATTTTTCATGGGACAAACAGAGAAAACCATCAATTACCGTCATGGTGCATCATGAGTACACCACTGGCTTCTCTAACTCTAGTCAACTCCCCCTTACGAGAGTGACAAGGCGAGTGAGAAATCTATCATCTGTCTCATCCTTAACTCCTATAATTTACACGTGTTTTCCCAAACCCATATCTAGAGTCTCACCCATTTTAGAATGGATTGAGCACTCCAGACACTATCTCTCTGCCTCACTCTTAATTTATGAATCAATTTCTCATTTCTATCATTTTGGCGGTCTCAATTACCGCATTCACATTTCCATTATTTCATCATTACACCGATGTCATGTTTCAACAACGACCATCGCATCACAATTTCCACCAAAAGTGCATTGTACATGTTTTCGTAATATAATCCAATTTCATCCATTTCAATATACAAGGAAAATTTCTGAATGAATGAGACATAAGTTCATCCCTGTATTGTACATGTCAAATCACATGAACATAAAGCTTGCAGGAAATAACATGAGATTCTAACATGAAGGTTGGAACATAACTTATGGAGCATTGAACATAGAACATGCAAAATGACAAAAATTAACATAGTCATGGTACACCAACGTAGAGCTTGGACGTGATTTAACATGGAAGCATATTAATATGAGTACTTGAAACATAAACATAGATATATGCACATAGAGGCATACCACACAACATGATTTCCTTAGATTGACTAACTAATATATAATGGGTTTTCTATGGCACAAAAGCAAACTCAACATAATATGAATTCATAACACATTAATATGGATATTTGAAGCATATTCATACTAACATGGACATTAGCGCATTAGCATACTAATGTTGACAAGGAACTTAGCATATTTATGTGAATATAGTAAACATACTAGCAAAACTTGTGATGTGGAAACTTACTTAGTATAACATGGCAATTTGTGACATGTCAACTTACTAACATAACATGGTACCTTGTAATATTGCAATTTACTAGCATACATGGCAACTTGTAATATGGAAACTTTATTAACATAACATGGCATGTTGTAACATGGCAAATTAACTAAAATAACACATAAACATGGTACCTTACTAACATAACACATAACATGAAAATGAACACCAATACGGTAATCAACTCAATAGTCTAGACTTTGTTTTTGACAGTTGATAGTCACAAACTGAGCAGATAGTCACATATTTTACATATAACATGACATTTGCATCCTAGTGAAAGTTGTAGATATGGGCGTTGGGGTTTCACTGATACTCTTTCAAGCATAAATACAAACAGTGTGATTTATGGTGATTTATTTGGTGAAACATGTTAAATCTGTTTTCAGGCAGAATCTATGTACTTTAAACATCACAGTTTTAAGACATATTGCAGGTAGATTTACGAAATTGTGACCTTGGGGAAAGTTGTAGATTTAGATATTATCTTTCCAGATTGACCAAAACACTCAATTTGCATAACTACAAAGACAACAGTGGCCTCTGCAGAAATCTGGGTATGAAACTGACTGAATTTGACATACATGAAAGATATAATTTTTATACATAAATACGTTCGAATTTGAAAAATATTTCAACATGAAAGCTGTAGATAATAACCAAATACCCTTGCCATAAAAATTTCAGTTCAATCTCAGTTCTATTTTAAGATATAAAAGCAAAACAAGGAGCATGATAATCTGTCTCAAATTCTAGCAACATCAAAATGGAGAGCTAATGTCTCTAATCCTACTAAAATGTTAGAAATTCTACTATAAAACTCCTAAAACTAATCCTACCATAAGTGTTAGATACTACCTTAGATGTCCTTCCTCTAAAATCTTTAAGCTTTGGCCCCTCTTCTCCTAGGCTTCCTTCAATCCACTATCTTCTTCTTCAATAATTTTGGGTATGGAAATTTTGATGACGGTGTATATGTGGTGGAAGGGGAGGAGCATGTGGTGGTGTTGGGTGGTGGAGTGGTGGAGCAAAGGGAGGAGGAGAGAGGAAGGGGATGGTCCAAGGGATAGAGGAAGCAAATGAGAAAAAATTTTCCTTTCCTTTTCTTTTTTCCCTTTTGTATTTCTTCTCTTTTAATCTCCTCCACACATTTTTCAAGGCTTAATGATACTTGTAATTATCATGGAATGCACAATGATACCTAACCATATTATGTGTCATCCTAATAATTTTCCAATTTTTTTATTTATTGAAAATAGAAATACATAATTAATACATTATACCATTCCAAATAAATGGTATTTCATTCAAATACTTATCCATTTAAATCCAAATGGTGTTTTAAAATTATTTAAAAATAATTTGGTTATTTAAAATTATGGAAAATCATGAAAATACCCAAAAATTTCATACGTACAAATACGTCCAAAAATACGTACATTATACACGTATATATGGAAACGGGTTATTACACTACTCGTCTAACGCATCCCTATGAGAAACCGTGTTCTCGCAATCGGCTTCACACAGGAATGCGTGCATTAAGATTGACACTTGGTCCTGCCTCGCAGATCTGCATCCACTCTCGTGATCTACGGAGTGTGACGCTATCCTATGGTTGGTTCTAGCAGTCGGTGTGCTCTCGCAGTCACCAACTAGCGGATTGGGGATTAGTGGTTGCAACGGCTCTCGCGTCACTCTCGTAATCGCAACTCCCAGAGAACGGTCGCTAAGTCTAAATCGGATTCGTGGGGATTCTCCCCAGTATACGGAGCCGCCTTCGCGATACCTCGATCCTAAGGCCAATCCCCCAAAACCCTTATTCAAACCACCATCGGGCAACCCTAGATTGATCCAACGGGGATCTAACCTAACATCTGATCCCTAGGATCCTAGATATCATCCTTAAGCCCTAGATACACGCTACTCTAGCACGACAAAAGCACTAAATACTATAGCAATATAGTTAGACATATCCAACCAATCAAATTACATGAAATTAATTTCAATAGAGAAAGCAAGAGAAATGAGAGCAATGATAAAGAAATCATGAAAATCCAACCACAAACAAAGATTTAGATTGCAAAAGAGTTTACCAAATGAGAGCTCCCTAAATAGATCTAAGGGTTTTAGCTACAGCAAAAATAGCTTAACCTACTCTTAAATACGTTCACTATTTATACAAAACAGTTTGGGTTCAGGTTTTATAAGAAAACCAACCCAAAACCCATTAATTTAAGTCAAAATAGGAGTCTGCCGACCTACCTCTCGACCGAGCGCAGTGCTCGCTCGGCCGAGCGGTGCCTTGTGAGGTGCTCCGCTTGGTGCTTGAAAAGGGGCCGCTTGGTCGAGCGAGTTGAGTCACTCGGTCGAGCGAGTTGAGTCGCTCGGCCGAGCGTCATGTCGCTCGGTCGAGCGAATTAATTCCAAATTTGACAGAGCCGTCGCCTTGAATTCCTTTGGCTCCTCTGACTACTAGCTCGGCCGAGCGGGCTGGTCGCTCGGTCGAGCGGGCTGGTCGCTCCGTCGAGCGAGCTTGTCGCTCGGTCGAGCACCCCGATGGTGCTCCTTGGTGTATCATAGCTCAACCGAGCGCATCATGTGCTCGGTCGAGCGATCTGACAACTTCTCCAATTCTTCTTCTCTCCTTCTCTTCATTCTCCTCTTCTTCTACTTCTCTCTTCTTGTACTCCTCTCCCTCGCTTCTTTGGCCTCCTTGGGTCGTCGTGGCAAGGAGAAGCAAGCTTTGGCATCGATGTTGTGTCCAGAACCTCATATCGCTCCGAATCGCGCTGAATTCCCTGAAAACACATAAAACATCGAAAGGATCAAGAATATCGAGAAAAGCACGATATAATATGAAAATATGGATTCGAACGATCGAAATGATATGGAAATGCATGGTAAAAACATGGAAAATATAGACTCAACAGTCACTTAGCCCATTAAAAATTCCATGAGCCAACCATACCAAGAAGTCTCCTTCCATGTGGCAACAATGAGAATTAAAAATGAAAGTAAGATTAATCAACAATATCTTGCATGGAAAAGAATCTAACTTGCAAGTATATCACAAAGGATTTTGAAATGCAGTACTTAGATGTTAATCAAATAAAAATGCAAGAACATGAAGAATATCCAAAGATGACACGAAAAACATGGTAACGTAGTTCGGTGCTCACACCTACATCTGCGAGGCCATGCCCAGAAAATAGATTACTCCAATATAATAAGAGTGAGTACAATCACTAATATCGGATTTCTATTAGGAGGAGCATAATCCCCCTGAATACAAACCGTGGTGGGTGATCTTAATCAACCCTATGGAGTAATCTATACAAGCTCCCCTTGCATTACACGATCCCCTTGCTTGACCAACCAGATCAACTCCCTTGATCCCTACCCGCAGTAGATGTCAGCCTCCGTCCCCAGATATTGATTAACAATCTTCACAAAAGAGATAAACCCTAGAACAATCCGCAAGTCTCATATATATGGCAGCTCTCCTTAAATATCGGAGCTGTTATGGAGAGAAGCTAAATTAGACACACATGCAGATTTTCTCAGCCCACAAATCAAGGAACCACTTTGGGCAAGTAGTCCTACACAAATCTTCACCAAATCTTATGCACAATATTTGCAGGTTAATAGCTTCAATCACATCTTCAACAGATCTTATACACGATAGCATTCAACAGAATATCTCGAGAGAATCTAAACAAGAATATACGATATGAAGCCATTCAAATAAACGATCTTCAACCCCATGAAATCTGATCTTCTCTCCATCAAGTCGGAACAGTATGTTGCAACCCATGTTACAACATGACTTACAATATGACTAATAACATGACTTTTAATAAGCTCTTCCTCATCAAGATAATTAAGATCAACCGAAATAACTAAGTGCCACTTATGACAATACAATCACACCACGTGTGACCCAACAAACTCCCCCTTCAGAATTTAGTGGCACAATTATCATAATAAGAGTGTTGCGGGGTAGAATCCACTTACAATGAATTTATATTGATGTGGGGAATCAAGGGCACAATGATTACAAGTGTAGGGTTGATGACGAGGCTAATCATGATTTGAGGACAATTTGTAGATGAGGATCTCAAGGTCGCCTATCAATCGGTTAGGTCGCCTGTCAATCAGTGTAGGTTGCTCGTCAGTTAATGACGGTCACTGCCGATTGCTCGTCTGTCGGTAGCTGGAGCGAACTTCCTGCAAGACGAGCAACTCATCAGAAAGGCTAGGCCAGCTTTCAGCCCATAGCCCCTCCGATGCTTAAGTCAGTTGATGACTGCTGGGAGAATATCAGACACGCAGGGCGATCTTAGAGGCAGATCGACGCATGCGTGGCGAACTAGTGTGGAAGGCGTGAATATGTGGAGGATATTCGACCTTGAATATAAGTAGATGTGTAGGGGTTTCTTACAGATTATCCAACCAACCTCTTTCTCGCTGGAGGAGAGGGGGTATTTATATGCTGCTGGAGTCGGTTGCCTTTGTTGAGCTGGTGGTGTCAGCTTGTCAGGGATTTGGCTGTTGATGTTGGGGCCGAACATGTCAGGCGTCTTTTGTCAGGCCGTCAGAGCCGTAAGTGTCAGGCATGCTTTTGTCAGGCTGTCTGGCGGTAAAACGTCTATGGACGCTTTCGGTTGGTAGTCAAGCGGCGAAGCGGTTCGGTGCGCGTTTGTCACACGTTGTCTGTAGTGAGACTGGCGGTAATTTTATCAACGGGTTGCCTCCCTCATTGGGCGGACTGCTTCGGGGCAGAGAGGTAGGAAAACTATCTCTGGGGCAAGCTACTCTGGTGCGAGCTAGTATAGAACGTGTGCGCTCAGTCGAAGGGCTCTTCTCTTCGACTCGGATGACGAGCTTGCTACTCTGCTTGGGCGAGCTTCTCTGAATCTCGGTGAGATTCTTGTCTGAGCTAGTTCTTACTAGGAAGATTCGGGGGGGTTTACTTGGGCTTTGAACAAGCGGGCCTAGATCGACTGGGCTGATCTTGAGGTCGTAACAATTGCCCCTGTCATTCGAGTTCGAAACGGGAAGTCCGGATCGGCTTGGATGACGCTCTTCACTCTCCATTGGATGACAGCTGTAGCATTAAATGCGAGATGACCGGTGAATCTCTAAAGTCATTATGACGATTTGGTAGTGGGGGAGATATCAATCCACCCCGCCACTTGGAGCACGACATGTGCCGTGTACGGCTCTGGGGTGAAGCTGAGGCGACACCTCCACTTCAGATCTAGCACGTGGCCCACCTTCAATGGTCGAGATCGGCTGACACCCTTTATAAAATAGAGAGAGGGGGAAACGATGGAGGGTTCCTGTTTTTGAATTTCAAAAGGCTTCTCTTTCGCTTCTTTGCTCTTGAGAGTTCTCGCCGTCGGTCATCACTTTTCGGAGCTCCGTTGATCTTCTTCTTTTCTAGGTAACTTCTCGATCTATTAATGGCTTCTTCTGGTTCTTCAGCTTTTGATCCGAACATAGAGAGGTACTCTGGAGGACCTGAGAGTGGGAGTGCTGTAGCGGCGGTGGAGACGATGGTGTGGCCGGATGAGTGGGAAGCACGTCTTGCTGTTCCTTCGACGTCGACAGTGCTGGGGTTGCCTAGGAGGAGGGAGCGAGGGCTCGGATTGGGCTTCAACAAAGTCAGTGCCATGGTTTTGGCAGAGATTAGGGCCATTCAGTGCAAAACGAGCACCATCAGTCTCCCTGAGATCTACTCCAAATACATTTGGCCACCATGCACAGTTCGCCTCCCTGAACCCAATGAAAGGGTTTGCTCACCAAGAGATAACGAAGTCAGAGTCTACTACCTGACCTTCGAACTCTGATTGTGGTTTCCATTCAACCCCCACCTCCTTCACTTGCTGAACTTCCTCGAGCTTCCTCTCTTCCAGCTAACGTCGGACTCCATCAGCTCAATAGTTGGCTTCGTTGTCCTCTGTAATGTCAACGGGATAAGTCCGAGCCTATCACTCTTCCAGCATTTCTTTGAGACGAAGAAGAAGGGGATGTATCATTGTGTTAGTGCGAGGAGGGGTCGGTATCTCATCCTGGAGCTGCCGAGCGAGGTGAGTGTGTGGCGGGAGAGGTTCATATTTGTCTTGATGCTAGCGGACTCGGTATTGAGGTCGAACTGGGGGACGCTGAATCCCCTAGTGAATAAAGGGGTGACCCTGGAGGGGCAAGACCTGGAGAACTCCAAGATCTTGGAGGAGATCCCAGAAGCGATCCAAAAGTATGTGAACTTGATTAAGGGCGACCAGTTCACCCAGTTTTTATGGTCTAAAGGTATTGCGATCATGGCGACCTTCTCCCTATATGCTCACCCTGATATTTCTTTTCTTTGCATGTGTAGATATGATTCTTTCACGGGAGGAGTTGATGAGGAGGGCTAGGGAGCCGACGGCCTCGGAGCCAATGGCCAAGAAGCCTTCGGCCAAGGAGAAAGGCAAGGGGCGACGGTCAAGAGCTTGGAGAGGAGGTCAGGGCAGAAAATAAGCTCCAGGGTTGGTACACGACCCAGAAGGACGAGGTCGTGAAGCTGGAGAAGATCGTGGCAGGCTGGAACAGTAGCTTCGGGAAAAGGAGGGTCGAAGGGTGATAGGCTCATATTTTACACTTTATTTCTGCATGTTTGCATGTCATTTCGATTGCTCATATCACGATTTTCATGATTATTCGACGATGTTTCGATACTTTTCACTATTTCTTAGTTTCGTCTGATTTCAGGAGATATGGAGCAATCAGGAGAAATTTGGAGCCTAGAGAACCTACACGTGAACTAGAGCATCATCCATGACCATATCGAAGAGCTAACGGTGCTGGAGGATGAGTGGAAGAAGAAGAAAGTCGAAAGAATTGACGAGGAAGCAAGGATGAGAAGAACATAGTTCAGAAACAGGCCACTCGGCCGAGTGATGAGTTCACTCGACCGAGTGACGTATTGTACTCGACCGAGTAACGCTGATACGAAGACATTTGCCAAGCCCTAGTGCCAAAGTGTACTCAACTGAGTGGTGATTTTCACTCGGCCAAGTAAGAACTCCACTCGCCCGAGTGGAGGCCCAAATTCTGAAGAAATTCAAGCCAACTTTCTGTCTTTTTGGTGATCTACAGACTGTCCTACTCGATCGAGTGGACTTCTCACTCGACCGAGTGAGAAATCCTACTCGGCAGTGTGGCATGAGCGCCTGAACGCTGATATTCTCTGTCTGTACTATAGATTTGGCACTCGGCCGAGTGAGATTCTCACTCGACCGAGTAGCACCGACAGCCAGACTAGAAAACTAGGGTTTTGAGCTGCGCAGAGGCAGTTTTGTCTCGATTTATTGGGTTTTAGGCATGTATTTAAGCCCAATTTTGTCTCCCGAGACCGGGGAGACTCCTTAGCATTTTTTTCATTAGTTTTAATTTTAGTTAAGCTTTTGTATTGACGAGAGATTAAAGACGCAGATCTAAACTTTCTTATTGAAGCTTCTTCGCAAACTGGTTTGTCTTGATCTCTTGCCAGCTTTAATTTTTATGCTATATCTCTTATAAAATCTTGATTGCATGATGAATTCTACTGTTATTCTTGCTTTTCCATTGATTTCTAATATGATGTGTGAGTAGTTCCTTTGCTCTAGGGCAAAGTGATGAACCCTATGGATCCAATGCATGATTTGTAAGATCTATGAATTGATGTGACATTAGGCTTGTTAGATGGGTTAGATCTTGATTGATTTACTACGGATAGATAAGGATTTCTCTCTCTTTTGTGCTTGTACACGAGATCGAGGGCATCCAACAAAGATATATTATGTGATCCTGAGATCAAGCGCACGGCAAGGAAACTGAGAGGAGAAAAGAGATCAATTATAGAGGAGAACCAAATGGCGGAGGAAACTAGAGATGAGTGATTATGGCAGACCGCTAGGCTTGTCTCCATCCGGGATAGGCTTATCTCGAATAATTCGGCTACTACATCTTTCATTCTTATGCCGGAGTTGGCGGCTGACAAGAACTTTGAATTGAAGACTGGGCTTATTGTGCTGATGCAACAAGACTCCTTCCATGGGAATTCTCAAGAGAACCTGCATTATCATCTACAAATGTTCTTGGTAAAGTGCGCCACTTTTGAGATGCCGAATGTGCCGGTGGATGCTATCCGATTGCGTCTCTTCCCTTTCACTCTTCGTGACAAAGCTTTATATTGGCTAAGGACACAAGCTCATGGGACATTCCTACTTGGGACGAGCTAGCGAGTGCGTTCGTCAACAAATTTTACCTGCCATCCTAGACCGTGAAGATAAGAAACTCTTTGATGTCCTTCAAGCAAGGGTCCCAAGAGTCTTTATATGAAGCGTGGAAGCGGTTTAAAGATCTTCAACATCAATGCCCCACCATAGCAACGACGATTGGGAGCTTGTGCAAAGTTTTTATAATGGATTGCAGCCGGACACAAAGATGATAATTGACGCCACGGCCAATGGAGCTGTATTATCAAAAACGGATGCCACAGCATTGCTAGAGGAGATGGCCTCCAACAATCAGCAATGGGCTGATGAGAGTGGCTAATCATCATCAGCATTGAAGTCGACAAGTATCTATGAAGCAAAGGCAGTGGCGGAGTTGACCACGAAGTTTGACTCTCTCTCCAAGGTTATGGAGAGGATTGAAAAGAGGATGTGCGAGCCATATAGAGTGCCCAATGCATCGACATCCGGATGGAGCATGAGTGATTAGCAAGACCAAGGCCAAGTCATGTTTGTTGGAGGCGAGCAAAATGAAGGAGCCATGGAGCAAGTGCAATACGTTGCTGGTGGAGGTAACAACGGTTATTGGGTGAACCCGGCTACTAAGGGTCACCCCGGATTTTCTTATGCCAACAACGAGGGAGCCCTGACTCCTCCTCATGAAGAACTACCACCTCAACAATAACAAGCCCGGCCTCCTCAATAACAACAACCATATCAACAAAGCCCTCCCCAACAACAACAATATCAACCAAGGCAACAAGCGGGGCCTTATAGACCCCCGGATATAACCAAGGATGGAGGCCATAAAACCCTCCACCGGCACCACCAAGATCCGATCATGAAGCTAGAGTTGAGGAGTTCATGGCCGAGCAAAAGAAGATCAACGCAAAATTGATGGCGGGCCAAGATTCTCTCAACACTATTGTGGCGCAATTGGCAGAGAAAATCACTTTGCTAAACAAGGCTCAACAACAATTGCCGGCTCAACCGGAGCAAAACACGAGGAGTAACACCGGCCATATCAATGCGGTAGTGGCGGTGACTACAAGGGGCAGGAAGGATACTACTCCCGCTATGATCCAATCTCAAAACCCAAGGGAGGAAATTCCGATTGAAATAGAGGTAAATAATGAAGAAGAGAGCCCCAAAACGGAAATTAATAAAGAAAAATCTGAAGTGGATGAACCTCAAAAGGAGTGAACATATGTGCCACCCGTACCGTTTCCACAACGGTTGGCAAAGGCTAAAATGGAGAAGAAATTCGCCAAATTTCTGCAGTACTTGTAAGAGATTAGCTTGAACATACCGTTTTTAGATGCGATAATTGAAATCCCGACGTATGCTAAGTTCCTCAAGGACTTGATCACGGAAAGAAAGCGGACGGAGAAGATCATGCTAACCGAGCAAGGGACTTAGTTCGTTAACAAAGAGAAGTTTCCTATGAAGATGAAAGACCCCGAAAGTTTTCGGATTCCATGCACTCTTGGTGGGGCCCCCTCCAAAAAGCATTGGTGGACTTAGGAGCGAGCGTGAACCTTATGTCGCTCAATATGTTCAAGAAGCTCCACACGAGGACCGACCTCAAGGCCACAGATATGAAGATACAACTCGCCGATGGGCAAATTACTAGGCCGGTGGGGATCGCCGAGAACATGCCACTCCAAATACCGGGAGGTCTTTGTGTGCCATGTGACTTCGTCGTCATGTACATAAAAGAATAGGGCGATACATTGCTTATACTTGGGTGCCCCTTCCTAGCTACCGTCGGAGTCACGGTAGACGTAAGGGATGGAATGTTGTCTCTCAATGTTGGCAACATAGAGGTTGAATTCCACCTTTCACAGGCAATGAAGCAAAGACATTGGCTGGAAGAAGCGGACTATATGGACCTCCTTGACGAGGTCATCGATGACGCCATGCCTTCTGTTGTTAGAGCCGTGCACAATGATGAAGCCCCAAATATTGAAGAAGGCGCTACAATTAGAGACCCACCGAATCCTCTTACCAAGAAAGAGAAGAACGATGCTGATGTTGTGAGGATTAGATAGCTCTGCAAGCTATCTACGGTGAAGCAAAAAAAGAAAGCGCTACTGGAAAACAAACCTCAGCCACCGGGAAAGAAGAAAGATGCCAAAAGCTCAAGTTTGGGGGAGTCATCCCTCACTACCATTAGAGAGGAGGTGCACATTAGTGAGGCCAAAGAAGACCAAGCACGACATGTGAACCCAAGTGGCCTCCCCGGAAAGTTTGACATGTGCATCTCCTATGCGCCGAATATCGCGCACTAATTGCTAAATCTTAAGGTGTCGAGCTCAAGACCTTAAACGAGCGCTTATCGGGAGGCAACCTGACGTTCTACCTTAGTTTTATCTTAAATGAGTTTTAATTTTTATTTTCGTTTTAGAATTTTTAGAGAGTCAAGAGTCTTAGGAAAAATTCTGACAATGGGTAACTGTTTTCATTGCAGGAGGAAGAAATGAGGAAACCATCTAATTGAGGGCAGCCTTGACGATGAAGAGAAGGTCCATGGACATGCTTGAATGTTTAAGGAAGGAAGAAACTGACGGAAGGAGAAGAAACAACGGTCGAAAGAAAACAGAGAATAGGAAGCTGAAGCAGACAGCCTACTCAACCAAGTGATATATTCACTCGGCCGAGTGGAGAAGCCACTCGCCCGAGTGACTCACTGACAGGGAAGTCCTAAAAACCACCCTCTGGAATTTATATGCCACTCAGTCGAGTAACTTTGTCACTTGACCTAGTGAGTCTGGTACCAAACTGCTATAAAAATAGCTCTACGAGGCCTGTTTACTCGGCCGAATAGATTAGTTCACTCGCCTGAGTGACTAATTTTACTCGGCCGAGTAGGAGACTGCAGCAGAAAATTTGAAAATCATAACTCTGTTTTTAATTGCCACTCGATCAAGTGGAACTTGTCAATCGCCCGAGTGACTGGAACCACTCGGCCGAGTCATCCTACTAAGCCAACACCAAAATTCAAATTTTTAGGGGCGAGCTACTCGACCGAGTGATGAGCGTCACTCGGCCGAGTGACTTAACAAAACCCAGCCGTATAAAAACCCAAATCAGCTGCGTGGGATTTAAAATCCCCAAATCAAAAATAAGTCCCCCTCTTCCCTTCAGACTCGCCCACAGCCAGCCACTGCTCGCCCGAGCACCGCGACCCACCCTGACGCCGGAGCACCCTCCGGTGCCACCTGTGCCACCGCTCGTCGGGCGATCACGCCCTCCTCGCCTTGTATTTTGCCGCTTTCTTCCCTTATCCTGTTTCGTAAGCCCTATTCAACCCCCATCCCAAATTAAACCTTGTTTTCGCCTATTTCTCTTGATCAACCCCTTGATTTTATGATATTCATTGATAATCTTTGTTTTTGTGTTTTAGGATAGCATGGGTGAGATCCTGCATTTATTTAGAGCATTAGGGGAGGCATCTTTAGCTCACATTGCTAGCCTGGAGTCGCATTGTGCTTGGTACACTCATTCCTTATTTTATTTCGAGCACGTTGTGATTTTTTCACGTCTCACAGCGCACTCATGCCTCCACGCATGCCACACCGCACTAGGTCTAGTGCGAGGCAGCCTGCTACTAAGCGAAAGAGGTCTGGCGACCCCAGTCCCTCTTCCCATAGAGCCAACTCCCCACCCCACCCATGCTCCCAGCTCCCACTTCACCCATTCCACCCCCACCAGCACAGCCTGTCCCGGAGATCGACACGCTTGGGATCACATTCAGAGATGACACACACCGCGTCAAATTTGAGGGGCTCTCCAAGCGTTCGATCGTACCCTCTAGATTTGCAGACATAGATGCATTTGAGTGCCTAAGGGTACTACAGGCGCTACTCCAGTTGTATGACAACGTGGGGTGGCATGATTTTCTGTCGGTATCGACAGACATCTATGTCCGACCGACCCTCGAGGTCCTGAGTTCTATTAATAGGACTCCCAGGGGGTGCACCTTTCGATTGATGGATCAAGAATGCGAGATTTCTCTCGCCTGGGGACAACGGTATCTATTATTCGGATTTTTTGATTGATTTTGAAAGTTTTAGTGTGATACTTCTATCTCTTAGCGTTATGTCTTTCCATTTTATTTATTTTGCACTTATTGAGTCTTTTGGTTGTTTATTTTCATTTTTGTGAATTTTTTACAACAAAATGGCTTCATCTTCAGATTTTCCCAACATTGATTTGGAGGATATCCCACCCCCGCCGTACTTTCATGGTTCGGAGTGGAAAAATCCTTATCTGCATTTGAAAAAGTTTGAAGATTGGATATTTTCATGTCTTGGTGGGAAAATTTTTGATGATTGCATATACTTTAGATTTTTTCCCTCTTCTTTGCAAGATGATGCTAGGCTTTGGTTCGATTCATTGTCTCTCGACTCACATTTTACTTGGTTGTCATTTCAGGCTGAACTTCTCCGAGTATTTTTGCCTATTTTCTTGGAGCAGGTACATGGGCGGCAGGCTATGGAACATTATATAGCAAGCTTTAGCCAAGCTGAATGGGAGGCCTACCATCAGGCTTGGCAGATGTTCAACGATTTGGTGCTTGCGTGCCCACACCAGAGCTTTCACGAGGATCATCTACTGCAGATATTTTATACGAGATTATCGCCATCTAGGCGAGATTTCGTGCAGATGAGCTGCGGTGGGCAGTTCTTTGATTATTCGACCGAGGATTCATGGTATTACCTGAGAGACCTGGCAGAGTATGAGGATGAGTCCAACAGGTTCAGTTCCAGCCTGAGGAGCCAGCTGAGGGCTCATTCCAATGCGACCCTATGGAATACCAAGAGAAACCTGTGAAGAGGGTGCATTGGGGCCAAGTAGAGGAATTTGAGCATATACATTTGGATGAGCCAAAGGAGATGGGTGATGGAGTACTGTCAACCATGTTAATTACACGATGCATTTTTATGTTGGTGGTGATGTTGTAGTGGATGCATGTGAAGGCACGAGTGATATGGATGATATTGGAGAGCCTGAGTTATGTTTCCTGTCTACTACATCCACCCATTTTAAGGTGTACGAGTGCATGGGACGGACTACTGAGAGAGTTTTCTTTGACGATGATGATGATGATTTTGGCGAGTGAGTGAGTTTACAGACCATGATGGAGCCCGAGCCAGACTTTCCTCCTACTTCAGTACAGCAGGTCATATACCCTTCACCTCTAGATATGCACCAGACCATCATTCATGGAGATTTTCAGGATACTCTTCACAGTCTGGGGAGGTCTGCAGAGCCTACACTTTCTGATAGCGAGGATGATTGCGAGATGGTTTACGTTGAGCCTGAGCCGTCGTTTCCTCCAGATTCTTTTCTGCAGCCGCTTTTCCCTCCTCCTGAGGCAGAGTATCATGCCACACCTAGCGCCATTATTCAGGAAATTTTCCACCATCTCATGCCTTGCATTTCTGAACCCAAATTTTCACTTCCATATACATTTGCTTCAGATTGTTATCCATTGCATTTATATTCTTTTATTTGTTTTGACAACCCGTTTTGGAATGCTTTTGCAGGGTATGAGGACATGGCTTGGATTGATGCAGCTCATCTCCCATATGATCCATATTATCCAAAGGGAGTTGCATTGCTAGAATCCAAGGAGGTCGGTGGAGGCCTTGCTCCAAAGCAGCTGGCGGAGGAGCAAAAGGATATGATCGAACAGTTACCACCACCCTTATACATTCGAGATCTTCCTTTTGCCACAGTTTGTTCTTTCCAATAGTGTAAATAAATAAATGTTTTATTTTAGTGTTTTCGTATGCTTTTCTTTTCTTTTCTAGGATCTTTTGCGAGATCTAATACTCTCCCAACATTGAGGACTATTCTTATGTTAAGTTGGGGGAAGAGTGTTAGAATCTTTAGGATTGTTAGGATTTTGATGTTAGTTCAAAAAAAATTTGAGATACCTCCATTTTGCCATCACCCATTGCTCTTATTGCATATCGTATTTGTCCTCCTTGTCCCTACGCCGTTAGCTTTATGCGTAGTCCCTACATGCTTTAATGCCATGCAATTTTTTCAGATTATTATTTTGGTATCAACTTCTTCGATGTTTGATTGGCATGTTTTAATTTCTTTTCCAATTTGGAGTCAAATGCTAATATGCCATGTATGAAGCTATTTTATATGGCGTGATATCTCTTTGAAATAATTTGGGAATAGTTTGGTGTAATTGATTGCATGGTTTGGGATGAATGGCTTAGTTTTTAATTGGATTGGGTGTGGCCATATGGTGCATGTTTTGTTTTCTTCTTAAGGAGTAGGTGGATGAGTTGATAATTCATGTTGAGAATGAAAAAAAGATTTAGTGAATGGTTTTTCTAATCAAATCGAGTAGCCGGTGCCCCCACGAAACATTGGGGAGGACGCCAAAATGAGATTTAGGGGGATCATTCCATCCCTTTGCATATATAGTGTTATCGCGTGTATGCAAAGGTGGCGGTGTTTGCATTTCATAGCGTTATCGCATGAATGCAAAACATAAACATAAAACATACAAGAAAAAGAGAAAAAGAAAAGAAAAAGAAAAAATGAATGAATAAATGAAAGAATAAGCAACATGAGTGATGCAATCTCATCTCTCACCACTTAGAAGAATTTCTTTTGTTTTGGCCATTTCCATGAAAGTTAGAAACTTTGTAATTTGTGATATATCCCAAAGAATGCAATACGGTGCTTATTTCCTTACTTTTCTTTGAATTGGATTGATGGGAGTGCCATTTGTAGTTTACTTTCATACATTGGGTATATTGGCTTTGAAATCATTTGGAAATACCATTTGGAGTATGCCATGAGGATATCTTGAGTTTGGTGCATGCCTTCACTTTAATCCGAATTTATCGCATATTTTGCTAGGGACTAAAAAAACCTAGTTAGGGGGTGTGACTCGGAGTGAAACATGTATATTTATACCCCTAACTACCCCCATTTGTGCTAAAGATTAGGCTTGATCTTGCCCTTTTGTGTGAATTTTCACTTTATGTTTCATTTTTGGGCTTACTCTCATTCTTGGCACAAAATATGGATTTTATCATCTTTATTGGCTTCCTAATATTTTTCATGTGCTCCTGGTTTTATTGTGATCATATCGCCATTTTTTGGGAATTATTTGAGCATTGGAATATTTTATAAGAATCATTGGGGGTCAATATTGTTTTACAATAGTCATTATATTCATTTTCTTATCATATAGACTAATTTCTCCTTCTCCTATTTTTTTAGGTACTCCTAGGAGTCTTGGGGATTTTCCAGAATTTTCTGGGATTTTTTTGAGATTTCTGGCTATTTTGCGGGATTTATTTGGAGCTATTAAGCAATTCTGGGAATTATTGGAAAAGAAAAACAAAAAAAAGAAAAAAAACCAAAAACCCGGCCCAAGCCCACGACCTGCTCTCTTGAGCGGGCCACATCTGTCTTGCTTTAGAAAGGAAAAAACATTAAAAAAATATGTTTAAAACGTTTTTGCGGGCCGGCCCACTGGCCGGCCTGCTCCGCCGCTTGATTTTTTTTCTAAAGCAAGACAGCTGCTGCCCGCTCAAGAGAGCGGGCCGCAGGCTTCGGCCGAGTTTTTTCTTTTTTTTTTCTTTTTTTTCTTTTTTTGTTTTTCTTTTCCAATAATTCCCAGAATTGCTTGCTAGCTCCAAATAAATCCCCAAAAATAGCCAGAAATCTCAGAAAAATCCCAGAAAATTATAGAAAATCCCCAAAACTACTAGGAGTACCTGAAAAATAGAAGAAGGAGAAATTAGTCTATATGATAAGAAAATGAATATAATGACTATTGTAAAACAATATTGACCCCCAATGATTCTTATAAAATATTCCAATGCTCAAATAATTCCCAAAAATGGCGATATGATCACATAATATCAGGAGCACATGAAAAATATTAGGAAGCCAATAAAGACAATAAAATCTATATTTTGTGCCAAGAATGAGAGTAAGCCCAAAAATGAAATATAAAGTGAAAATTCACACAAAAGGGCAAGATTAAGCCTAATCTTTAGCACAAATGGGGGTAGTTATGGTGTATAAATATACACTTTTCATCCGAATCAGGGGTGCACCTTTCGATAGATGGGGGTATAAATATACACTTTTCACTCCGAATCAGGGGTGCACCTTTCGATTGATGGATCGAGAATGCGAGATTTCTCTCGCCTGGGGCGAGCTACTCTGGTGCGAGCTAGCATAGAATGTGTGCGATCAGCCGGAGGGCTCTTTTCTTCGACTCGGATGACGAGCTTGTCGATATGCTTGGACGAGCTTATTTGAGACTCGGTGAGCTTCTTGTCTGCGCTAGTTCTCACTAGGGAGATTCGGGGGGCGTTTACTTGGGCTTTGAACATGCGGGCCTAGATCGACTGGGCCGATCTTAAGGTCGTAACAAAGAGTTATGTAAAAATATGAACAAGGAACCTAATAGAGCAATTTCATTTCTAAATATGTCAGTTAAACAGATATACTGATCCTCACACCATGGCAGCAAGAGAGGAAATGGTGATTTCAGATGCAGAGAACAAGTATCACCAAGTATCAGACATATCAAGGCACAACACCAACAAAAACAGCCAGACATAGAAAAGAAGACAGCCAAAAGACAGCCAAACCCCAATCCAACCACCACTAACCGCATCAATATCCCAACACTACACTATTTCTCCCCATTTGTGCCACCAAATCCAAAGAGTTACCTCAAGAAGTCGCACCAACAACAGCATCATCAGAGTCCACAACAGAAGAAGAGGGCAGCTTGCTCTTTAGAAAGAAAATCATGCTCTCAAACAAGGCTTTCTGAGTCTGAAGAGACACAATGTGAGTATCCAGATCTTTACTAGCTGCCTCACATAGAGATATTCTTAAGAATTAGATATTCTAATCCAGCAACACCTACAGATTCTGTGGGAAGAGGTGCAGGAGAGGACTGGCCAATAGGGGAAGCTATTGGAGAGGGAATTGAACCAACAACAGGAGTAGTATCATGGATGAGATATCATCATTCTTGCCAGCAACTGATCTCAATGTGAAACCAATACCTTCAGAAGAAACAGTCAACTCATGGGTAGAGGGAAGAATCTTTTGGGTCTGCAGTAGTAAGGTAATAAGGCAAGGATAGGGCAAAAAAATAGAAGCAATAGAAGACTCTGCCTGAGATAAAATAGTATCAAAAATAATTCTCCCCAGGTTGAAAGGCTGCTTAGTCCCAGCACAATACAAAAATCTGCACATATTCTTTGTAACAACTGACACATTTGAAGTGGGCAGCCAGTTTCTGGTGGCAAGTCGATAGAGCAAAAAGTATTTGGCTGTCAATGAAGAGGAGGGAAAAGATGTGGCCTTTGGCCAGCATACCAACTTACTTGCTATGATAACTTTAATGAAGGTGTCATAATCAATACCAACATTATCAACCAATGAAGCCAGAAGTAGGACAAGTGAGCTTGTTAATCACAGATGGAGAGAAGAAAACAATTCTCCCACTGACATAAGAGCGAAACGACCATCTTGATTGGGAATCTCCTGCAGACCTTGATAGATTGCAATAAAACTCCCTAACTAATACATGGTTAAAGGATTTGAAACATGTGGCAGAGTGGAACAAACTGGTATTCTTCAAGACTGACACGAACTTAGTCTTAGAGAAAGAGGCAACAGACAAGTGTTTTTCTGCTAGAATGGACCTGTCAGAGTACAGCGGCCATATTTTCTTGCAGGCCTGATCAAAGAACATTCTGTTCATTGCAGTAAATAAGGAAGGAGGGAAGAACTTGTATTTGAAGAGACTCAAGCTCTTTTGGATGGAGATGGAGAAGTAGAGCTGGAGGGAACAACTCGTTTCTTTGAAGATGTCCTTTTCTTACGAGAGGGAGGAGGAACCTCAGCATTAGGCACATGTTAAGCAAGAGTAGGAGAGACAGAAGAGGAATTAAGGACAGTAGGGGGCATGCTACATCTTGTGTTGCAACATCAACCAAGATCTCATGTTCAACATGGGTTGATGTTGCAAGATCATGGAGATGTACACTCGCTTCACGAAAACCATCAACACTCTTATGGGGCTTAGCAAGAGCCACTCTCAAGGCGAGCATGTAGTAAGATTTCCCATTCCCTTACACCCGAATGGGAGAGGAAGACAATGGCCATAGAGGAACGAAATGATCTTTCCAAGCTCACCTTGGAGGATCTCATCGGTAACCTCATGACATATGAGCTCAATTGCAACAAAGAAAGGATAAGGAGCAAGCCAAGAAAAAGAAGAAATGTTTTTTCAAAACCACCTCAGAGAAAGAGAAGTCAAGAGATAAAGTTGCAGAGTAACTAGCTCTCATAACAAAGGGTTTCTAAAAAGTCTTCAAGGCAGGTGAACTCAAAAATAGAAACTATAGATTATCTAATGAGTCTAATGTTTGTTTTGGATGTAATAAGCCAGGGCATATGAAAAAAGATTGCCCCATAGAAAATCTCAAGGGAAAGTGAACAGAAAATTTTAAGAAGCCAAAGAGGAAAATTCTAGCCACTTGGGATCAAGATCCAAATGAACCATCTGATGACTCATCCGAAGAAGAAGAAGAAGAAGAAGAAGAAGAAGAAGAAGAAGAAGAAAGGATAGAGAGATCATACATGTGCTTCATGGAAATGGAAGATAATGTAAATTCTAACTCAGACTCTAGTGTATTGATGATGATGATGATGATGATTGTGAGTGGAAAGAAGAATTTCACAAGCTTTATGATAATGTAAATTCTAACTCAGACTCTAGTGCTGCATGGAAATGGAAGATAATGTAAATTCTAACTCAAACTCTAGTGATAATGATGATGATGATGATTGTGAGTGGAAAGAAGAATTTCACAAGTTTTATGTGCAATATGAGAAAACAGTAAAAGTGTTGTGAAGGTGGTGCCTACGAAACCCATAGCCATATATTTATAAGCAAAGATTTCATAATGGGTGGATACCCTAATCCTAAGTGGGCTCCACATGGGCCTACAAAAGCCCATTCATAACACTTCCCCTTATCCATCCATCGTTGTAAGCTTAGTATGTGAATGCTTAGGGGTTCATAGAGCTTATCTGATCATGAGGATATGGATACTTCTGGATCCTAAGTTAGGAGGTCTTGCCTCGTTAACCTTTGGCTATGGAAAACCCAGTAGGAAAACCAATAGTTAAGGAAAAAGAGTACAAGTCTCATTAACTTCCTCCGATCAGTGGATATCACTAGGGGTGGATACTTCTGGATCCAGAGTTAATGTGATTGCCTCGTTAAAACCATTGGCTATGGAAAACCCACTGGAAAAACCAATAGCTAAGGAAAAAGAGTACAACACAACATTAACTCCCCATGTTGTGTACAAGCTTCATCCTTGTTAGTCGCTCAACTATCTCATCCCAATCCCTTTTACAAGATTTCTAAAAGTACATAGATGTAGTTCTTTAGTAAACAAAACTGCCAAGTTGTTGCAAGACTGGATTTGCTAAATGTCGATCCGTTTGTCTTCTTGTAGTTCGTGCGTCAGGAAAAGCTTGGGGGATATGTGCTTCATCCTGTCACCCTTGATGTAGCCACCTCGTAGTTGAGCTATGCATGCTGCATTGTCTTCGAACCTGGTGGTTGGTTCAAGGTTGCCTGTCGTCAGGCCGGTCGTCATTAGGATGTGGTGAATGAATGAACATAGTCAAAAGCATTCTCTGCTAGCTTCATGGATTGCAATGAGTTCAGAATGGTTGGATGAGGTTGCTGTCGTAGTCTGCTTCACAGATCTCCATGAAATGGCCGTCCCACCGTTGGTGAATACGAAACTAGTCTGGGACTTTTTGGTGTGGGGATCTTATCTGTATCCGGAATCTGCATAACCAATTAAGTTGGAGGATACACCTTTCTGGTAATATAATCCAAGATCGACTGATCCTTGGAGGTAGCGCAGAAGGTGCTTCACTCCATTCCAGTGGCGCTTTGTGGACGCTAAACTGTATCTAGCTAGTAGGTTTACTGCGAACGCTATATCGAGACGTGTGCAGTTTGCCAGATAGAGGAGTGCACCAATGGAACTTTGGTATGGTACTTCAGGACCAAGTGTTTCCTCCCCCTCTTCCAGCAGACGAAAGGGGTCTTTATTAACATCCAATGATCTGACGACCATTGGTGTACTTAGTGGGTGATTTGTCCATTTGGAAATTTTTCAGTAATTTCTGTGTGTAAGTGGATTGATGTAAGAGGATTCCTCCGCTGAGGTGTTCTATTTGTAACCCAATGCAGTATTTGGTTTTGCTTAGGTCTTTCATCTCAAAAGTCTTT